>VWZW01003076.1:108828-296646 GCA_013397115.1 Edolisoma coerulescens | reverse complement strand
ACCCTGCAAAACCAGAAGGAACGTGATCCTGCCCCAACTCCCCTGGTGCGGTGGGAGGTGGTATCATACAGCCCCTGACCATGACCCTCCTGGCTGGCAGAAGAATTAACCACATCCTGGCCAGAACCAGGACAGAAGGGTTTGGACAAAGCCAGGGAATGACTGAAACTAAGGTATGAGGAAGGAAGATACAGTCACAATTAGATGTCATTTCAGCATGATGCTGGTATTCAGACCAAAAATAAAAGCAGCAGATCGTCCAGCTGAGTATGCACAAAGCATGAAAATATTAGCAAAAATGTTTAGGCAACAAAAAGTTATATGAAGGCAAAAGAAGACTTAATTACAAATTAAATCTATGTTTCTCTGAAGACAGTTGTATAGCACCAGTGGTTTCAGTGGAGTAGGCATTCAGGCTATTTGTTTTAGCATGAGACTCCACGTGAACAGGAGGATGTGGTTTTCATGTCAGAGAGTAATGAATGGGGAATCTCTTCCTAGAGCCACTTCACGCCATCCCTTCTAGGGAGTCAAAGAGAGCAAAACTGGCTTTTTACAGTTGAATTGCAAAAAAAAATGTCAGTTTTGGGCCATAGGGATGGTTCTATTTTGTGTGCTTGTTCTCCCTTGTTTGAGAAGTGCTGGGGAAAGTCCTTTGGTTTCTGGATGCATTCCTTTATAGGTGTAGAAGGATGGAGCTTGCCACCTTTGACAAGGAAGACAAACAGAACAGAATCTACAACAAGAGGAGGAAACACTTGTAGGTTTTTTTCCTTCCAGATGTTCATTCAAACATTTCAGCTAACATTAAAAAAAAGCTTAAAACAGACTAACCAAAATCACTTTTAATCAGGTTTTGTTTCCATGGCACCTTTGATGTCATAAGCTTAATAGCTCTTCAGTGATCCATAGAGTCTTCCAGGAAAAAAAAAAAAGGCTAAACAACCTGAATGCCAAATGTTGAATATACCTTTAAAAATATCCTTTCCGAAAAGTTTTCAGGTCTCCCTTCTCTTTCAAGAGCCAAGAGGAACCAAAAATCCAACCAGGAATTTCCCCCTCCCACAAACCTCCACCCTGCATATCAATGGAAATCTTTGAAGAGCAGTTGGAGTATATGGAGACCCAGAAATATATTATTAAACTGCAACGGAAATGCATAAAAAAGGCTGTTATAAAAATAGCCATAAACCATTTCTTTTTTTTTTTTTTTTTTTTTTTTGTTCTACAGATGCAAACTCTCAAGAAACATCTTTCTCTCAAAACTGAAACAGATTGTGGTGTTCTGCAGCACATTTCTCTGCTAGGGAAACATTCTTGGTACAGTATTTTTGCTCTTTGTCTGATGTTTTTTCCAAGGATTTTCTGATTAAACATGATGATGATGGTTGATAGCAGTGATGTTACGGTTGCTACTAACACACACAAGTCTTGCCAGAGGTGAAGTAGATGTAATTTGCTTTTATTTAAAAGCTTTTGCTCAGTAATACTTTCATGGCTTGATCTGGCACTTGTCATCAAGCAACATGCTCAGTCCCATCAGCCCTTAAGATACTGGTCTGACTTTATATGAAAAAAAAGGGGCAGATCTTTGGCTTGATGGTTTTCTGGGATTTCTGCAACAGTTTGGAGAGCAACATATTCCTCTACCTGGTGGTTTTGGTATGTATAGCAAAGGAAATAAATCTTCAGATTACTTGCTGCTGGAGAAATGAAATATCATGAAATGTACTAAAAAAATAATAAAAATCCTAATCCTGATTAGAAGGCTTGCTTCTTCGAAGATAGAGTGTAATGATTTTTATATGCTGATAGTAAAATACACAGCAAAGGTATACTATACTAACTTTAATGGAAAGAAAAACTTAAAAATTTGAATTTTAAAAGGAAAACTTGATAAAACTCTGAGTAAGAGATGTAAAACATGCACATCAAATGATACTTACACAACATGATATGAGCAAAATAAAACAGTTCTTCGAAATAAAAGCCACTAATCAAGTTACTTTTTAATTTACGTTTCTAGAACAGAAAAAGGAGAAGATACTGTATTCTTCATACATCTGGACTTGAATTCTGCAATATATGTAGGAGTGAATCTGGATGCTGTCATATGAGCCAACATACTAAGCAACCATAATTTCTAACCCATTCAGCAAAATAAGTAAGCCTTTCATATTGAAATAATTATCATATTTTAGAAGGATAAAAGCTAACAGAATTTTAAACATAATTTAAAAAGTGGATGTTCCCTCTGTACAGGGAAGGATTTGAACTAAAATCACAATACTGGTGAATTACTCTAGACTTTTGATGATCTTAACTGAGAATGTAACAGAGTTTATTGTACCTTAAATCACCTGTGTAAATTTCATAATTTGGCCCCATTAAACTTTCTCTGTTACAAAACATAGTGGCTTGTCTATTTTTGGTCTAGAATGGGAAGATAATAAATAAATCCACAGATTTAAAAAACCCTCCAACAATAAAACCCCCACATATTCTTCCAGATGCAGTAATCACATATTTGGGTTTTTGTTTGGGTTACTGGCCTGTTTGTCTCTCTAACCTTGTGTAATTATGGAAAAAAAGAAGTACGTAGCTACAATGTATTAAAAGACAGAAAAAACCCCTTCTTATATTTTGATAATACTTCTTTCTTAGCTATCTTGTGTGGCTTGTGTTTTGCATAATGGGACAGATTTATTTAGATATATGTTTATTTATTCGTGTATGTATATGTCCTTATTCAAAATCATGTTCTGTAAGAAATACCAGCAATTTTCTCACTGGGAATTCTCCTAGGTAAATTTCCCCAATGAAGCATGTGGACATTCATGTACAGAGCCATGTTCAAGTTTTAATATGTTTCTGTTTATCCTGTTTAAAACCATATATTTCTAGACAAAAGAGACTGACAGACATATTAAAGACCCAATCAGCACAGATATATGAAGTGTTGTATAAACTGGAGCATGCTTACCTCACGCTGCAGAAAGCCTTAGAAAGGTGCTTTCCAAAATACTCTTGGATATGAGAACATGCCTTATAAACTACTTTGTAAGAGAAAGATAATGAAAAATTATTTTATCTCTGTACCTGATATTGGAAACAACTGACAGCTGAGCTGGGTGAAAGCTGGTTGCTGATATGCCTAAAAGCTCTGTTAGATATGGCACTTACAAGCCAAACCCAAGCAAAACATGCCTCCCTATTAAACTAATAAGAAATGCATACAACTATAAATCTTGTG
Source organism: Edolisoma coerulescens (assembly GCA_013397115.1). NCBI lineage: Eukaryota > Metazoa > Chordata > Aves > Passeriformes > Campephagidae > Edolisoma > Edolisoma coerulescens. The sequence goes on along the minus strand of VWZW01003076.1, from coordinate 293,393 downwards.
AAGTTATACATATCTATCTTCTATTTGGAAAGTGAGTCCCTGTTGAAAGACAGGGGCCAGGACCTGTAAGGATCCAGATCCATGACTGGAGCAAGTGGAAACCCTAAATAATCCAGACTTTTTAAAAGCCTGTTGTTATCATCACTACACACACCCACATCTGCACACACCGACTTTGTTGGGGTTCTTTTTTGGTAATTGGAAATAAAATAAGAGTCTTTTAAAAGGAAAAAAATATGTCTTTCTGAACACTGTTAACTTTTCCATCGTGAAAATATTATCCTCCTTTTTTTCTTCTTAGTCATGATTTCTCCTTCCTCAGACTTGTCTTAGCCACTCTCTCCCTCCTGGTTTCTTTTTGTCTTGGAGATGAATGGATTTCAGGAATGAACTCCAGAGGAGTCTGAAAGAAAAAATCTCTTCCAGATTGGCTATTTTTTGATTAAATCCAACAAATGCATATTGCAGGCAATTCAGAAAACTGGCCATAAAATACAGTGTCTTTCATCTCTGTGCTACCTTTTCAGCTGCAGTTCCAGTCAGATCAGAAACAGTTGGTAGACTTCAGTCAGTATCACTTTCTTGAGGATCCAGGACTTTTTGCATAACAGGTTCACCTTTAAAAGAAGATGTTCTTACAAACATGTCACTTTTTCCCATTCTTCCATCACTTATTTGTTTCTGCTGGTGTTTTGTTTTTTTCCTTAAGGGCATATTAATTTTCTTCTTGTTTCAAATCCTCTCTTAAACAGAGCAGAGTCAACCACCCTCTGGTTTCATAGTCAGTGGTGGGATTCCAGCATCTTTTCTCTCTGCATCACTCATGTAGCAGCACTTTTTGTCTCCCATAGCACATTCCTTTGAAGACCCCAAGTCGGTCTGCAGTAAGGCTTCACTTTAAAACCTCCCCGCTCTTTCCTCTTATCCATTCTCCACCCCTTCCTCCCTTCCACCCAATCAGGAGAGTAACTCCAACATCAAAAGCAACCATTTTTTCTCAAACACACTCAGCATTTCTGTCCAAGTTAGATAAAGAATATAGGTTTTCTGTTCCCATTTTTAAGTTTTTCCTTTAAACTACTATTTCAGAACCTTTTTGCTTTGCCTGTTCTAGGGATACAATTTCTCTTATGTTTAATTATTTTCTGTCCTAAAGTTCAGTATAAGATCAAATATTCAAAGATACCAAGTAGCTCCCGGTTATCCCAGATTTACATCACAGTAACAGAGAAAAATCTGGACTTAAAGCCCCTGAGAGATGTCTATGCCACAGATGTCATTGTTATTTGCATGTACTATGGTGTCCCTGATAAAAAACACGTCTCGGATTTACGCAGTGACCTCAGAGTTAGCTTTTTCTTCCCCAGACACATGAAATGCACAGTAGGAGAAAATAAAGGCATGGCTGTCATAAAGGCAAGCTGAGTGGCAGCAGCTTTAGGCTCAGCAGTTTCCGTTTGTTCTGCTTTTGTAGATCAGTGGCCAAGTGAAAGATAGAACACACCAACTGCACTGCAGCCCAGCCAGGAGCTCAGGAGTGCCAGACTGTCATGCAGATTTTTGCTTGTTTGTTTTGAAATTAAACCCAACAGAGCAGCAAATACTCAGCTTGATACACCTCAGATCAAATACTTCATTGTTCTCCATATATGTCATGTACAGGACTCACCACAGCACTTCACCTTTAGAAGAGCAACTACAGCAAGGAATGAGGAGCTGAGAGCCCTAGGTTATGGTCTTAGCTCTGTTTGAAATTCCTCCACAAAAAAGGGAAAAAAAAAAAAATACTTTGGAGAGTTTGCTGGCAGGGTACTCCACTGACTCCCGGAGCAGGCTGTGATTTACGCTAGCTGGTGTTGTGACCAAGGCTCCACTTCTCCTGCTTCACAAGCCCTGTTTTATTTACTTTCCTAGTAAGAAGAATCTCTGTGCTTCTTTGCTTAAACTTGCTACTTTGAGAAAAAGTACAAGCTGGCCACTGTCCTGGCGGAATGAGACCACAAACTCCTGTGAGAGGGGTCAGCCTGTGCTTTTAGCTCACGCCTGCAGTATTTGTCAGGATGAAGAACAGGATGATACATCCTGCAGGGAGCTTCCTTTTATTCATGGAACTTGAGCATGGTGACAGAATTCTTTTGAGCGAGACCTTTACACAGGTACTCAAAACTAACCATCAATAATGGACTAAATGGAATTGAACATTGACTGGTGTACTGCTACTAGTTTCACAGTCCCAACACGTTCCAAAAGCTAGAGTTTATATAAGTCCTCTTTATCTGACTCATGACTGCTTCAGATTGATCCCAACACCTTTACAGTGTTTGAATGCTCTCTAATTTCATTAGTCTGGCTTTTTTCATAGATGTTTTTTCTGTGTTCTGACGATATTAGGGTAAATCATGCAACATGGTTCTTTGGTGATGACCATCCAGCAAGTAAAACAACAACAACAACAACAAAAGAGAAAGCAGAAGGTAACAGACTGTGGTTGCTGGTTTTTTTTCTATACACAGGATGTCAGCTATATAACTTGTACCCATTTTAATGGCCTTACATAACTAAAGCCCTTTTCACTTGTTTGGGCTAGTACTTATAGCACTGTAATGTATCTGTGGGACTGTTTTTCCACACAACAAATATGCTTGGGAGTCTGAATGACAAAAGGGAATGATTTATTTTATGATCCTTTTTGTGGCTGCTGTCTCCAGCTGTCCTTTGAACATCTCTGCAGAGGTGCCTCAGATAATCACCAATTTGCAATGAAAGAAATCTAGACTTGGTACAACTTTACCTCAATGCAAACTCCAGACTCTGAGCAGCTGCCACATGGAGAGATGAGACAACACCATAGCAAGTGTGGGAAGAAGGGCAGCATGGACTTCTGCCTGAGAAATCACTATTCATCATAGATTGAGTCATCTGTGTTTATCAGCCACAGCCCTTTGGGTCTAAGTTGTCATTTAACATGCTTTTACACAGGTCCAGAGGTCTTTGGGTAACTATAAATAGGAATTGTAGCTGTGGTAAAGCCCCTTCACTTTGCTAAAGAGGTGAAATGAGGTATATTGTAAATAAACATTCAGGTGAAAGCTTTTCAAAAGGCACGGTCTTTCGATTTTTGACAAGAGATATTATTTAAATAAAGTGGATATTTTTAAATCACATTATTTTGTTTTCTGTGTAAGGGGCATGCAAAACATGAGTAGGTCACTGAATAATGGTAGATTTGGTGGAATTTGCCTTGTTTGGATGGGTGCCCAAGGAGTCTAAATCATGTATACACATGCTGACATCACTGGATCTGAGATTACAGAAATGGAGACTTAGATCTGCCTTTTTAGTAATTACAATTTCTATTGTATTAAGGTGTCCTTATTAGGAGTCCCTGATCCCTTTTAATTCCCATTGTTAGAGTCCCTGTTGCCTATTTTTAATATTCTTGCAATGTGAATACATCTTCTTGTTGCTTTAAGGACCTTATGTGCATAATACCCAAATAAACAGAAAATAGTTAATCATATAATTTCTGGATATTCCACATGCAAGTAGTATGAATTCAGGTCATGGAGCACAGGGAATTTATGGAGATGCTACACTGGCCTGTAAGACCAATTAAAAAAAAGGCAGAGTAGATTGCTTTAGCAGGTTTGCAAAGAACATTTTGAATTTTTCATTTGCATTTTGTTTACCAGGAGCTCCAAGTGAGTTTCAGGCAGACATGTGTCCTCATGAGCTAGGCCATCTCATTTGCAACAAAGCACTGCCATGTGGCTGTGGCTGGGACAAGCAGAGGGAAGAGACCATTCATGTAAAAAAGGCAAAATTCAGTATTGTGAAGAGATGGCAGTGGGCTGACCCTGTAACCTGCTCCACTGCAAAGTGGTACCTACAGCCCCTGAAGGCTGGGTAAGGGCATTAGCAAATGACTGTCTGGGGGAATAACGTACCATGGTTCTTCAACCATCTTACCTTGCTAAACTGTCTATGCACCAAACTGTCCACACAATCCAAGAGCAAGACTGCACTGTGGCTTGGCTCCAACTTCTCCTGTGATTGAACAATGCCCTGAGGAAGAGCCTTGATGTTCCTGGCTTAGTGGTAACTATACTGGATGCCGTATGTAATATAATTTCTATATTTCGGACTGACATAAATCAAAAATCTCATAATATTGCTGAAAGTAGGATTTTGGGTAGGCAAGAAAGGAGGAGGAGCAAGAACTTGGTGTATACTGCAATTGCATATCCAGCTGTACGTAATACTAAGTTCAAATTAAATACCACTGTTACCTAACACAAATGAAGTGTTTTACTGATATTTTGTATTTAAGTTCCATTCTTCTCACATTTTGCTTGTCAGATATCTGAAATGTCTATCAGACTAACTTGTCTTTTGCCCTGGGCCACTCGTTGTTGTGTTTTGACCAACAAAAGACTGGTAGTTGCCATAATAAATCAACCTGGTACTACCTCTGGAAAAGGTCAGTCCTAGTTATTAAGCATTGACCTGTTTATATTTTACCTTGCAAAACTGAGAGGTGTCATGAGAGGTGAGGTGAGAACTGAAATGTTTTGCCTTGTAGTTTTAGGAGTAGGTGCTCTTCTAGGTCTTTGCCTGCAGCTCCCAATAAGATGGGGCAGGCTCAATGCTTTTTCTTGGCTTCAAGACAGTACAAATGTTTTGTCCCAATAAGCAGGACATACCTGCAAACGAAGATGTGGCATCACATATGTATGTTTCTTTCTTTCTTTCTTTCTTTCTTTCTTTCTTTCTTTCTTTCTTTCTTTCTTTCTTTCTTTCTTTCTTTCTTTCTTTCTTTCTTTCTTTCTTTCTTTCTTTCTTTCTTTCCTTTCTTCCTTTCTTTCAGGAAAGCTCCATTCTCTATGTTCAACAATAGATCCTGAAATCTGGCATATTCCTGTGAAAAGAAATTGTCTTCCCTGGTTTATAAATTCCCCCAAATATGCTGTATATTCGCCTCAAAAATGAGTACAAAATTTCAGTTACTGACAAAACAATTCAGAGTACTGGATGAAAGCAAAGACATTGAGATTTCCTGAAGAAACAATCCTGTGATATTTTCTTCTTTTGATCAAAACAAAAGTATTTTGAGGAACACTATTTTAAATAATATAGGGGAAAAAATATGTTACTAAAATCTCCAATATGCAAAACTTTTTTTCTGCCCCCAAACAGTTGCATTTCTTTTGGCATTGGCTTACTTTCCCAAAGAGTTAGAAGCAATACCAAACCATGTGAGTACATGTTGAACATATTTTTCCAGGTGTCTACAGACACAGCATCATCTTGCAAAGTATTTTGCTGGGGAGGTTTCAACGCTGCATGTCTCTGCAACAATTTCAATCGTCTGGCCATATGGCCAGCTTCCTCAACCTCCTGATAAAGGCTGGGTGACATTCCTGGTTAGAACTTCTATTGGTGAAAACTGCAGAGCTGTGTTTCCACAGGGCTTGCAGATGACTCTCACTTTTGTCAGATTTTTCATCCAAGTTCAAAAGAAACTATTCCAGGGTCAGAGAATTTTATTTGTACAGGCTTTAGAAAGCTCAAAATAAAACTGAAAATTTTCATGTTGAGAGAAATATTTTGTCCAGAATGAAACATATTAATTGCTAACCTTGCAGTCCTTTGATTTTTTTTTTTTAAATATTATTATTTTTTTGTGAGTGAGCCAGCAACTCTAGAATCAACTTCCTTAAGGTAAAACTTGCCCTCTCCAAAAGGACTTGAGAGGCAGAGAAGCAAATCAAGTGTTCCCAGACTGTTGAAGTAACTTAGCAGCAGTATTATTTTTCTTTACCTCAGGCAAAATACACACCAGAACACCTGCATATATGCCTTTGCATACCATGCAAATGCTCTGGGGTCAGGTGAGGGCTCTCCAGAGGGACAGCAAAGTATTTTCCCTAAGTCCTTCTCTTTGATACAATTTGTCTTCCTGCCGCGTCCACACCTCTCTGGTCCCCTCAGCATAAATGCCTGGGAGAGGTGCTGCTGAACCTGGAGTCCTCTTGAGCAATCTGTGTCCTGATTAAATTTATGAGATACATTGCTGTGCTCCTTGAATATTCAAGAATAAGGGGAGAAATTAACTTCTTATTACAGAGATTTTTATATAATAGAAGACTGTCTGGCTTTAGTCACTCCCTGCTCTTTAGCATGGCAGTTCACCATGGAAATGAGAAGTCTCCAGCACATGTGGCATCTGTTCCGACCTCACAAGGTTAGGCTGCCCACAGGTGGAGTCCCTGCTCATCACACAGCACCAGCAGAAGCATAGGAAAAAGCAAAGTCGAGAATAGTGCTGACACAGAGCTGTCATTAAAGAAGAAAAAAGAAACATGCTGACCCAAGTCATTAGATGACTAGGCCATTTAAGATTAATGGAAATAAGCGTATTGCTTACACCACCTGCTCACCAAGCTTCCCATGTTGTAGCCAAACTGGAAGTGTCAGAGCTCAAAGAAACATCTCCCAAATTGTGGTAAAGGAGAAAGACAGTGCTGCAATTTCAAAGCAACAGCACATTTACCTCCCTTCATCTGCTTTACTCTATTCGACTTCTGTATTTCCTTGCAAATTGGAAGCAAGATTGTACATTAAGCAAATTCACTTCCCTTGGATGTTGTGTGCACACACTTCCACTTTTTCAGATATTACACCAAAGTAGTCCCTTATTATTGGCCAGCAGGACTAGGGAAGTGATTCTTCCCCTGTACTTGGCACTGGTTAGGCTGCACCTTGAGTGCTGTGGGCAGTTCTGGGCCCCCCAGTTTAGGAAGGACATTGAGATGCTGGAGCATGTCCAGAGAAGGGCAACAAGGCTGGTGAAGGATATAATACAAGCCCTGTGAAGAGCGGCTGAGGGAGCTGGGGTTGTTTAGCCTGGAGAAAAGGAGGCTTAGGGGTGGCCTTATCACTCTCTACAACTCCCTGAAAGGAGGTTGTACCCAGGTGGGGGTCGGTCTCTTCTCCCAGGCAACCAGCAACAGGGTGAGAGGGTGCAGTGTTAAGCTGCACTGGGGCAGGTTTAGGTTGGGCATTAGGAAGAAGTTCTTCACAGAAGGAGTGATTTGGCACTGGAGTGGGCTGCCCAGGGAGGTGGTGGAATCATTGCGCCTGGAGGTTTTTAAGAAAAGGCTGGATGTGCTCTGTTCTACTTGACAGGGTGGTGTTAGGTCATAGGATCGACTTGATGATCCTGAGGGTCTTTTCCAACCTAGTTAATTCTGTGATTCTTTGATTATCAGATTTGTATCCCTTACCTATTGCCATGACATCTGATGAGATAATCCAGTGGGCAAACCTGATCAAAGCTCAGGTTTTTCCCTTCCCCCAACACAGGGGCAGAAGCAAATATAACTGCTTCCATCTCATTTAACAACAAAAAAGCCAAACATTTTACATGTAGGATCTGGAACCATAATTTTCTAATGTCAAAGTTCACATGAAGTACCTCTTATGTTGTCTCAGCCTATTTCCTGGCATAGAGTTGCAATCTCCGAGAACACATAAATGTTTCAGTATTAGTACTAAGAAGCCACATGAGGGAGCATTTGGAGAATTGAAATGCTTTCCTTGTATCATTGTAAATAAGGGAGGGAATCAAGCTTGATCCCTCTGGGATATATGGAATTCAGACAAATCTAGATGTTGTTATTCATTTCTCCACTCATACTGGGATGCGGAAATTGTGATTCCCACTTGAAGACAGAGGGGTTTTTTTTTGAAAAGCCCATTAGTGGTCTGAAACAGACAATTTCTTACTCTGGCCAAGGTACACTGTGACTAGGATACCTGAAAGGGAGTGCAGATAAATGGGTTTACATTTCAGCTAAATGAAACTGTAAGACACTTTGTATAGGTTATTCCAGGCTGAGTGTGACAGCAGTGCCAGCTTTCCCAGATTATCAGCAGCCCCAGCTGAGAGTGGCAGGGAGTGGTAAGGTGCCAGTTCCTGCAATATTCTGACTGAGCAAATATCTCAGCCTACATGCTTCTAAATTACTTTTACACCTTATACTTTTATATCTTAGAGCTTACTAAAAAATGAAATACACAGGTATGTAAAGTTAAATTAATCCCACTATTCTTATAAACTGACTCACAATTTTTTGAATATTTGGGGTCGGCAATAGTGAAGCTAATCAAAATGGGAAATAAAAAAAATGTCCGCATGAACTGTAATGGGAAATGTCTATACATTTTTACTCTGTACTCTTACCTCAGAAAAAAATTGTCAGCTGCAACTTGGGCTGTCCTCATTGACAGAGTCAGCTCAGTCAAATAAGATCATATGACTTTACCAAAAACATTTTTGTCAGTAGTGCTAAACAGGTGTTCAATAAATAAAACATTTAGCACTCTACTTCAAAAGTCAACATTCATAGGACTTGTTGTCAATCAAAGAAACTCATATTAAAGGTAATTTTGAAATCAATGGAAAAGGACTCCACCTAGACCCCATTTTTTCCCTCATTATTTATACCTAAAATTGGCTAAAGAGCAAGTAATTAATGAATTGCATAAAAATCAGGTTGCAGCTACGATGTTATGATCACACATTGTTGTGAATGTTTGACTGCAAAATTTGCAACTCCTTTTAAGGGGCAGAAGTTCCATTAGTCTCTTTGTTCCTTCTGCCTAAATTGTATCATCAACTCCAGGCTTGGCAGAAAAGTGGAAGGGGAAGAGAAAAAAGAAAGATGAACACAAACTTTTAATCAAATATGTTTGCTTGGACCTGATGGAGGAGTTTGGGAGTCTCCTCGCTGCAGATTTGGTGGAAGGAGTGGTGGATGCCAGCTGAGCCATGCCAGGTCCAGGGAGCCTGATGGCTATCTCTAAGCTGCCACGGGGCTTGGCTGCCTGTCTGCAGGGTGGCACTGCAAATCACAGTGTAAAACTGATCCACACTTGAAATAATCCCTGTTTTTCTAAGGATTAAACTTAACCCAGATCACTCCAGTGAGTGGTTTATGGCTCAGTCCCCTGCCAAGTCTTTTTGTCGCAGCCAAGGGGGGAGCAATCTCTTGCACAGGATCATGCCCTCATCATCTGAGGGCAGGATCTCTGCAAGTCTCCTCTGCTGCCAAACCAAACAACCTGGACATGCACAGCCTGATGGTGGAGGAGAGGCTGGCATTCATCTCCTCTAATTTTTACCTCTCTCACTGCTTACTGATTTTCTTTGCATGAAATCATCTGACCGTTTTTATTAAACCAAAGAAGCTCTGAAAGTCTGGTGCTTGCCGATATCCTCATCTCCAGAGAACAATTCTTTCCAGCTCCAGTAAATAGGACTTTAAAGGTAAATGATATTACAGTGTTAATTTCAAAGTGAATTATTCAAAAAGTGCTCCATATGTCAACAAGCATCATTCTGTGGAACTATATTAACGTCTTAAATACAGTTCTCCCTTTCTAAAAGCTGTTTTATAGATCCAGGAAATATGTCTGGTCTGAAGAAGTGCTTATTGTAAAGGATGTTTTAGCAGTTGTGTCCAATTAATGAGGAAGGCAGGATGTAGTCCTATATAAGAAATAGCACAACAGAAGTAATTCCTTGGGGCTTGAGAATCCTCACACTTTCAGATACTGCACAATTATCCATTCATTCAAGATACCAGATCAGTTTTGTTTCATAGTCTTATTTTAACTAAAGAAAAAAAAAAAAAAAGGCAAAAACGAAGCTCTTCTTTCAACAAAGGCTTCCTGTAAAGAATTGAGAAGCTGACAATAAGAAACTGTTGCTTTTCAGCAGAGATGCCTGAAAGTAAATCACTCAGAAAGGACCTCAAAGCTTCCAGGATCAGCTGCAACAAGCAGAAAACTCCTAATGCTGACAGCAATGGCCATTCAATAAGGAAAGGACCAGGCTGCAAAATTCCATTTTATCCCTCTGGTTCAACCATCAGCTCCCTTACTTCATTTCTCAAATTCAAAAGATGGAAAGAAGACATATGAGCTGCAGAAGGCCCCCTCCTAGATTTCTCCATATTGACATGTTATTGAGCACCACTCAGCAAACAAACTATAGCATTACTTTAAGGGAGAATGTATGTTCTTTGAAATTGTACAGCCATAGGGAAGTGCTAGGAATCTGAGCAGAAATCTTGGTTTTCTGGATTTCTCCCATTCAGATGAAAGGGCCAAAACTTCCCATCTTTTGTGTCCCACATCCATTACATGAATTCTATGGCACTGAGGATTAAAAACAAATAAATGCAAATATTAAGAGGATTTAAAATGTCTGTGAGGTGGCTGTGCCTCTATTATCTTTAGTAAATAATGGCTGAATCTATCTTTATTTGTGTTACCAAATTGCTTAGAGGCTCAGCTGGGCTTGGAATCCTACAGTGAGGGCTGGTACAGACTGAGACATGAAGGTGACAGCAGGCAAGGATTGTTCTCATCCCTATTGTGCTGACGATAATTGCGGCGTGGGGAGATTACACCCAACTGAGCACCAGAAGGAGTTGCTACCAGTGGTAGTTCAAGGGACATGGCAGAAAACTGGAACTGTTACCTCTATGTCTAAACAGTGTCATAGCTATAACTGTAAAAATCAATAGGTTCCCCCTTAAAAAACAGCTTGCCTCGTTTAATTCCTGATTATACTCCCTGAGCCTCTTCAGTGCACTTCATTTTCTTAACAAAAGACCTGGTAACTGTGATGTAAGTGCCGGGAACTCAAGCTTATTTGGGAGGCTGGATTTAAGATCCAGAGTTTGGTCTTGGCTCTCCATCTTTTACTATGCAGGTGAAAAATCTAGTCAGAGTTTATTTATATTTTATACGTGGTTATATTTATATCAAATACTGTCTGGATTATTGCATTATATTACTGGACGAGTGCTCTTATTCCAGTCTCTGCTCCTCACTCTCAGATTTTCTTCTCATGAAGTGTTGAGTTGATCTACACTGCTCATACTTAAAATATAGAGGAGAGAACATTTGTGGTGACACTTTTCAAATCAATTAGAAGCCCTGTAATATTCGGCTCTTTTGCAAACTGCACACACCTGCCAGTTCCCATAACCCCAAACTCCTGCAAATTGCACTGGCTGTTTGTGATGGAAAACAAAAGAATGAGATATCTTCTATTCAGTGGGTTTCAGACCTTTCTTTTATAGTGAGTTTGACATCTTGTGCATTTGAACTGACCACAGTGTTGTTTTTTCACATTGACAGTTAATATAAATAAGGTAGTAGTGCAATATTTTGTTATTGGTGATGACTTGACTTTAAATCCTCAGGTTTATTAAAAAAATTAATCCCTCTCAAAACTTATGGTAAGACAATAAGTCTTAAACTGCTTTTCTTTGTGAAAAACACCCGTTGGCATATTCATCTACCTTACAAAAATCACCTGCATAGCAAGCAGCCAGGAAGAAACAAAATCTTAAGACATTTTCTTACAATTAAAGGATGAGAGCTTAAAATCCAAAATTCATCTTGTTGGCTAGCAAGTCAAACTGGTTCAGGCAAGGACTTGTGCCACACATTCACCCTTGGGTTATGCTAGCATTATGATCTCCTGACCATAATTTTTCTGCCATACTGTCAAAGCCTAACTACTACTACTACTACTACTACTACTACTACTACTACTACTACTACTACTACTACTACTACTACTACTAATTCTGAAGATTCAATAGGAGGAGAACTTGATGGGGGAAAGCTGGAGGACAGCCCACCACAACCCTGTCCACCCAGCGCTAGAGGTGCTGTGGAGAATTTCACCACTGCTCACACATGCTGCTGAGCACAAGCAAACAGAATTTTTTCCCTGGGATTTACAAGTTGGCCAAGTTTCAGCAGATTTTCATGAGGCTGGCTAAAAGAGCATCATCAACATGAGGCTGACAGACCTGCTTACTTACCAAATAACACTTAGCCAATTTTTGAATTCCTGTTCTCAAGCAGGAAGACACCATAAATGAAACATGTTTTCCTAGAACAAAAATAAAGTACTAAACAAAAATATTTCTCACTATCTTTACTCCACAGGCTATTCTGATTTCTTTCTCACACACACACAAACCTTCTTTACATGATCTTCAGCAGAGAAAATACCATTCCCAGTAACAAAACTCTACCAGAGTTAGAAAACAGATAAAGATGGTCTTTATTGGGCCATGTCAGGCAACTTTCATCATGGTTCTCCAAGCTGAGCCAAAAAATTTGTACATTTAAGCAGTGTAAGAGAGACAACTAGCAGGAGAAATGCATCTGAGACATGTCTGGAGGTGAGGTTTGAACAAGAGACGATTGCAAAGAGTTTTGGCTCTAAAAGTAATGTGTGGGGTGAATTATGTTTGCTCTAAGCATACCTTTCTTTACTTTTTTTCCTAATCCACACATGCTTCTTATGAGCTAACTTCTCTGGAACGAACACAGTTCAAAACATAATTCTTACAGTCTTTAGTGACAGAGGCATTTGTAAGTGGCTACCATGCCCATGCTGTCTGACTGAAAAGAGGTGACTGCTTTGTAGGCAGACTGTTTCTATAGCTCACCAAAATAGGTTGAAGTGCCAAACGTAATTTCAGTTAATTTGTATAAAGCCAGTCAGAAGTCCAACTCTTGCTGTCCCTCCAACCATGTCCTGGCACTTCTGGGGAGGGTACAATAAGGGCTGCTGGAAGGTGTATTTATGAGTGCCAGGGTTCATTGCTGTGCCTAATTCCATCTAGTTTGTGGGCATAGTGGAGGCCCACAGCCCATGATGGCCTACAGGAGGCTGTGCGTGGCACAGATTGTAGCTGAGCTAACTGGTGCAGGGAGGGACTCGGTCGCAGGCTTTCACAAGTGCCTCCACTTTGCTCAGGAGCAGTTTCCTCAGGGGCACTCTCTGTGCGCTGCAACTGCACGGGCTGACTTTGAAATTCCATAGAGAGACGATGGTATTTTCTTCTTTCTTTGTGCTTCCTTTCATGGGAGCATTAGAAAGGGTCTGAGGAAAGATTTCCTGAGTCCTTTTCCTCAGCTTTCTTGGCCCCTCCTGCTATCAGAGATGTTTGGAGCCCGTTTTCTATCTCATGAGCACCATCCCCCAGAATGTTTGCTCCCACACATACTTTTATTCTCCCAGCTCTCTACCTCTACCCTTCTAGGAGTGACTGGCACAGCAGCCAACCTGGGTTTTTTCACAGCTCTTGGCTGGTGAGTTACATACTCAGACTGGCCCAACTGCACTTGCTCACCAAAGGTCTGCTCCCTCCCCACTAAATGCAGTCATTTCCATGAATCTTGTTCTAGAGAGAGAATAAGTTTTTCATGGTATTGCTTGCAGTCTTCCCACCAAAGCAGTAACATATGAGCTTAGCATCAGCCCTTCCACCATCACTGAAGAAAGCTGTACTGACCTGGTTAACTTGTGTCAGAGACTCTGTCCCTTACTCCCACAACAAACTGTTTTGGACTACAGGAGAAAATGGATAAAAGCAAAGCAGAAAGAAGGAAAACATGTGCTGCAGTCTTTAGTTTCCATGATCTCTCTCTTCCTCCCCCGCAAAATAAATGAGTTACTGTGTGGTCTGTTCAGCAGATGGGTCAGCAGAGGCACTCTCTGCTCAGGACATTCTGCATGAAACAGGGTATGATTTTACATTTACTTCATGTGAATCTACATTTCGAATTGAATTCACAAACTAGTGCACTTAGAGTACCAAAACCAACCGCATTAAGTAAACTTCTGTCCCAACAGTCTGAATACAAGTGTCAGAATCATAATTGTGCTTGTATTTTCAGTTGCCAAAACCCAGTGAACTGAGAGTTTTATAGATCCTGAAATTGTCTTGCATGTACCAAACCAAGGGCAGGTCTTCAGCGATTTTCTATCATGCATAGCTTGCTCACAGGATAGCATGTTTAACTGGAATTTGTTTAGTAGCTACTTAATGGATGTCAAAAATGACTGAAGAGCACAATGGTAGCTGATCAAAAAAGTGCCAGCTGATAACATCATTTTCCACTTTATTTTAAGTATATAAACCCGTATGGGCTCACTGGGATTAATATCTTAAAACCCATACACTGTTTTTTCACAGATAGTGCAGATGGAGTCTGTTCTATTTTTCTGTGCTCTATTTGTCTGTCAATGGCTATATTCTGGAAGGGTGCATTTCCTTTCAGTTTTTTCTCTAGATTTTCAGCTTCTAATGAATGAAAAATTGGTAAGAATTTTGTTACACTTTTTTTTTTTTTGTTAGCTATCTCTTCTTCTCTTCCAACCTCAGAATTGCATACCACCAAGACAGCCTGGTTGCCATTCTAAATGCACTGTAAAGTACTGAAAGATGTTGCTTTGTCAGTTCTAGATTAATTTGTTTTTGTCTGAAAGTCTATCATTTTCCTCTTTCATATCTAAATCACTTCTACTTCAGTTGTCCCTTTTTTCACATTTGGTGTGGTGACAAGAAATAGAAATGGCACTTTCAAATAAAAAAAGGAACTGACTGATTTCTAAAATAGAATCATATATTTATACTTTCCCCCCACATGATTTATATTGCTTGTTTTTCTCATCCCTTTTGGGCACAGTTTGCCAGGTTTAGATTTAGAGCAGCTTCTGATTTTTGGCCACTAACCTCTTTCAAGTAAACAGCACTTTACCTCTCATTTCATGCTTTCTCTACTTCCTTAACAGTCATTTCTGAATATAAAAAATCAAGATATTAAAGAGGCACATCTTTCCTTCAGGAAGAGGCTGGTTTTCCTTTCAGTTCATGTTCCCTGCTAAGCGTTCTGAACATCCACATGATTGATTTTACAGGTTTTCCTGGGAATAACAAACAGCAACTTGTACTTCATTGGGGTCATCATTCCTTCTACAGGACACTGAAAAACACCACTTTAATTTACATTATAAATGTATCTACTACATGTAGATACATATAGTACAATATATGTACAATATGCATCCAATACATATTGGTACCTTACATGGTAATGTTTTAAGGCTTTACACCTAGGCTTCTCTGGAGTCAAAGTCCAAGTCCTCAGGTGTTTCATTGACTAGCTTTGGTGTTTTGTTATCCCACAGCTGATCTATTTTTTTCAAAATGTATCAAAGCAACACCTCAGTCCCAGAAAGTGTCATCTTTGTTGCCTGAGGAAAATTGGTGCCTCTCAGCAGCCTCCCCAGAGAAGACTGACAGAAGTATATCTGTGAGCTCTTCAGCAATGTTCTTTAATTACCTCTCACCTTTATTTTCTGGTAATATACTTGTCACGATATAATCTTTATTTTTCTCCTCCAAGGAGCTCCTTGTGTGTTTTCACACTTTGACCTTGTATTTTCCACATCTGCCCCTTTAAGTCAGAATTTGGACTCTTTATTGGCTCCACAGTCTGCCCAAAGTACTTTTGTGATTTAACCACAAGGAAGTTTTGGTTTTGTTTTGGTTTTTTTACTTGTTTTTTGTCTTATGTGCCCAAATACATTTGAGGGCCAATTAAGGGCTAAACATTTGTGTTGATAACTCTGCTTTACTCTCCCACCTTCTTTGATTGTTGTTCATCTTTCCAATTCTTTGTAGCTTTCCTTCTGATGTTTGCAGTTTCCAGTAGACTGGAATTCCTGGTTCACACCCAAAAATAAAAATATTGACCAATTTTTGCCTGCCCCAATACTCTCTTTCTTCTCACACCGATTACTCCCCTCCTGTTTTCTGAAGATACTCAGCATCCAACTATACTGTAGAGTTCAAACACTTCCACACCTGCTTAGACATTCAAGTTTCACATCCACAGATAAAAATCTTTAGAGAGAGATTAACACCTAATAACAAACTCTGAGGAATGGACCAAGTCCCAGCCTTTGGTGTCTCCCCCCTCCATAGTAATGAAATCTTTAAAATGATGCTAAACTTACCCCTTTGGAGTTACCAATGAGACAAAGGTAACATTGTGCACAGCTTGATTGAGTGGATTTCTGAATAAACAATAAAGTTATGGGATATATTACACAAAGATCAAAATCACTGAAGTTTTCTCATTTATCTTCAAAAACCAGGAGCAAATACTAAGCTCATCCAGGATTCGCCCAAGGTGAAGTAAGAATTTCTCTGCTTCTGAAAATAAAGAGCTAATCAAGACTGATATGAATCTGTATGATTTCCAAAGAATTAGGGAGTTCTCAAAATATGTTCCAGGCATAATGGATATCCAATTCTATTCAATGTTCATTATAAACAAAATAATTTAATGTCTCTGGTTACATATAGACAGAAGTGCTGTTGGTGTCCTAGATGTTTTTACCACATAAGATTTATAGGAAGTGTTCATATTAGACTGGGTAAAAGAGGCCCTAGTATTTAAGATATATTTCTAGGTTGAAAGACAGTCCAGAATCTGAAAATTTGATTTACCTTCAGGTCAACCAGAAACCAATGGAATTGTTTTAATGCTTTAGTAATTTCTCCTGACATAATTTGATGCATAGGAAGTTTTGCAGAGTAAATTGCACGGGAAGAAGAGTAAATGGCCATGTTAATTAAGAGGGATGGGGACATGGGTTATGTTGGCTGTTGTGTGTATATCACTGTGCCATGTACATTGGCTCAAGCACCTACAGTTACCAATAGGTGGCAGAATATTAAAAAATAAAAAAAATGGAACTCACCTTTAAGCAGAGGTTCAAATGTAAGCATCTTTTCTACATCTATCCCACATCTGCATGGAATTAGATGCAGAGAGAAAAATGTTTGTGAAGGTGACAGATTGCTTGCTAGGATTTCCCATATTTTTAAATAACCTCAGCAATTTCCCCAGTGTGTGTGAAAGCCCACAGTGCAAATTATTTGATCCTTGTCATTGTTTATATAATAAGCCATAAATGCCTCTGAACTATTGGATAGTTTAGCTCACTTTGGGTTCTGAGAACAATATTCTTCTGCCATATGATCCCAAACAACACCCTTTCATACTTCCAGAGGTGAACAAATCTTGTAAACTGAAGAGAATTACTTCAATGTAGGATGCTCAGATGACCAGCTGAATTCTCAAAGAAATAGATTCCAAATGTTTCTGAAGAAGGAAAACTTACAGGTTTTCAAAATGTCATGCGTAAAATAATTCATAGAAGCATCAGCAAAATAAAGTCATGGTAGCCTGTTATGAAGTTTGGAATACTGATTGTATCATCAGTTAGTATATCTTATTGGGGATACCTGTTTTAGATAGCATAGTACAATGGATCTACGGTTTTCTACCTTGTTACATCAACCAAGAAATCAAGAAAATTTTTAAAAGGAGGAATATGTAGTTAATCAAACTTAGGTCCATCAGTATTTATGATTTATTTGTTCCCAAAGATATAATTACAATCACCATGTTCTTCATTTCATTAGTGGTAGCTATTAGATTTTGACAAAAGAAACAGAGCCAGATGTACTTATGAGAGAAGTCTAGGATATCTGGTTGCAGGTAAAATTGTTAATGCAACATTTTTAGCACTAAAATGCATTTATTAAAGTTCTTTTCACATCTCCTATCTGTTCCCATCACAGTCAAAGAGACAGGACAAGAAAAGAGATTGGGCTAATATAATTTAACATTTAAATCATCAGGAACATTACCATAAACTATAAAAGTGAATGAAAATATTTATACCCACAAATGTAGGCTAAATTTTCTTTTTTTCCCGAAGAAAACAAGACTTCTGAAATTTCCAGTACTTTATATTTCTGAGCAGAAATTGACTATGTGTCTGCATCAGCTGTTGGAAATCAAAATACGGATCCATAAACTATGACTGGAATGAGAACTGCTCTGAACATAATACTTAGTACCCTGTGCACTTTGTGTCCAGGATATGAACGAGACTTTATATGCACTTAGAGCTAATTTGAAGAACTTCTACTGTAAGGCATATTGGGCCAAATAGATGTTTCCCAGGAGAGCTCAGACTCAAGTATTTCAAACATTTGTAATGTGCACGTCCAGTTACATCCACAGAAACTTACCATTGACACAGCTCAAACCCCACTGTCTTCACTACAGAGCTCCTCTAACACAGCAGGTCAAGGAAAGGCTTTATTGCATCAATGTCGTGAATTCTTATAAATCTTATGGATTAGCTGCAACTGGGAAAATGTGATGCACCCAGCCATCCGAGAAAAAGTAAAAGAAAAAATCTAATGTTACAGAATTTAAAATACTTATTTTCATTCTCAAAACAGTTGAAGAACCCCCTGGTTTATCTGTCTGCTTCTGTTTCTAATGGGGGACTATTTCTACTTCCTACCTAATTGCTTAACAGCTAACCTAAGAAACGTGAAAGATGGTAAAGGAAAGACATATTTAACTCTGCTTCTAAAGTTGGGGTTCTCTGATGGTGGTTTTTGTGTTTTTGTTTTTTTTTGCTTGGTTTCTGTTTTGTTCTGTTTTAATTAAAAAAATATTAATATAAAGAGAATTTTCTCACCAGGACCGTTTTTCTAAACTCTTGCTGCTCTGTTACTCACAAAAAAGAAAATAAATAGGGTAATTCATAACACTATCATGTCTAGAATGAAATAAGGCCAGAAGATTTTTCCCTGCATGGCTTCATGCTCATTCAAAGATCTAAAGCCAAATAAATGTCAGGCAGCTAGGACTAAATAACTCCTTAGGAGCTGAGGGGATGATAGATGGGCATGCACCATCCAAAAGCCTCCAGTAAGCATGGAAAGAAGGAAGGTAAGAAGAGCACTTTTCAGCTCCAAAAATCTTGTAAGCCCAAGCACAGAGCGGTTTAATGATCTTGAAGTAGAGCATAGTCACCCTCCACCCAACACTCGTGCATGAACACTCAGCCAGAGGCCACCTTTTCTCTTTTCCACCAAAGCCATAGGATGCCAAGGAGTGGGTGACCTGAGCCCTGAGCAGTGTTTTGGGATTCATACTTGATTTATGAGGCTTGAGTAAAAAGCTGAGCCAAAAATTGGTGGTGAACCCATGTTGGTGTCGTGTACTCAGGTTTCCTGTTTTTCCTCCGAGTTGTTTTGCTGTGAACACTGAGTAACAGTGTGGATTTGGGATGAACAGTTGTAGGTGACCAGTGCCAACACAGAAAACACACTGAAACAGAGGGGTAGATGATACTCTGTTAGTCTGATTCTGACATTCTTATTTCTGAAAATTTTCCCTGAAGATCAGCAGGTTAATGTAGTACTCATTTATGAATGAGTATGTCAATAGTTTACTCTAGGATCTAAAGTTTCCCCCCATCTACAATTTTCCAAGCCATTGAGAGTTGCTGGGCTACATTTAATTTCTTTGGATATGCTCAATTGTTTAATCTGATTTACCAGATTGGGGCATTAGACATGTATTCTTCATTACTGTCTGGTTAGAGCAGTCTGGAAGTTGCTCTTGACTGGGGGGAAATTGCAACTGCAATCTGCTGCTCTAGTAATACTAATATTCCCAGGCAGACACTGAGAGAAAGTGCAGATGGAGAACAGAGTTCTGAGGGGAATAAGAGATGAAGGGTGCCACAAGTCAGACAATATTGGCTCTCCACATGCTTACAATATTAAATTTCAGGAACCAAATGCTATCATTTTGAGATGTTGTTTTATCTGACAAATCTTTAAATGTAAGAAAATGGGCTAGAAACCATGCAGTGTAGGTTTTTAGCCACATTAGCAGTCAGTTTGATTTTAGCACAGTATCATTTTATAGAATAAGGTTAAAGCTGCCACAGGTGACAACAAGAGGCTGTAAATAGCCAACAGGTGTGCTTGATAAAACAGTAGCATACCTGGAGGAAGGACATTAATATACTGCTAGTAACTATTTTCAAGTGTATACAGTCCTCCCCCCAACTCCTGATGTTCTCATCTAATTTCCAAGTCATGCTTCTGAGGTCTTAGCATCCTTTTGCAAATGTCAATGTCAGATTTTCCTCCTTGCAGAGGAGAAAGGCACTAAATTTGAGGGTAATGAAATGTGTTTGGACAGCACCATTGAAGCATGGACTTTACCTGTCATAGAAAATAAAATAATAATGTTAATTTATCAAATCAATAATGTTAATCTATGTTACTTGTAGCACCAAATAGTCAAGTATAAGTGTAGCTTATAATGCCTATGGGAGGTTTTACATCTTTTCAGAAAAATTTGTACGAATCCCAAGGCAAAAGAAAGTACGAAGGCAAGAGCTGTCAAACCAGGATTCTTTTATAGTATTCATCAGAATCATCATTATTATGTGGGTTTGGCATATGCAGCCTCTTGTGTCTAAAAAAAATTTCCAAGATTCTTATCACCAACTGAAATTATTGTGCCAAGAGAAGTTTCTATCTTATGTGTAGCTGTGACGAAGACACTCATGGCACGTAGCTAGTTACAGCAGTAAGGCAATAACAAAGTGTATCTTCACCTCTATTTAATCACAACAGTAAGGAGCCAAGTCGTCTCAGAGGATAATTTTCCCTGTATTAGTCAAAAGCAATAAACAGTAACAAGCATTTAATTTCTTTACAAGGTGTAGACAATCTCTGAGCCAGCCTTTGTCTCTGTTTCTGCAAGCTTACACAACAGTGTCCCAGCTAGATAATAAAAATAAACATTTTAGGGATGAATTCCTGCAGGTAAATTAATTTCCCAGTAAATCAAAGAAAGTATACCCAAATGTTATCTCACTATATCACTGATTAATACAAAGACATTTCCTGCAATTCCTCCTTCCATTTTGCCTGCTCGAATTCCAAATGATGATTTTACCTACATTGCAATGTGGGGCTCTTTCCTTGTCATCCTCCAGCTCCATTTGACTTACCACTAAATATTTAAATTTAAGGGAAAAAATGTAAAATGGTTTAGAATTGAATTGGACTTTCCCCCTTGAATGTAGTCTCATTGGGTTGGACAAAGCAATAGCTATGGGCTTTTTGGTTTGGTTTGGTTTTTAGGTTTTGGATTTTATACTTAACACTTTTTTTTCCCCCCCTGATTTCTAACGTTTGCTTTGGAATTTGGCAGTTTGATTCAAAGAGCAAAGCTGAGGAGAGGGCCTCTTTCATGCTGTTCTGGTGCAATAGAAAGAGAAATGTTTCCTTTAGTGACCACCACCATGTTGGGGGTTTTCTTCCATTGATGGATCAGAAGGTTGAGAGATAAGACTAAGACATTTCACACCCTCCTTTTACCAGATCATTATGTTTTCTAAAGGGAGTTTATTTCACCTGCCACTTCTAGGAAAGTTGAATAGTGACACATCTACAGGATGCAAACCCAGTCCAGAGCCACAGCTGCATTTTCAGGATAAAACAATTTTGAATATTTAAGTCAATTTTTTTGTCAGTTAAATTAATAACATCCAAACCAAAATAATTTATGCCTAGCTCTTGTAAGGTCCTTGAGCAGTCAAGAAAATGAGTCATGTTGTATGTTGAACTGTCAATTTAATCTGCAAGTAGGCTAAAGAAAAACTAAAAGGGAAGTCATTAAATACTATTTTTTCATGCTGTATAAATCTCCTTTCCACAAAATCACAACCCTCTATACAAAGCTGTTTAGCAGGTATAATTTATTATTTATATTATGTTACCAGCTCATTAGCTCACTTCAACCAAACCCAACTTTTACTGTGCAGAGCACCGCACAAATATATATAAATGACGTTTCCTGGAGCTATGTGTAACAGAGACCATCAGTCACAGTGTACATATAGAAGTGGAATTACATCCAACTGAAAGTGCAGGGGCTGTGTCATTGATTTCAGTAGAGGTAGAATTTCACTCATGTAAATTAAGCCACAAAAAATTAGTTGACTTATTTCCTTGAGTTGAGGTAGAAAGAGTCTCAAAGTGCAGTGTGGAGCATTTTGTTTTCATTGTTTAAGTGGAGTTCAATGAACCATGGATCAGACCAAACATTTAGTTTTATATATTCCCATTTATTGATCAAAGCCTGAGATTATCCATGTAGTATAATTTTCCACTCAGAAACACAGGACTGTATTACACCACCTAGTAATTGAAAATGTCTTGTGTGTTCACCTTCATTCCACACATGTAAATAAAAATATACAAAATGTAGTTAGTAAATTGAAAAAATCATTTTTGATGATGAATATATTTATTTGGTATTTGATGCTTGCGAATGAATATATTCATGTTGCCCCTTTGGGATAGCTTAGAAATTCTGACCATTTGTTGCTTGCATGTAATATGTGTGTCACACATTGTATACTGTGTAACAATCCAGTAAGCCCCTTAGTCTAATACTACACAAGACTAATAAATAATTTTCTATGTGTATACTTAGAATATAATAAAATGTAATATATTATTATATAACAACAAATATTTTTAGGTATTCTATTATTTTTTAAACATTGAGAATATAATTTGTATATTTTTGCTAATAAGCCTGCGTTCCAACCCTGTACCTTTGTTTCAGCATCTCGCATTTGAAGAAAACAAGATTAAGGTAGGAATTCCAGTGTTGTAGGCTTACCTGCTGTTCTGCTGGGCTGCAGCACCTAGAAGATGTGCTGTGTAGGACACTCATAAACTCTACATTATAATTATATGAAGTTAATAAAATAATTAATGCACATGACAAAAAAATTCAGACTTTACAAAAAAGATCCCAAACCCACAACTTAAAATGATTTTTAAGCTTTTTGCTGTGGTGTAGTGGTATGAAAAGTTGAGATTTATTTTTGATTGGTTTGTTTTGTGCTGGTATTGGTTCAAAAGAAACTTGTTTTTCTCTTCCAGTTGCCTTTGCAAAGCAATGATAAGCCAAATGGACAAATGAAAATTAAGTAGAAGTCAGCTGGACCTAGTCATCTAACTTTGCAGGGTGATCGTCTTTTGAATCAGGCCTGGCTGGGTCACTACAAAAATACAGCGAGAGCAGCATGCACTATTAGCTCTCCACACCACTCAGTGGTGCTTGGAAAAGCCCAGCCTGTGTTCTCAATGGACAAAGGCACACATGGGCTAAAGAGCTAAGGCTGGGATCTCTTCCAGGGCATGTTCCTAGAAAATTAGGTCTGTGGTAGAAAGATGGTCGCGTGTCACTCCGAGTCACAAAGTCCAGAAAGCACACAGGTGGGAGTTTGTAGCCACGTGGATGGTTGACCAGTTTTTACATCTAGGGCTGAGATGAATAATCCGTACAGGAAGAATATTGCCAGGGTCCCATTTCCAGAGATCACGAAAGTTCCGCCTGAAATTCACATGCGATTGTCATGGTGGGGGAAGTCTTATGCTATGAATATTTCATTATCAAAGTGAGAAAGCATTTTCCCCTCAAGCAGATTTTGTTAGTTAGCACTTTTCATCTCTAGCCTTTGCAGCAAAATCCCAGGTTGAATTACATGCTCCCTGAAATATGTTGAAGGAATTCCCCTCTGCTCGCCAGATAGTCATTTTCTGTGGTAGAGCATGGAAAGAAGGATAGAGAAAGAAAAATCAAAGATAATTAGAAGGGGAAAAATGAATAAAATATCACTAAGAAAATTCCTGCTGTGGTGCATCAGGGAAATCAAGGAGAAAATCAGTACCTCAAAGACCTCTTTTTCAGCCTGGATTCTTCCTTATGAAGAAAATATATGGATTAGAAATAAATGATGGATTAGAAATAAGTGATTTTGAATATAACATGTAAATATAAAAATGTTACTTATCTCAACAGTCATACCTGAAGAATTCAAAACAGTTTCTGACATTTTTTCTCTTTCTTCTGCTTTCACAAATGCAATATGTAATATTAAAAATGTCTATGGACCATTGTCAGAAGATGGACTGAAAACAACATTTGGCGTGTTGTACACTTGCCTACCTATTTTACATACAATTGTATGAGCACTGTCACTGCACACATGTCCCAAAACATTTTACAGACTACAGTGTGCAGAATTTTAAAGGGAATTTTTCAAATGAGCTAAGCTTAAATTTTCCATATAGTTTACTCTTTGAGGCAGTATTTCATACAGGAGATTTACTCTAACCCCTAAAAGGCACAACAATTTTTTCATTTAGACATCAAAACTGTGAATAACTCACATCAACCTTTTTTTTCCTCTAGACAGAGGCTTTCTCAATAATCATAAGCCAGTACTTTTTTAAAGTTTCATTTGGCTTCTTATTTGTAGTCTTAAGAAAATGTTTGTATAAGTTTGAAATATAAAGTTACTGTATGAGATGTGGAGGGAACAATCCTAATTAAATTAGAGGATTTTTTATCTACAAGGTATGTGCTCTGAGATAAAACTTACAGTGCATAAGTAATGTAATCATCTATTGTTTGGTAATTATCTGTTTATTTTGTAATCTACAGTTCAGTGCTCATCATTTAGGGTTTTTTTTTTTCATTTAAAAACCATTTTAAGTCTTAACATAAAACATTAAAAATAACGTCAAACTGAGCGAAGAAGGTGCACTTGAAAAAAATAAAAATGAGGGTGGCTGTTACCATGAAAGAGATTTCAAGGAAGAAAACCATTCAGGAAGTGTAGCCTCCTCTGGAAATGTCCCCTGTAGATTTCTGTATGCAACACGCATGGGAGGAATGGGAACTCACTGTGCTTCCTTCTCTAATTTGCAAGTCATCATAAGGCTATGGGGAGCTGCCAGTTTTTGGAACATCCCTGGTATAATTACATTAACCTCATCTGGTGAAATCTACATGTAAATTACTTCTTCACTTAATAAGAGGATTTAATTGAAGTTGTTCTCAGTCATTGTGACAGATTTCTTAGGGAATGTTTGATATTATATACATTTTAAATGTTTCTTGGGTTTAAAAAAAAAGTCTGTTGAAAAGGAATTTTACATCTCAGTGGTTTTTAAGAATGAACTTCAAAGAAAGCAGGAAATGTAAGTATTCTTGTCCTCACTGCAGCTATAAATGGTTGGGATCTTTAGTCACGGTAAATGAGAACAGGCACGGGGATTTATGAATTAAAGTATCAGCCAGCCAATTAGCTGTAGAAATAACATCCTTCCCCTCAGGATGGAGTCATCTCTTCCCGGTTATAGCAGCTCAAATGTCAAATATGTAGTAAATGTTGTGAATGAGAAAATCTCAACACCTCTTTGCCTTACTTTAAACAAAAACAGTTAGGGTTTTTTTTGTTGTTGTTTGTTTGTTTTTGTTTTTGTTTTAAAGTAATTATGTTATTTGATCACCCAGCACAATTTTCTGCCTCCTCTGACATTGTCAGAGGTGGCAACAGGGTAGGGGGCCAAAGCACTTTTCAAAATGGTTAAAGAATACTATAATGATTGGCTACTAATTTTCTTCTCCCATCTTTGAATTTTTAGATACCTTTCTATAATACTTTATTACTGAACACATTTAGTGGTATTTATTTCCCCTTAATAGGCCTCGAGGTGATGAAAGACAAGAGAAAAAACTATAACAGAATTTTCTCTAGCTCAACACTTTTAGCCTTACAGAAGGCTTTTTATTAATTCATTGTTATTCCTTTTAATTTTATTTATTTCTAAGCTGAACAAAACTGTTAATAACTTCTTCCACAGATTATTTTTATCAAAATAACTTTCCTTTTACTAGAAAATACTTAAATATTCTTTATATAGAATTTTCCACCCTCGTTTTGTGAAATATTGCAAAAAAGGAAGACATGTAAGAAGTAATTTCTTATTAAACTGACTACTTAATCGTTGGTCACAAAAACCTCTTGGCATCTTGGCAGGGAAGGCTTATGTGTTCAATTTTTTATTCCATATCTCCACCCCCTTCCTCCCCAGTCTGTATTAGTTGGTCTAATAAAACATATGACCATACCCTATGATCCTTATGTCTCTTATGCCTGTGGATTATCAAAGACAAATCATTACTACTCTTTTAAAAAATAAAACCATTTAAAAATGTTTTAATAATTCCCAAACACTTCTTTCTTGTAAAAAGAAACATGCTGAATGGAAAAAGAAAAGTGCTCTGGTGAAAAGATTGGTGATGTTATCACTAAAATCTTACTGAAGAAAAAAAAAAGCATGTTTAATTACGAAACCTCCAAAGTAAAAACAGCTTGCTGAAAAAAACAACACAAAGATACTAAGCTATAACTGGAATATGACACTAGAAAATTTTCAGCTAGAAATAAGATGCAAATGTTTAACAGTAAGAGTAATTAACCATTGGAATAAGTGACATTAAAACGAAGACAGGATGTTTCCTAAGAGGTATCATTTACTTTAGCCGTATTTATGGAACTGGAAGCAGGAATTAATTCAGGGAAGTGCATCCATTAGATGCCATGGATGAGTCAGCAACATCTCAGAAACAGCAGCATCAATCTTCCCATGAAACTATCATGTAGCACTTTGTCTATTACAAGCAGATTGTTGACCACAGGCATTAATATCTGCCTTGCTCTGTATTGTAAAATGTCCTGCAACTAAGCTGCTAATGACCTAAGAAATTCAGATGGACTCTGAATCAGACCATCTTCACCATAATTTTTCCTAGCTAGGAACACTCATGAAAAAAGGGTTCCTGTTAGACTTGTTAGCATCATTTTTTGGCTGTATTAACAAATCTCTGTTATTTAAGGGTAGCTGGCTGCCCCAGAATGAGGCATGAGTAATGCCATAGCAAAAAACCCCCAAACCAAACAAACAAGGAAAACAAATTAAAAAAGGAGAAATGGAGAAAAAGCAATCCTCCTCACACCCTGTTACACTGTCACAAGGGTAGACCAAAAGTTTGTGCCAGTACTATTTAATATAATATTTTTGGGAACCATTAATGTTGGTTTTATTTTCCCTTTGTGTACCAGATCTGATGTAGATCTATGTCTTGAGTGCAGCAACGAGGAGTTTTCTAGCTGGTCAGTTGTGGGACATGCCATTATTTCCCTTCTGAGCTCTCCCTGTAAATTCAGCCTGTCAGATATTTGAGGCCAACCCAAATAATGCGACTCTTTATTGCTGCACAGTGACAGCTAACAGGTTTTTAAAAACCAAAGATACGGTATTGCGGATGCAGCTAGTGAGAATTGAAGCCAGTGAGACATAACGTTTGCAAATAGACACACACCTCTGTTATTCATCCTCCCTGTCACTCCTGGAAGTTTCCTATGACATATTTCATTGTCTCGTTTACTGCAAAGAAATCACAAACATCTTCAAAGTACAGTCATACAGCAAATGATATAATAAATTAGTATGCTAATCTCAGTCTAACCAGATTCCCTTAAAATAATACTTCTGTTCAGAGTGAGACCTTCCTATCTCAGTCCCAGAAGCCTGGTTCCATGGATGAGCTTAAATAAGTTATTTTTTTGTAAATCAGGATGAAGAAGTTTCATTAAAATGGAATTTGTTTAAACTACTAGTCAACAAAATCTTGCAAAGCATATGAGTAATGGCTTTAATTTTTTTTCCCCAATGTAAACTTCTACATATATGTGCAGAAACACAGGGTCAAATGCCAGTCAAAACAAATAATACAAAACAGACTGTGCCCTTTTTCCAGACACCTTTGTCCAAGACCAGTAGCTCCCCTGTAAAATGAGAATTTAATGTGCTGACAAAAACGTGACGCAAGCTGGTATTCTCAACCCTGAAACCAAGAGGTCAGCTGAGTCAGGAGCTGCCCTTTCATTTACCGTCAGTGGAAGTCGTCCTGCAGAACGTGACACAGCTTTTACTGGCCACTGTCATGGGAGTCTGTAAAGCAAGGCTCCATTTTCTTCAACTGAGAAGTTGTGAGACCATCCGTCTAACAAGAGCGTTTTATTTATTATTAATTTTATTTTTGACCATATACAAGGCATTTAGATACAAAAATTCTGAAGCAGCACCTTCAAATTCCTTCTGTTCACTGCAGAGGGATTATTTTATATTCAGGTACATCATCAATGTTGTTAATTTGGGAATAAAATTACTTAAAGTCTTGACTAGCAATGTTGATGCTTCCTTTTTTTCTTTTTGTAATCAGACAACTGAATTCCAACTACAGCTATATGTGCAACTAAACAAGATTGTCTGTAATTTCTGAAATTATTTATAAGTCTGAGCTCCCTTTAGCATGATACTCACAACTTTTATTCATATGATTTCATTAGCTGTAATGGAGGATAACCAGAAACAAGAAAAATTTGTAGATTTTTATTCTCCTTTTTTAAAAAAAACAAGGCTATATCATGACAGTCACTGTATTTTAACATCATTTTCTGACATGAGATCATTGTGCTGAACATTACAGAGAAGTGCCTTGTGAAGGAGCAATTACCCTGACTAAATGGATTTCTAAGCAGATTCAAAGAGAAAGATATCAACAAGCAAGAAAACGTACATCAGTGAAATAAAGCTAAATCAAATAAGGTTTTGAAGACGCTAAATGATCCTCAAATAATGCAGTATTCTAACTGCTCAATTAAAAAATGTTTTTCATGTTCAAGAGACTGTGTTACATTTTAGTTCAGCCATAGGACATGCGAAATTGGCTGATGGGGTTCCTCTCTGTCTGGCTTCTCCAGTTGTAATATAAATAATCAAAGGAGAGGCCATTGTAACAGCAAAAGAATTTGAGTTATGGCCCATGTGCTATCACCCTGAGGACAAATCTAGAGAGAAGTGGGGACCCTTGTCTCACAGCACCCCTTGGAGGGATGTGGCTGGCCATGGGTGTGGCTTCTTGCTGACTCAACGGCAGCAAGGGTGGTCGATTGTGATGCCACATGGAGCAGCATGGACCAAATCTCATTGCATTTCAGCAAGCAAGGTCTGTGATGGCATGTAAGACCTACTGAGTTTCATATCGTATAATGATTTGGGTTGGAAGGGACCTTAAAGACCGTCTCATTCCAACACCCCTGGCATGGGCAAGGACACCTTCCACTAGATCGGGTTGCTCAGAGTCCCATCCAGCCTGGCCTTGAACACTTCAGGGATGGGGCATCCACAGCTTCTCTGGGCAGCCTGTCCCAGTGTCTCACCACCCTCACAGTAAAGAATTTCTTCTTAACATCTGTTCTAAAGCTACCCTCTGTCATTTCAAAAACATTCCCTCTTGTCCTATTATTACTTGCCTTTGTAAACAGGTCCTCTCCAGATTTTTTGTAGGCCCCCTTTGGGTACTGGAAGACCACAATAAGGGCACCCCAGAACCTCCTCCAGCTGATGCTTAGTTTTTCTCCTGATGAAATTAAATGCTCAACATTATCAACTTTAATGTAATGCACAAGTTTCAAAGCTTTGAAACTTGATTGCATGTACTGTAATATTTAGCAAGTATTTGTGAAAGTGTCATACTGCTGAAGAAAGGCCTGTAAAGTTTCTTTCAGGTGTTTTAGGACCAGTGTTTTCACTGCACAAGCCATTTCACTTGTTTCCCTAGAAATTTGTCTTTTTACTGATGGAGAAAACTTTACATTTGTCGCTATCACATTTTTCAGTATCTATATTAACATAATATTTATTTCTTTAAAGAGATAAAGGAGAATTGCTTGGTAGGAGCTTCTATATCCATTTTATAAATTTTCATCAGACTAGTCCAAGGTGCACAATCCGTCTGTATCGATCGTAGACTCAACACCAAATCCTGCTTCTCTGCATCATTTGAGAAGCCCCACTGTCCAATATGAGACAAACTTAGGCTCTACATATACCAGCTTAGGCTGATGAGGGAATGATGCTTTTGCAGGTTAGTGGCTGAAATGTTGAGAGGATAAAATACTGATATTAAAGATCATTTAAGAAGTGTTGTACCGCCCTGCTTCCCTCAGGCCAGCCATTCCCAGAAACAGAAAGGGAGAGATGTAACCTCCATTTTAGTGAACAGGGGGGCTGAGTGGCCAGTCTGAGAGAGATTTGCACAGAAATTGGGTCTAATAGCATATAGCAGAGTAACACTTTAGGCAGCAGAGGAAGCAGAGTTTGGGACAACATCCTGCTCAGTTTTGTAATTTCTTTTGTTCTGAGACTTTGGGCCATCTAGCACATAGTCCAGACTATAAACATAAGTATAGTCACATCAGGCTTGTGCCTAGAGCTGCTAAGCCTCCTGAAACAAAATGTCCAGGTGACAAATAAGGAATTGGGAATTTAAGCTCCAAGACCAAGTAGTGAATAATATTATGATTTATCTGTTCCTGTTTTGACTCACCAGCTACTGTAAGAGAGGAAGGCTACTGACTCCACAGCCAACTCTGTCATGAGATTTTTTTGTTGGATATTTTCTTGAAAGACTGGTGGATTTCACTGAGGTTGCAAGAAATTGGCAGACCACATAACATCTGTGTGACCTTGGTCCAGATTTAACAGAGAAGAAAATGTCAAGAGGCCCTCCATAGCCACCAACCTCATTGCAAGTTTAAAACCCAATTTGTAATTAGAATTGATAGGAATGAAAGTCATGCTGTACCCTGAAGGAGAGGCAAGAAATTCTCAAACTGAAGTAACACAAGAGATTTATGCAGCTGACTTAAAGCAGAGATAAGCTTTTACACATGCTGTTAATTTACACAAAACAGCTGTTCTATAGTCATAATCAGGAAGCGTTAGGATGCATTTATAAAATTAGACTTTGGAATACATTGCAAAACCTCAGAAGCGAACACTCAAACCAGCAATTATTCAATCACTATGAAACTGTTCATTTCCAAGAGAGAACATTTTGTTTGACATGCCAGCTCAAGGCTTCTGTGTACTTGACTATGTTGATCCTTGAGAAATTACATACATTGGAGGTTTGAATAACATACAACAGATTAGCTAGAAATTGGAAAGCATTGTTTGAAAATGAATTTTGGACTACAAAAGGCTGAGCTGCATTGGCAGGCATCCTTGAGTTTGACAACTGATGCACAGAGGGCAGGAACAAAACACTTTTTTTTCTTGGGGGGAAATTCTCCAAGGGAGTTCTCTAAGAAAGTGTTACAGAAATTACAATAGTGACAAAGTATTAACTACATCTTGTTATCAGTGTGAAAGCCAGAAGAGAATTAATTAGAGTCTGTTCTCATTGTTGTTTATGTCACAGTGGCTTATAGACTCTCTTATCAATTCTCATCCACAGTGTATATGTCACTGCACAGACGCAACGTTGTGTGTGGCTGTGGGAAGGAAGGAGGGAGAGAATTTGCTCACAACCTCCTCAGCAGCACTCAGCATCTTGCAAGATTTGACTCAAGATTTTTACCAGAAGTGCCATGCTTAAAACAGTGTGATGCTCTTTGCATGTCTGAGCACTAATACAAAAATTAGACTCTAAAATATTTTCATTTGTCTATTCAAAATTAATTTTGAATATTGAAACTACATTTTTGCAGCTGTCATGTGAGCTTAAAGGGGTTCTGTGAGAGAGAAGAAGGAAAAGATGATGGAGGAAAGGGATAGATTTTTATTTACTACATCCCAAAATTATTACAAACTTCTTCCTCTGCGAGCCTTACTCCTTCACTTAACCCTCCTGCATTAGCAACCAATCCCCTGAGACAGGACAACTTCTGTAACATATTTTAAAATATATCTTTGAAATCTACAGAACCATTTAATGTCCCAAATTCCATGAAAGACCACTGATCTCCTGAAAGATATTTTCCTGCCTTATTGTTCCTCTCAGGTTTTAGTGGAATCATAGAATGAATATGAGTTGAAACTCTATTTTAAATTTAGCGAATTGTTGAGTCTACAAAAGTAGTGTTCTAAATTTTTAGCTACTTAAACTCCATACCGTATACTCCTTTCTTCCAGTTTCTTCCAATTTCAGAGGACTTTCTGAAATTAACACCTGCATTTCTTGACATCATTCCATTCAATTTCTCTTGTCAAGTGTTAACTCCTAATCAAATGGCACTCACATGGATGGGCAGTAAATCATCTTCCCACCTCATTCCACTACAAAATATATTGAACCACTATATAAGAATTCTTAAACAGATCAATTCAATACACTGCTTCTTATTAGGCATATGAAAAGGTTTCAATAAATTCAAGGAGAAACCTTTGCTGAAGACCAGAGGATAAAAGAAATTAATATTTTAACATTAATAATAAGGCATTGCTAGGTGTTTGCTATTTTGAAATATTTTACATATGCATATACACTAGAAGAACTGGTAATCTATGCTCTTCAGTGAGTTTTGGTATCCAAGGAAAAATAGTTACCATGATAATTCATTGCCCTATGCTTAACCCATACACAGAGTAAGTTCAGTAATAATGTCGAGGGGTGATAATTAAAATAAAAAGGAAAAGTTGTTGACTTGGACATCTTAGTCCTACTTAAGTATTGTTGCACTTGCTGAACCTAAGGTGACAATTCTCAAAAGTTTCATTTTATCCTGTCAGTCCTTGCCCTATTAAGCTTTTGTCCTTTCAACTCGTTTGTGACCCACTTCTGCCTTGCACTAGGTCTTTTCTCCGGAGATGAGCAGCACCAGATGAGGAGGAGATGGGTGGAACATCCCAATTTCCAGAGCGATCATTGGATGGCATGAGATGTG
Source organism: Edolisoma coerulescens (assembly GCA_013397115.1). Taxonomy (NCBI): domain Eukaryota; kingdom Metazoa; phylum Chordata; class Aves; order Passeriformes; family Campephagidae; genus Edolisoma; species Edolisoma coerulescens. The sequence goes on along the minus strand of VWZW01003076.1, from coordinate 260,941 downwards.
TGTAAGAGATTCAGCCTATGAATTCCACCCTTTAGGCACCATGTATTAGCCTACAGTCTCCTTCTGAAACAGACATCCAGCCTCCAGTCCTTTTGCTGAAGCTTTCTCTTAAATAATGAAGACCTGAGGAAAAAAGGGTGCAGGAACAGTGTGGAGCAAAACCCCGTAACTCCAGCCCCATCAGAGGGAGCAGTTTCTGGCTTTCTTTCCCCGTGTTGTCTGTTATGAGGGACCCTCAAGTGAACCCCTCCTGTGCCCAGGCACACAACCACAGGGCTGAAGTCTACATGTCCTTTTCTCAAAGCTCAGATTTTCAAGTACACCAAAACAGATCTGATATTGGCATTTTTTAAAATGCAAATCATCAGCAGTGGTATTTCTTTTTAAGTATCCAGTCGCTGTCATTCCTTTGGAAGTGGTGACTAATAGGCAATAGATATCAACGTGAATTAACTTGATATTAAAGCAGCTCTCAAGTGGGGCTCCAGAAGTGTTCCTTACAGATACAGCAGCATTAAGACATTAAGGCAAGTCATCTGTTGTTTTAAAGCAACGTAACATCCCATTCACTCTGCTTATTACATCACCTCATGTTGTTTCAACATGGAACTTAACCGAACCTTAAAAAAAAAAGAAAAAGAAAGAAAAGTTATTTTTAATACTAATTTCTCTGGTTGTCAGAATTTATCTTGGGGACATTTTTCACATAATGAGATATTCATTCACTGCATCAAGATCACTTATACAGTCAGACAGCAAACTGGGGACAAGATTCTTTTCTCTGAGTAGACATCATTCCAGCAGCCTGGACTGTAGGAATTACACGTCCAAAGTTCTCTGTATGTTCTCACATTACACTCTGGTATGTTTTACAGTGACACTGGGATGGATTTCATTATCTTTTTGGGTGAAATATCACTTGCTTAAGTCTTTCTAGAATTTAAACAGAACTACTTGAGAGAAATTTACATTCACATGGTATATTGCAACCAAATAATAAGATTTTATGATACTACAATATTTTATATCACATAACAAATAGCTATATTGTCAAAAGCACAGCATGTACAGTTGGAGTTAAATTCTCAAAAGAGCTCAGTTGACCGTTTGGGTGCACAGATTACTCTTTCTTTTTTACTCTCCCTCCTTTTTCAGACAGGTTTTTAAATCCTGGTCCTTGGTACTGTGTTTTTGGTATATATTTGGCATATTGAATACTTAAGAGCATAATACCCAGTAACAAATACATTTCAACCTGACTGTTGTGAAAAAGATGAACTTGGGGCAGCAGTAGAGCTATGTTTAGCTATTTATTTTCAAGTAGGAAATAATACAAATTCTAAGACTGAAGTTGAAAGTGTGAATATGGGCCAGGACATAAGATAGGACAGAATGAGTTAAGTTATGAAAAATCGATTTTTTTCCTAGATAAAATGACATTTCAAAATCAGTTATGTGTCTAAATCAGATCATTTATTTCATATGAATTAAGCAAAGAATCTAAGTGGAAGTAGTCGTGAAAACTGCTCTGTAATTACCATGGAAAGATACAGCCTGCCTCTTTGCATTAAAGGGCCAAAAATCTTTTGCATATCTGATAAATTAGCTTCATTGTTAAATCCAGTTTTGAGGGGGTTCCTTTTTTGCCTTTATATTTTATATTACTATAATTTACACTTCAGTGGATCTCTTTCAACTACTTTTGGTATTGGCAAATGGCCATTTGAAATCAGAGGAGCTGGAAAGAGATTGGCATCCCTTCACAGGCAGGTCCAATCTTCTAGAAATACAAACACTTAGAATTCAGGATAAAATATGAAATGCCAGTGTCTCTCATAGGATAAGTTTCAAGGAACTTTTTAACATAATTTAGAAATATTTCATATAGATGTCCAAACTAAAAGATTAGCGATACACATTTGTCCAGTATATAAATAGGTGATATTAAAGTTAATACTTTTTAAAATCATGCTTGTCATAATGGAATTAATAAACAGGATTACCGTAAAGTCTTTATCAGTTTTTAAAATATTTTTTTTTTGACGCTTATTCTAGGACATAATCATGAAAAATAAGTATGGGTTTTTTCTCAACAAAAAAGGAAGCACTGTGAGTCAGAAGATCTGGCTCTGGCCCCAGATACATCCTGTGATTAATTGCTCTGAATGCATTCTCTGTGTATCAAGGTTCTTTTTCTCTAAAATGGGAATAGTTACCTAACTCTGAGTAGTTCAGGTTTTGGACAGCAATTCAAATTGTTAGTAAGTGGAAGCTGAGGGAATACCTTTGCACATTCCCTGAGCATTGTTTGTGATGCGCAGTGATAAATCTAAATTAATGCATTTTTTAAATAGTGTGAAATGATTGTTGTTAAAATACTTGTCTCATTCAGATTTACTCCTTAGGCACCTTATTATACGTTAGGAGAGAAAAAGTTTTCAGTTCCCTGCAAACAGAAATGTTAATTTCCTGAGCATGCCTTGCAAACACATATATTTTACATTCAGATCATGGTTCAGAGCACACTTTTTTGAAAGCTTTTCTTTAACAGCTTTTAATTCGCTCAAGCCATTACCCTTGGACCTCCTCCTCTCACACATAACCCATGGAGGAGTGCAGCATGCAGGTGGCTGCACACTAAACCGCAGCCAGGAGGGAATTTTTCTGAAGAGAGATGTTTTGCTGGGTTCCATTTCACACAGCTTCCTGATCCAATAGGAATTCCACCTCTTGTGCCCTCATATTTTGGATGGTAGCATGGAGCAAGAATGAGCACCTCTGTGTGCTGGAATACACAATAGTGCCACAACATGCATAGCCCTAGCAAATGCCATTTGTGAAACATATTCAACCACTGGCACTTATGACGCAAGGCAGACATAAATGCTAAAGTAAAACCTTACCTAGGGGCTGTGCAACCTGGGGCAAGTGGCATGCAAGGAGAAGTACTGAAAGGGGCATGTGAAAAAGAGGAAGAATGATTTTTTTCACAGGCAGACAGTGACAGGGCAAGGGGGAACAGTTTTAATGTAAAAGAGGAGAGGTTTAGATAAGATGCAGGAAGAAGGTCTTTACTCAGAGGGTGATGAGGCGCTGGAGCAGGTTGCCCAGAGAAGGCGTGGAGGCCCCATCCCTGGAAGGGTTCAAGGCCAGGCTGGGCGGAGGGTTGAGCAACCTGGTCTAGCAAAAGGTGTCACTGCCCACGGCAGGGGGATTGGAATCAGATGGGCTTTAACGTCCCTTCCAACCCATTCTATGACTCTATGAAGGAGAAGGAACCTGTGAAAGAGCAAAAGGGCAATCCCATCTTCTTGCCTCTGCGTGGTGTCCTGTCAGCTTTATGGGAGTTGTGCATGCAGCAGGCACTTTTCACACATTAATATTGCAGCCATGGGATTAGGATCACGGGGAAACTTATACATTTTATCACATCTTAAATGCTGTGGCATAAACTGATGACTTCTGGAGTAGTATATTTCTTCTCATGTCCAATGTTGGTTGACTGGCAGCAAAAAATATAAGATCTGGTGTTAGCTATTATTTGAAGACAAGACTTTTTTTGGTGGATGTTGAATTAAGTTTCAAGTGGGAATTAGAGCTTTTTGTAACTAAGAGAGAATATGATTTAAAGTACAGGATGTGTATAAAGGTCATAAGAGAAAAATGAGGCAAATGTAGATTATGTATTATTTATGGATATAGAGAGGAATAAATATTCATAATTCAAGGAAAACAGATAACATGGGGCTAAGTTATTGAGTGTTGTCTACTAAGAAAAAGAGAAAGTCCTTTTAAATGAAGAGAGATTATTCCTTCCCGTATGTGTAAAGACAGTTAGAAAAGTGTGATTTGTTTGCCTGTGACTCATCCTTTCAACATTTGACGGATATGAATCAGATGACCTTCCCCTGGGAGCATATGCTGAAAACAAACTGAAGTTTCCGGTTGTTTAGAACTCTTCAAAGATAGTTCTTGCAGTCAACAGGATCATCTTCATTTAGTGCTCATTTTTGTGGCTTTTTCTTTCTCCTATCAGCCACAGTCAAAGAGTATTATTCCCTGATAATGACTTGTTTCTCCAGTACAGAGTGAACAGGGTACTTAAACAGATTATATACTGACCAGAGGATGGGAGACATGGAAGAGGAAGGACTCCAGCTGAGTGTGTTGATGGTTGATTTGACACCTCTGTGCCACAAGAGGAACATCTGGGGGCACCAAGTCTGAGTGAGAACACTTGAGCAAACCAGTAAATTGTCCTGTGAAAAGGTCTGATCTTCAATTCATGGGCAAGTCACTTACTGAGAAGGTCTCCCTGGAAACCTATTTTAATTTTTATGAAATGTTCTCCATCCACCTAATGGACAATGACAAAGTTGATTTGTAACCACTCCAGTTCCTTTGAGGCATTTAATTGACCTTGGGAAGAGGTCAAAGAGTCTAAGCAAGGAAGCTGCCAGTAATGAAAAAAATATTCCTTTTATTCCCACAGTTACTGTTTTGTCTATTACACTTTCTGAAAGTCAGCCTATCATAGTTGATAAATCTAATTAAAAAACAACCACAGAAAATTTGATACTCAGGTTGGAATCTCCCACAGTGGTGAAGAATGGAGCCGTGGGACTGAAGAAGTCCATGAGAAGGACAATTTACATTCAATAGGTAGACACTCCCAAGCACTTCCATAGGGTAACTCACATCCATGTGGCTCTGGATATACATAGCTTGCACTGGAGGAACTAAATCCCAACTGTCCTATGAAATGCAAAAAGCTTTCCAGCTCCATCAGTGGCATTTTGTATTCTCCTGGTCATAAAAGATAAAGTGCTCTTCTGCCTTAGTTACCTTAATTTAAAAATGAAGATGTCCAGAAACTGAAGCAGAGCCTAAATAGATTTTATTACTATGAATGAATCCAAAACAGTTAAGTACTGACATTTTTCTCAGAAGGTGGGGGGGAAATTTGAAAGCAGTAATCCTGAAGCAAACCTAAGAGAAATATGGAGGGCTAATGGAATGGGAGTTTACAATGAAATGTGGCCGGGGAAATGAAGAAACCCTGTTTGTACTCACCCCTGCCAAGGCACACCATGGAGGACCATGGGCTCCACACAGCATTTGTATGTGCTGCAGTTCCCATGGAGGTTCGCTCAGCCTGTGCTTGCTGATGTGGATGCTGCACAATCTAATCTTGGCTGCAGTTTGGCAAAATTACAGGTGCCAAACAACAGTCTCTCTTGTCTGAGTGCCTGAAACGAGAAATGCAGCGGAGGGAGAAGAATTAATACAGCCCTATCTGGAATAGGATGCATAGAAGAGAGGACTATTTTGGCTAATTTTACAGAGAAAATGTACCTAAAACTGAGATGTTCTGGACTGTATTGTCAGCTCTGAAAGATGCAGAAGCACTTCTCTTACTTGAGATATTTTAAATTGAATGGAAAAAAATACCAACAAAGATGCTCTGGGAAGTAGATTTCTTCAAGCAGGAAGATGTACAAATGTAAGAGTTCTTCACCAAGTTAATGAAAAAAAGGAGAGATCCGTAAGGTTTAACAACAAAGGGCAAAAATGCTGGCTAATGAATTATTCTAACAAAATTACTAGGGATTTTCCACAGCTTTTCTGAAGTGAGAAAACACATAATTAGTTATTAATCTTTGAAAATTCATGCTAGTACAAATCCCAGAGCATCACTTTGTTAGCCCTATCTCCCTTCCTTTTTGACAGATTACAGCAGTGCCTCAGCATGTTGCCAGAAGGTGATGAGATCTTGCAGGAAGCCCAGAAACAGAGTACCATAAAAGATGGGGAAACATATAAATAATTTACAGTCAAAATAATGCTGAAGAGATTCCTTAAACTAAGATCAGGAAATTCAAAAGCAACAATTTAAAACAGAAAGATAAAATATTAAGTGACTGGTTTCCTCTCCTTTTGTCCTTTCTACATTGCCTTTTGCTCCCTCCCACTGAAACAGAAGCTTGCTCTCTGTCAGCCACCTGAAGCAGGGTGAGGGAATCAAGTTTATTTCTGCTTTATGAATGAGAAACTGATTAACCTCTCATTTTAGAGATTGTAAAAGTTGGCATCTCTACTGCCTAGCAGTGCTGGACAAGCACAACAGCTTTATTGCTTACGTACCAAATGAGTCTCAGCTCACAGGTAGTCTCTGTTGATGGTGGGTTGAAATGCTAAATTAGTTTCCATTACTTCAGGACATCAATCACCATTGTTTACGTGTGAGAACCATCCGAACAACTAAATCTAGCTCTCTTCTATAGGCTTTAGCTTAGTCATTGAGCGTGTCCAGAGGAGGGTGACAAGGTTGGTGAGGGGCTTGGAACACACGCCCTAAGAGGAACGACTGAGAGAGTTGGGGTTGTTTAGCCTGGAGAAAAGGAGACTCAGAGGTGACCTCATCACTCCCTACAACTTCCTGAAAGGTGGCTGTAGTCAGGTGGGGGTTGGTCTCTTTCTTCAGGCAGCAACTGACAGAACGAGAGGACACAGTCTCAAGCTGGGCCAAGGAAAATATAGGTTGGATATTAGGAAAAAGTTTTTTACGGAAAGAATGATAAAGTACTGGAATGGTCTGCCTGGAGAGGTGGTGGAATCACCATCCCTGGATGTGTTTAAAAAAAAGATTGGATGTGGCACTCAGTGCCATGGTTTGGTTGAGGTGTTAGGGCATGGGTTGGACTCAAGGATCTTGAAGGTCTCTTCCAACATGGTAATTCTGTGTGTGTGATTTTGTTGCAGCCTGGTCTAGTGAAAGGTATCCCTGCCCAAGGCAGGAGGTTAGAACTGGATGATCTTGAGGGTCTCTTACGACCCAACCCTTTCTATGATTCTTACTTTATTTTGAATTATAGGAGCACAAATAATTAAATTTAAGCATGGCTGATGAAAACTGAAGCAAGTCCAATGTAAAAGAGAGGAAACCTACATTGTTCCTATTCAGTCCCCTTGGAAAGTGAGAAAATTCCTACACCTCTACTACCACTTCCCTTGCTAACCAAGCCAAGTAAAATAGTTTCTAAAGGGTCTTTCTCAAGGCGATAGGTAGGTTTGCTGTAGAGTAGAAGGTTGTGTTCAAAAAGATTTTGGGAGGTAGCACAGATAAGAGAGTGCAGCAGGAGAACCTATACAACTACTGGCACTCTGGAATGTAGTTTCAAACACCATGAGTGTAATGGTTATGTTCAAAAATGCAATTTAAAAGATATACCAATAGACTGCAATTTCAGCCCCTGTCATGAAAGGTTAGGGAGCACATGCTGAATCCAGAGTCAGATGGAGACACAGTATTGAAGATGGAAATGGCACTGGATTAAGATTATATTGAATTTGTTTAGAAGGAGGTTAGAGCAAGAGATGTGAAGTGTATGAAAAATTAATGTTTAATAAAGTAAACCCATAACCTTTGAGGGCATGCAATCACAAGCAGCTTCCAGATGTCAAGAAGCTAGTTTACACAACTCAAGCCATGTCTACACTGCCTAAAAAAGGTGAACTCTTAACTGGAGTCAGTTGAGTAAATATCCTGGCAAAGACAAGGCAGTCTATAATTTCCCTGTGAATCATCAAGCAGAAGTGAAGTTTCTTATGCTGTGAGCTTTTGACTCAACCTGGTAAATCACACAAAAATTACATCATGCTTCATTGCCTGTATGGTGTCTACCTGACGTTAAAACCCATAACTTTCCACAAAGTGAAGATAGAGCTCCATGTGGAAGATAAAGAGGTAGCTTCTGCAGGGATATAGATAAGTATTAATCAGTCTCATTTTTAAAATCTGGAGATTAAACTATAAATTCTTAAGCATATGTGAGTGCCCATACAAATATGTAAGTTTTGTATAAGCCTAACTTTGTAAAAACCTAGGCTTTCCTTTTGGTTTTGCTGTCAGTTCAGAGTGGAATTAATAAACAGATTAACGAGATCATCAGGTAATTTATAGCTTGATAGTTCATTAGAGATTAAGGTGTCCTTGATCTACTAAATTCTAATAAATCCGTTTTTTCAGGTGTAAAGTAGCAAAGATATATGGGGAAACAACCTACATTTGCTAAGTATAAAGACAAAAGGTGTTCCTACTATGAGGGGAAGCCATACGAGGAGTGGCCGATGGCACTTGGTCTGTCCAGCCTGGAGAAGAGGAGACTGAGGGGAGACCTCATGGCAGTCTACTGCTCTCTCATGAGGTGAAGAGGAGGGGCAGGCACTGATCTCTGCTCTCTGGTGCCCACTGACAGGACCTGAGAAAAGAGCATGAAGCCAAGTCAGGAGAGGTTTAGGTTGGACATCAGGAAAATGTTCTTCACCCAGAGGGTGGTTGGGCACTGGAACAGGCTCCCCAGGGCAGTGGTCAGAGAACCAAGCCTGACAGAGCTCAAGGAGTGTTTGGACAATGGTCTCAGGCACATGATGGGATTCTTGGGGTGTCCTGTGCAGGGCCAGGAGTTGGGCTCGATGATCCTGATGGGTCGCTTCCAACTCAGCATATTCTGAAATTCTGTGATACCCTCTGTAGCTATCTAGCACAGTATGAAGATGCCAAACATTCTTTTAGGAATTTGTATCTACAAAAAAATAGTATAAAGTAATATTGGAATGCTTGGCTGGAAGGCACTGATATTCATATGCTGACCTGTGTAAAACTAAAACTGGCATTGCAACAACGCATGTTAGCAAATAACGGGGCTATACAAACAACTGTGTACAATGAGAAACAATGCTAGTCTCAAGTATTCAGAAATCTCTAAACAGATGACAAAAGAAGTCACAGAAGTCACTTAAAAATTCAAGAGTTTCATCAAGGAATAAATGCCCCATTCTAATTCAATTCTAATTTGCTGCACAATTCAGCAGTGTTTTTCAGCTTTTAGTGAAATCCTGAGTGCCAGAACTTCTAAAAAAATTATAGCTGATATTCATATGAAATTTCTTGTTTCTGGCACCTCATTTGAAAGTTTAGACAGCAGAATTCTGAGTTTTGCCATAAAACTGACTCTTGTCAAACCAAAATGCTTAATCTAAACCTATATGATAATACAGTGGAATCATGCTTTTTCAGCCTGAGGCTAGAAAACAAAATGAACTAACTCAGAAATATTAAAAAAAAAAATTTTAAAAAAGAAGTTAATGGTCCCTCCTGACAAAGGAAAGGAAGCGTCATTCTAACTTTTGATGTCCAGTTTATGTCATAATAAATCTCATTTCTTTCTGTACAAGACCCCTGAAACTGGAGTTTATTCAAACAGACAGAGCTTTTATCCAAACTCTTTTATTTATCTCAAATATTGCAACCTCCTACCTTGACAAATGCAGCCTTGCCCCACTGATCTCCACCCTGAATGATCCACCAAGAGAATTTTTCTGACTCATCTGCCCATGCTGCTTCACCTTTGCATTGTTTATGCAAAGACATTCCTCTTACCTCCAGTGCATCAAACCTAAACTACTCACTCCAACTGCTTAGGACACTTTGTTTGCCTATCAGCCTTCATTTATTGAAGAATATCTGCTGCCATTCACCAGCAGGTACATTCTTTTTCATTATGCCTACAAAACCAGCATGTGGGCTACTGATGTGTCTAATTCCAGCCTGCTGTGCTGACCAGTACTGTCTTCTTTCTTGCGGTATAGAATCATAGAACTATTAAGGTTGGAAGAGACCTCTGTGACCATCCTGTATCATGCCATCTCACCTTTCAAGCATTTTGAGGCAGAGGTTTCCTCTCTATTGCATATTATAGTGGTTTTGGGTCCTCTTCCATGTTAAAACTCTTGAGCACTACCACCACAGAAAAACATATTTAATAGTAGTTAACCATTTAGTAACTGAGGACTTTCAGAATACAAAGTGATGCAGTAATGTGATAATAGGCAACGTTCTATCCTTTACTGGAGACCAGTGCAGAATGCACTATACCTACACCCTCACTCTAACCCAGAGTGAGCATAAGCAGCTTTATGCAGTAATGCTTGTAAGCCTTTTTAAATCCTTGCAGAGGGTTCTGTAAGAGCACAAAATTCTTGGTGCTTTTTAAGAACAGGTAGCAGTAGGAAGTTATTAGTTTTATGCCTTTCGTTTTCTGTCTAGAAATACCCATCTATTCAAAGTGCAAGGCCAGGCAGAATGTACTGGCTCTCCCTGAGAAAGGCATGCACCTGAAACAGAGCCAAACTCTGCACAGCTGTTGTTTCTGTTCAGCAAATCCTAATTTTCCAAAATGCATAAATATAGTACTTTAAAAATCATAATAATGGCTACAAATCCATAATGAGATTTTGATGTTAAATTTCTATCTAAATGTATATTTAGTGCTTATCCTCTAAAGCTTAAAGTCTGTCTCTTGCATCTGATACTTTCTCCTCAGAGGATTTTTCATAAACATTAATAGAAAAAATCTTTTACATTGATAAAGAAACACATGTTTTTGTGATGAGACCAAAGCTAGTGGGCACCAAAGCATTGAATGTTTTAATCGCAGCAAAATCCTTTGTTCTTAAATTTACTTATCTTTCCAAGAGATGAAAATAACCTTATATTGCTTTAACACCTTACCCTTTTTTGATACTCTGAAGCTTATATAATCGACTCCACTACTTTGACTAAGAAAAAAAGCAAACCATACAACAAAGCTACAAAAAGCAGAAGCTGAAGTTACAAAGTTCTTAAGACTGAGCGCTCACGCTCATCTTTAACTTATTAACTTACATTTAGGTTTTAAACTTCCATCATATTTCTGAGATGTTTGAACTCTGGGATTACAGTGTAAATTAAGATTCAGGGTCTAAGGCTGAAAATTATTTCCCCTGGAAACACATTTACCTCAGAGTGTAATTTCTCTTAGGATGGAACTTCTTGTTGAGCTTCTTTCTTCTGCTGTGCCAAATTGGAACTTGAGCAATGCTGTGATGATGATATTGAGATGAAGCTTTACTTAATCTAGTTAGGGTAAATTAAATTTGAAAGGAGAGAGTGTGGGATGCTGTGCCAAGTAATTTGCTCAAGGTACAGAGCAGATAAATGAAGCACCTGTTAAAAATGTGTGCATGTAATCTTTGAATGGATGTGCATAGTATTCATGGATGTGCTATTGTGTTGGTGGTTGAAACACGGACTTTGCCGAGTGGGGAATCTGGATCGTTTATTCAAAGGGAACGAGCTGGTTTTGTGCACTTTTTCAAGGCACAGTATTTACTTACATGGTAATTCTCACTAGGTGACCTATCCCATGTTGCCACGTCAGCAACACGCTTTCTGAATGTCCTTCTGTGGGGTGATCACGCGCTGTTTGCCCCTCTGTCAACTTCCAGCAGGCTCCTCCCCATAGGGCTCTGCCGTGTGGCATTTCCTACCCGCAGGGTCAGGTGGAGATGAGCGTCTTTGTGCTGCCATGTGCTTCTTTGTGCCATGTGCTTCTGCAGGTGTGTCCCACAGCCGGCAGCTCAACTCCATCCCATCTCTTCCCACACTATTGTATCCTCCCCAGGCTCAGGTAAAGCAGTGCCATGGTTTAGGAATGGTATTCCCCAATTTAGTACTCCCAGTAAAAAGATCAGTAAAAAACTCTCCTCTCCACTGCTCTCCAGTGGGAGGCACAGAAGGCAGGGATCATGGGTTGAGATAAGAACAATTTACTGGAAACAGCAATGAGATAAGAAAAAGAACGGTAACAGCAACAATATTAATAACAGAAATATACAAAAGAGGGGGTGATTCACATGAAAAAATGCTCACTGAGAACTCTGGGCAACAATGAACAAATGGCAGATGGCTTCCCCTGCCACACTTTGTTGACTGGAAGCCCTGCCCTTCTTAACAGAAGCAAGAGAGTCCTTTGCCCCCACAATGATGTGCGGTGTTATCGAATAACATTAGGGTCTGGACACACCCCCTTAGCCACTGCAAAAAATTAACACTGTCCTTGGAGGAAACCAGGACATTCACCATGCTGTGTTAGGAGTAAGGTGAGGAAACCACAGCCTTTGCTCACTGCGTGGAGTAGAATTGTCACTACACATACCTGTCTGCATTAAATCAGTTCTACCCATTAATACCTATGTCAGAGAATATTTTGGAAAGTCTTAGTGGATATAAGATTGGAGTGTTGGAGCCTGTACCTGCAGGCAAGGTGACAGAAACATGAAGTATGTGGGCTTGTGGAAATGCTGAATGCTTGAGATGGAGAGGATGTGGACATCACAAGTGTGCGGTGTGAGGATACCCTGCAAACAAGTTACAGAGTGTGCCAGTGCCTGCCTGGCAAAACACAGCAGACAAAACACAGTTCTGCCCTAGGTGGCTTCAAGCTCCATCAGGCATGTACATGTTAGGCAGAAAGCCAGAGGAAGACCACAGCTCCTGACAAACAAGAGCCATTCATGCTTATGACAAAGGCAGCCAATACGTAGCCACACTCCCCTATAACTGAGATAAAAAAAATAATCCCACACTAGGAAATAAGGTACAGAAGTTTCTCATGAAGAGACACCATATAGATCCCTTCCAGAGGAATCTGGATAGACTGGAACATTGGAGAAAGATCAGTGTGATGGAATTTAACAAGTCCAAATGCTGGATTCTGCGTCTGAGATGGAGTAACACCAGACACAGGTATAAATTGGGAGAGGAGGGTCTGGAGAGCAGCCCTGCAGACAGGGATCTGGGGGTGCCTGCCAGCAGCAGCCCACAAGAAGCCAGCAGTGTGCCCTGGCAGCCTGGAGGGCAAACTCCATCCTGGGGGGCATCAAACACAGCTCAGCCAGCCGAGCACAAGAGCTGATTATCCTGCTGAGTCCAGCCTTGGTGAGGCCTCACCTCCAGTGCTGTGTGCAGTTCTGGGCCTCACAGTTAGGATGTGAAGGTCCTTGAATGAATCCAGAGAAGAGCAACAAAGCTGGTGAAAGGGTTGGAAAGGATGTCCTATGAGGAGCCACAAGGATTTTGGGCTTGTCTAGTTTGGAGAAAAGGAGGCTGAGGGGTGGCCTCATTGCTCTCCACAGTTTCCTGGGGAGGGTAAGAGGAGAGGATGGCAATCTCTCTCTGGGATCCAGTGATGAGCAGAAATGGTTCAAAGCTGTACTGGGGTAAGTTCAGGCTGGATATTAGGAGGCATTTCTTTATGAAGAGGTGGTCAAATGCTGGAACAGCTTCCTAGAGGGGTAGGTGATGCCCCAGGCTTTTCATGGTTTAGAGGCATTTGGACAATGCCCTTCATTGTATGCTTTAGCTTTTGGTCAGCCCAGAAGTGGTGTGGGAGTTGCACTAGAGGAGCATTGTAGGTCTCTTCCAAATGAAATATTCTAATCTATTCTATCAAACTTATAAATCATAGAAAACAGTCACATAGCATTGCATATCTACAACTCTTTTGTCTACAACTGCCATTAACTGCAAGTATTTCTTGAAATGAATACTCCGTGTAACACAGCCTTCAATAATTTATCAGAAATAGAAATAAAGGCTAGCAGTCATTTTAGTTCCTCATGTATTTTATTTACATTCCTCTCTTTCCTTAGATGCAGATGTAAGTGCATATATGCAGATACTCAACCCCTATGTCTATATGGAATTATGTTCCCACTCCCATCTAGTCTACAGCATCACACCTCTAAATGGCAAGAGTAAGACACCATATCAATCAAACTACATCTTTTATCTCCATTTCCAGAGATTGTGTTGGCACTATTGAAGGTGTTTGACCACAACTGTTTCTCGTGTCATATTCTCTTTCCTTACAATAGCCTCACTTCTAATTGCACAGAGACCTTTTCTTCCATGCACACAAGACTTGCAGAGACACTCTACTTCCCTAGACTAAGTGTTAATGAAGTCATATTCCCTAATTTCCCATATGATGGGTTTAAGGATTTGTCAGAAGATAAAATATTTTGCAAACAGTTTATTCAGTGCCACTGACCGCTTGTCAAATCATGGCCCAGACCACAGAAATAGTCTGTTATCACACTTTTGACAGCAAACCCCAAATTTGAAACACATTTGTGTCTGCACAATTTGCCCTAGACAATCACCTAATGATTGAGCTGTACAAGGAATCTTGTCTTGTACTGCTGCTATCATGTTATATTACCTAAAGTGTTCAATTATTAGTTTACCAGATCAGGTTTCTCTCACTTTCATTATTTATAAAGGCTCAATCTACAAGGCAAAAAACCCCAACATAAAATTTGAGGAATTCAAGGCCTGAACCTGAAAGAGTACAAAGCATCATCTAATCTGAGGCTGTCTCATCTTAGTGTCCCTTCGGGCTCATCCACAAAGTACTCTAGGAGACAGACAGAGAGATGCTGGCAGATTATATTTCATTGTTCCTTTGACATTCTACATTTAAGTAAACCATGGCAAATGGTCCAATGGCAGCAGGACTGCAGCCCATGGCATTGTAGGCAGTATTTTTCTTACTAGCATATGCAAGGGCGACACATAGCAGGTTAATACAGTGGAATGCTGCCTCAGTATCAGTCCAGCAAGGAGAGCAGCAGGTGCAGTATAAACACATACCTCCTGTCTCATGGATTGATCATCTCATGATCTGGTACAAAGAAAAAGAATCACAGGAGCATTTGGAGCACTTCTGTCACCAAGCTGCGCTGCGCCTGAGAGCAGAGAAAAGCATTTGCTGTTTTGAAACAGGACACCAAGAAGCAGGCGTGCCTTCCGTTGTGTGGATAACCAGACCCCCTTCCCAGTCATGGGGATCAACAAGAGAGACATCTGAAAGCTGGTGAGCAAAGCTATTGCACAACCAAACATGCAGCTTTCACCCACTGCCAAGGCCAACACAGCCTGAAAACACTTGTGCCCTTGCGACTCCAGGCTCCAATTACAGACCCGTCTGAGCTCAGGAACAGGAGAAGAGGAAGTGTGAAGCAGATGGACAAGTTATAGGTCACCTGAAAGTATGTAATGAGCTGAATGTCTCATATAAACAAGAGTCTAATGCTGAGAAATATTTCTGCCCTCTGCTTTTGCTCTGCCGTCCGACTCCTACATGGTGATGCTCTGATGTTATGGATCAGCGCTGAAAGCAAAATCTTTGTCATAAAGTCAGGTATGTCATCAGGAAAACAAGACAAACAATTTTAAAGCACCTTGTTGCACAGCAGTTATTTAGTGTCAGTGGCTGAAGTTCCCTGGTATTTCTCCCTGAGCTGTCATGGACCCTGTGCATGCTTCCTAGATGCACAGAAGCTCCTGCTTCTCCATCGCCCACACACTGAATCAAGCCTATCCCAGTGCTGTTTTTCACTGTTTTTATTCAGGAGAATAAGGATAACTTGGGCAGAAACCCTTGCACTTCATGAAAATTAGGAATAGACATCTTCCTTTAGGCCAACAGGAAGATCATTTTTGTGAGGCCAACCAAGCATGCAGCAGGTACCATCAGGCACTATTCTGATACCAGCAGAGAGCCCATCTGTTGGCACTGAGAAACTGGTCTTCACAGGAAAGGGTGTCCATAGTGGGGAAAGGTAGTCACCCAGTGTTAATCTGAGAGATTAAATGCACAAAACCTTCACATTAGCATTATTTCAGTATTATTTTGCCCATTACCTTCTAAAGATTCCTTTCTGTCTCCAGTATCTTGCTAGTTAGCACACCTTCACCTTGTCTGCATTAAAATAGAAAGTAAATTTGCTGTCGAATACTAACCCTAAAAGAATACAGATAGTGCTTCTTTAGCCATGTTAAGAATATCAGATGCTAAGCTGTTGTAACTTACAACCAATACCTGTTATTTGTTAAGAGTGAAACTAAATCCACTAACCTAAATCTGATCAATTATTTTTCAATACAAATTAACACAAAGCAAATTTGGAACACTCTGAACAGCATTTAGATATCAACAATTGCTCTTAGAATAATGGTTTTGCAAAATAGGTATGTTTGCAAAATAAGGCAAAATCTTGAACGACTTCTGAGAGATATGAACTCCCATATATATGTATGTATATATACACATACATACACACTCTTCATTAGTTCTAGCAAGCCTGTTCAAACAACCCCTATCTTCAAGGATCACATTTTCGTTATCCATGTCAAAATACCAGAAAAGAGTGAGAAGGGTGACATGGTGTTAGAAATAAGGTCTTGTGTTTTCAACATAAAATACTTTAACTTGTATTTTGGGTGTTGCCAGATCTACTCTGAGACTTTAGCCTAGGTATCTGATACTCCAGCTTGTCACCGCGCATGAGTTTTCCCATCTTCAAAAGAGAAATAATACATCCCTACCTTATGCGGTGTTTCTTTCTCATTCCATAGGGGAAAGCTTTGAGGTCCAAACCAAATTCAAACTGAGAGACAGAAAAATACTTTGAATGAAAGTAAAGACCATCAAAGTCTGCAGAGACACTACTTTTCCTTAAAAACAGTCAAGCAAAAACAAAGTGAGAGGGAGGATTTCTGTGCAGAATAAACCCCACTATATCTTACTCTATCTTGGATGTCCTAAATCTCTCCTGTAGTCTAGTTATTGGGTCCTTGGCAGAAACCTTTTGCCTCTCTTGCATCTTCATGACTTTCTGAAAAAAATGGCCTTGCAAGCTAGAATTCCTGTTCACAGCTGAAGTGTTAGTACTTTCACCTGGAATCACCATGAAGCAGGTGGGGTTTAGTTTGGGTGTCAGTTCAGATCCATAGCTATGCAGTTGTCTGCCAACTTGGCAATCACAAAGTTTTTTTTACTCTCTTCCTTCTTCTCTGGGTAACAGTCAACTATCCTGGCAAGGGAGGAAGGGACAAGTCTGTTGGCCACCAAATCACTGAAAGATGTTAGGTAAAGACCAGAAAGTCTTTTCACATATGCCATATCACTGCCATCATTTAGTCATAGTATTATGCCCTCTAACAATACCAAGCTGTGACTTGTGGAAGGATCAGACTTCTACCCTTAGACTTAATTGTACTAAAAAGTCACTGAAATGGTTAATGTCTACGCAAATAATTATGGCCAGATATTCAGGTGTATATATTGACCTGATACACCTTTCATGTAACATTAGAAATCTGAACTTGTGATTAAGTTTAAATAACAAAATGTATTAGGCATCACCCAGAGAAGTGATGATCATCTGCACTCCTTCTGAAGCAATGAGAAAGGCCTGTCCTCAGGCCTTAGGAAAAGTCAACTCTTAAAAATAAGTACCAGTTATTTCTGCAATAGCACATGGCCAGTCTAAACATTAAAAATACAAAATAAAAACAATAAAAAGTAATCTTTAGTTATGCTTGTTTATTACAGAACAACATCATCTTACACAAAGAAACCAAGAAAGCAAATGGCTTAACAAAAGACATCACTTATGGATAGGAATGCTAAATAGGACAGTTTGCATTGATTAAATTTTAGTAGGAATGTATTCAGTAATTGAAAGGCATAAAAGATTTATTTTACTCATTGTTACGAATTTGTTTTTCTCTGTTTCACAGACTGTTGATTACTTGTGCATAGTTTCAATTGGCATGTGTCAGTATTTTGAACCTCTGTTGGTCATTCTGCTGATGAGCAAAGATATATGCAATTGTTGTTCCTTTGGCCATTTAGTGACAGCAGATAAAATGAATGTCCTAGCATTCCAATGTCCAAATGAGGGAGCCAAGAGATCTTCAACAGTCTTTATCTGGCTGTTGAATCGATGTTAACAGTAAACATGTAATATACTGGATTAGCACTTCAGCAAATTGCTTAATTATTAATTGGGATACTGGAAATTAAGGTTCATCTGTATTATGCTCCTAAACATATTGCTTTGAGACAAAGACTTGGGTTTTACATATCTCTAAGATGCATGATAAATTTGGGGGTAAGCAGGCCTGTTGTAGCTGTCTTACACAGATTAGAAAGACTGAATTTGTATCTCATGGCCAAACCCAAAGCTAAGTATACCTTTCCCATAATTAAAAAGGTATCCCAAAAAGAAAAGACCAGATTTTCCTCAGCTCAGATGTTTCTCATTCTTGCCTCCTAATTGTCCATTTAAAGATGCAGTGATTTTTACTTTTATTCTGAAAAGAATTATGGGCAGTTAATACATGTGTAGAAAATTTGCTTAAATAAGGGGGGAGAAAAAAGAAAAATAGGCATACAACAGCTAGGCAGAATAAGTTGAGTTCTCATGAACACCAAATTGCAAAGATGGCCAGTACAGTTGTTCAGGTATCCACCCACTACAGTTGGCACTATTTACAGATAACAGACTGTTCAAAATCCAAGTTTATACATTTGGTATTCTGGAATATATATTAAATTTGAGTACGAGTAAAGTGAATACTGCGGTAAAAGACACGATAAAAGCATTGCCTAGAAAGCCTTATCCTCCTACCAGGATTTCATCACATCTTTTGAAATACAGGAATTCCTGATGCATATTTCACTTTCTGTCTATCAAGTATCTGTTTTCCCTTAATACATTCCATGTTCCTGCTTTGGCCTTATAAAAGATAATATAAAACTCTGCATATATTTGGCCATTTGTGAAGACCTCCCTGTTACAGAGCTTTTCCTACTTCTGGAAGACAAGGACTGGTATTTATAATAAATTAGGAAAATGCATTGTTGATAAATTAAAGGTCTGGTCTTCTACAGACTTTTGCTAGCTTAGCCAAGCAATGTTTCACCTCCAGAAATAACATACATATATACAGTTTTACTTACATTAATAAGGTCTCCACACATGAATAGCAAAAACTTGTTAATTCGAGTAAGACGTTTATGGAACAGAATATACTTTTGGGCTTAGAACATATCAGTGTCAGAAACAGGCAGTCAATGCTCTCCTCCTCTTCCTCCAATTAAAAAATCCAAACACAAAGGCAGAGAGCCTCTAGGGAAGGTATGGCAAAAGCAAGTAATGTTATTTGTCCCAAAGTCATATTCAAATAAGAGACAGAAATCCTATCAGGCGAGATCACGGCTGGTGCTGACCAAAGAAACTGAATCATTCAATCATTAAAAACTTTGAAACTTAAAAACTTGTTTCTTAGCAAGTTCCAAAATAGAACCATTTGCATAACCAGAGTAGTTCACAAATTACAGCAGTCTGTGATATACTTATTTCCACAAAGTGAAAGTACTGAGGAAAGAGTGCATGTGCTGTATCCCTATGACAAGAACAAAGGGTCAGCGGCATCAGCTATCCATCTCCCAGCAAAACCAGAAGTTATTATAAATCCCTTTTTATTCTTAAATTGGGTCTGGAATCCCACATCCAAGTTAAAAATAACTAGGGCTGACCCAATATGCCGTTAAAAGTTAGTGTTTATCTATATGAATATTTATTACAGTATAGACAAAGGGAGGTGTCAGTCTTATTGACACATTATCAAGAATTTATTGATGATTATCATATATTCTGATTAAAGAAGACAAAGAATGCTATTAGACCACACAGAAGCATCATACTTTAACAGTATTGGCTATTTACAAGTTTTTATTCAGACTGGAAGCCAAGAAGACAAGAAGTCAGCTCCTTTTTCTCTTCTAAGAGGAAACAAAAAAAACTGGTGTTATAAGATGTTAAAATTTCTGACAAACTGTGTTTGTATAGGGAAAGAAGATTAGAAAATTGGAGCATCCTCTGAAATACCTCCCAGTACGAGATACGAAGATAAGACAGAAGTTAGGCAGTCCTCCTGGAAAAGATTTAACTACATCAAACTTAATAACAATTTAGCTGTTTTTTAAAGTATTTTTTTATTATTGCCAAATAAAGAGATTGAAGTACTAATGAAAAATTAATTTTGACATTTAAGAAGATTTTGAAAGAAACATGTATTTTTATGATGACTGACATAACACATCTGTTTTATGATGGCTTTGTTAATGACAATGAAAAATACTTCCTTTACAGGAAAACCAGGTGAACAAACCCAAGAGGGGACCATGCACGTGTTGCACTTCTGAAAATTTTTCTGTGTTTGCTTTAATTCTGCTCACTGCAGTTGTTCCACACAATTAAAATTACTGCCCCAATTGAGACTGGATACTATTTTCTCTAGTTAAAATAATGAAACAAAAAAGGCCATAGAAGTTTCATTGGAGTAGGATGAGCCATTGGCTCACAAATTCATGCTATCAAATAGTTAATTTACAAGAAGATAACTCTGTGTACCCCATTGTAGTTGTAGAGATGTCATTAACATAGAGACAAGCAGTTTTACCATTATGACACTGGAAACATCAGTCCAGATGGAGCTGAACTTAAGCCAGCTCAGTTTGCCACAGTTTCCACTATGCAGCAGTTAACATTTGCCCTTCTTCCATAGGTTATGCTTCCTCCTTATCCTAGTTCTGCTGTGCATTGCAAAGGACAGTTCTGAATTTTTAAAGAATTAGAAGTTTTAACTGTCAGATTTCCTTCCAGGTTCTTTTATTCTCCACAAAATGAACTAAATATAGTCCTTTTAATAAGTGCTAATGAATTAACATTCTGCCAATTATGTCAGTATATAATTTTTTAAGTGTGTGATATCCTCAAACTATTTACACATTGCTAAAGCCCCAAAACATATAATTCAGTTCATTATACAAGCATACTGTGATAATGTATGTAAAATTTCAGAAAAAAATCAGACCATAAAGGTCCATAACAGCTCTTCTATATATAGAATTTGGTATACCAAAGAGCAGAACAATTCACAGTAAAGGATTAAAAGACTGTTAGCACAAATACCTAAGTTTTACTGGAGCATTCTTTCCTAAAGATGAATGCATGTTATTCATGCCTACCTCCCCAAGATGAAACATTTTCTTGCCTCTAAAAGCTGTCCAAAATGTAAATATTGTTTCATATGTTTTTTTAGTGATATGTCTTATCAGCATATTCATGTCAATGGATGCACTATTAATCATAGGGAATATTTCATCCAGTGTAAACAGTTCTATCGACTGAAATGCTATTAGTATGGTTGCCGATTTCAAAAAGGTTCCTGTCTTTAAGCACATGATTATGGTAAATGCTATGGGAAATGCACAGTGCATATTCTTTTACACATGTACATTAAGGGCTGATGAAAAAAAACCTCAAAAAGTAATTTCTCAAAAACTGTTGAAATACAAAGGATTTGAAATTTTTGCATTCTCCTCTGTTGATGCCTTAATTTTACATCTTTTAAATCTGTACATGTGTTTATGAATATTATAAAATATGTTTATAGACTCTGACATATTGAAAATGTAGTTTGTGGAAAATTAATTTTAAAAATTACTTTAATTTTAAAAGAATTTCAGAAATTAATATTTGAAATATGGACAAACTAGAATTTTACCTTCATTAAAAAAATGGAAAAGGAGGCTATTAATCTATACCGCCTCCTTTTGTTATACTTTTTTCAATAGGTCCATATATTATTTAATGGGTTTTGTAGAGATACACTTACATGAGTTCTATATCACATTACAGCTGATGAATGCCCAACACACAGGTATGTTATGAAAGGTCATCAGTTACAAGGGAAACTGCATAATGTATGCCTACTGAATACATTTGCAAGTTCTCTACACTGAGACTCTAGCTGCTTTGGCAACAGCAAGCAGAGAAACTTTGAACATGAATGACCCGCGAATGTTGTTTAACTTTAGGGAGTTACTGGGAGGTCTCTTGATTTGGAGGTCGCATTCAGCACAGGCAGGGTTAGGCCCAGTGGGCATTTGGGCTCCTCTCAAGAAGAGCAAATGAAAATGAACCCCAAAGTACTCTAATACTAATACTTTGTACTCCTAAAAAGACCACTAGAGAAATGCCCAAAGATTTCCATAGTTATTTCAAAAATTTCCCAACTCCTAAATTTTTCAGGTTTTCTTAATATAGAAAGACCCAAGGAACCATTCTGCATATAGATGAGAATGAGGATGAAATGACCATGACTGCTGCTGTCTTGCTGTAATTCTGTTCCGCAGCAATTTTTTGTACTCTGATTATGAGAACGCCTTGTAGCTTGTTCCTGACATTAGGGATGTACTCTCTTTTGCTGTCCAATTTTGTTAAGAACAAAAAGCAATTGCCTGCACTCTCCCCCCTGCTGCTTGCCACTGCTTGCACTCATACAAACCTCTTCCAGTCTGACCTACTGTTTCAAGGAACTCTTGGAGCATGAAAGGGTAGCCTTAGGGAGTTACAGTCACTCTTATTCTATTTGGGAAGGATTTCCACATGCCAAGAAGCATAAAAATATACAAGTAAACATATGCTCCATCATTCATTAGAAGATCATGGTTGTACACAATATTTACAAACTGAAATTTGATTCTTAAAAAACCCCTATATTCTGGAGAATTTTGGATGAGATTAAGTATTGTATAAAGTTCTCTTGATTGTTTCAGTCAACATGCTTGTGCAACCCTCCACAGAGCCGAGCCTTGAGAGCCCAAATCAGGTCAAGTGGGGCTGAGCACGTGGGGAGAAAGTGAGGTTAAAAGCAAAGCCACCCTGACTGCCCATGCTCATCTTACCTGTGAAATCCAGCAGCCCAGGAGGGTGCAATGCAAGTTGCTCTTTTTCCAGCCTCCGCAGGCATCAATCCCATTAGGACTGTGAAAGTCTGCTTCATTATCCAGACATCTATTTCATTATGAATATCTGTCTAGACATAGTAGAGATCAGAGTACAGCATCACTCATGGTCCAACACACAGTGCAATGGCAAAAAGCTGCACAATGGCCTGAACTAACCTCTGTTAGCTCCCGCCTGCAGAGAAAACCAAGGCGCAGCAGAGCAGCTGAGGACTCCTCATTGCTGACATGAAGAAGCTTCCTCCCAAAGACCAAAATGAAGACTTGACAGTATGTCTTTGCATACTCTTGCATTCAGTGAGAGCAGGAATTTAAAATGCTTTCTCCCTGTAACAACTGATTTGCTTTCAAAGAAGAAAAAATTGAAGTCTAATTAAAGAAGAAAGCAGATTCTGTTGCTATAATATGTCAGTTTCTTATGGATTTCTAAAGGACAAAAAGGAAGAAATATGGGTTAATAGCTTAGCATATGCCTGAAAGCATTAACACCTTCTCAGAGTAATATCTCTCAACAGCAGTAACATTGTTAGTGGCAGCGTACACAGTGCGGCTGTAGGAACAGCTGTGCATTTTATCACCTTCATTCTCCCCAGAAGCCCCATCCAACAGTTTGTGTTAGTTCTTTGTTTTATCACACAGGCTTCTTAAAAATTGTGTGCTGAAAAGAAATCTTGAGATAGTCTGGCAGCCTTTTCTAATCTCTTGCTTCATTACCTTGTGGATATAATTGAAACAAGTAATGATATATTTACTTTTGTCCCCTACAAATTTTAGAAGCAAATTGTCGTTGTTCCAAGTCTACTTTTAAAGTCATATCTAAACACTTCCAGAAATGCCTAGCCATGGGTAGCCACTAATTTATTGCACAGTTTTAAAGAATACAAATTAATTTTCCCTTTGTTAACTTCTACTACCAATTCAATTAACTTTTAAAAATTAATTTATTTGGTGTTATATTTTGGTGTTTATCTGTTAATGAATGTGACACTTTACATAATAAGTAAAGGCCATCTAAAATATTTTCTGGGTAACTGAGATTGCCTAGAGTGGAAAAACAAACACTAAAACACATTTAGAAAATAACAATGATGATGCTGATAGCAAAAAGACTAATTGTGCGTGAATCTGTAGGGGCAGTGTCTTACATGATCTAATTCTCTTCCTAAAAGTGAACAGAATCTAGAATGTATGTTCCTTTTTCTGCTTCAGGTTCCCCTTAGGAACTGAAAAAGATGAGCTTTTTTGGGGCTAATCTTTTTATAACATAATTTGGTAAAACTTAAATAAAAATTTAAGCGCCCAAAGAGAAAATTAAATTAGGACACTTGGACTCTCAATTTTACTCTTTCAGTCCTGGATTCAGTGGTATCTTTTGGTAGGGATGCATTATACAGCTATTATTCTTGTTGAGTGTACAGTTTAAAAGAACATATATTTTGTCTTCACAAGAAAAAAAACTTGACTCATTGAGAAATAAATATTGCAACAAAAACCCCTTGGTTTCAAATTTGTCCTTTTCCTTCCCCCCTTATTTTTTTGACATCTCTCTTACTGAAAATTGGCAGGTGCAAGTACCATTCTTCACAATCCTTGGTGCCTGCCTTACAGATGAAAAATCCACTTGTTCTGCCACAACATAGCATCGTCCACTGAAGATCCATTATTCTTCCTTCTGACAGCTGACAGTGTTCACAAACACACAACAGAACTTGAACCTCTCAGAATTTTCCCAGTAAACATATATTTCTTAAATTCTCAAGTCAGTTTTGAGCACCTAATTGGCTAGATTGCCTAAATGCAATAGTTAAAGAAATTAACCTTAAATTTCTATGTGAATGACTGTTTTGACATCTTTATATAATTGCCAAATGATTTTGTGTTTGGTGGGGTTTTTTTGCTTATATGTTTATTTGTTTGACTGTTTTTAGATTGATTGTCAGTGTCTGTACTGTCTTCACTTTACCTGTCTATAGTCCAGAATGTCCCCATAGGGCCAGTTATTGTAGCATACATTTAATCATCTGACTTACCACTAGTAAACATTCTTAACAACTCTCAACTTGCTGCGCAGCTGTCACCATTGGCTTGAACATGTGATGCTTCCCCCAGAGGGTTGTATTCCCCCACCTGCCCTCCGGCCTCTACTTTGTGCCAGACTGAGCTCCCACAGCATCAGCTTCTGCAGCCTTGCTCCTTCATCTGAGGAATGTGCTGACCACATGGATTAGTAACACCTACCATTTTCCACTAATTTTTATGTTTTCTTCCATTCTTTACTATTTAAATGTACAAATTCAAAGGAAATGTTGAACAAGGTTGCAGAAACTGCGCACCTTTGTTCATCCACTTCTAGATTTCCATCAGCCTTCTGACTTCATCTTCTGTTATAGCAGCTGGACTGGAATCTGCACAGCAGTTAACTGGAGTTCCTGCTTAAATGTTCACAGCTCTTTCAGCTCTGAATATTTTGGACAATTCTGAGTGGCTATTTTTTTTTTTTTAACTCCATGAAACAAAGAAGTTTGGTGTTGCCCAATCTATAAATTCCCAGATTATCTGATTTAATGGGATCCTCAGGTTCATGACAGCAATTATAAAGCATTGCCCATGTCGTTTCTAGAAATCTTCATTCCTTGCAATCACTGTGTGCTGTGTAAAGCTCTCTGACAGGTACTTGAAATATGATGTGTTAGGTTCAAAAAGTGTAGGGCTGCTTTTAAACTATATTAACAGGATTCTCTCAGTGGATGATTAAACAAATATGTTTCAGTTACTTGAACACATATTAACAGCACTAGCTAAATTTTATACTGAGGGAATGTTTGACTGTCAAATCAAAATCACATTTTTAAGGGTGCCTGTGCAATATGAATGTGTCTCTGAGCGTCCATTCCTACAGTGCAGATGCCTTTCCCCATAGCTTCAACATTGCTTTCTGTACTGCTGCTGACACATGGGGTTCTTGAGTGGACAGCACTCACAGAAGAAAAGACTACTTTCCAAAAAAAAATATTCTTTTGATACCCCTCTCATGCAGTATATAATCTTACGTGTTACTGACTTACCACAACCCAAAGCCTACAATGAATACAGAATTATTAATTTCCTTATGGGATTTTGTATGGTGATTTCACTACAGCATCTGAATTCTTTGAAAACATTAATGAACTGATCATCCCAACACCCTTTTGAAGTTAGAGGATATTTTTATCACTATTTTACACAAGGGGAATGGAATATTTAAGATAAAAGCCAAAATGTTCAGAGTGTCAGCTAATTTTGTTTGCCAATTTTGAAAGTCTAAGGTTCTGAGTTTTCCAAAAGCTAAGGGGTTTTTTAAGCCTTTTTACATGTTCAGAGCAAAGAGCCTGATTCCACCAGTTGCTGCCGTGAATGCAAATTGTTGCACATGTTCAACACTATTTGATTTCAAGCTTCAGTTGCTCAAGACAAGCACTCAAAATGGAGGAACTTGAAAAGGTTTTTTGTGAACGGTGAGCCCATTTCCTTAAAGGAACCATCACTGGCCAAAAACCAAAAGAGCATTCTTTCTCCTCCTTTGTGTCTTTCACAAGATTATTTCCGTCTTAGGCAAGAAATTAAATTTTGTATAGAGTTCTATCCTCTTCACTGAACGACTCCAGATCATGACTAATGCAATTCCATCAAAAGGGCTGGATATTGAAGAAAAAAATATCAATCTTATCTGTTCAAACTGGAGACTAGGTAAGATGCCTGTGTGCGAAGGGGGAGCGTTAGAGAGACACAAATTATCATGCATGAGCATTCTGATCATCTCTGAAAATTCTTAGACCAGGGACTGAGGAATGGGAATTGATTCATTAGGAAAATATTCTATGATTTTGATATATTTTATCATAATCAGTATATTTTTCTGTGAGTTTCCATAGCACCTTTAATTTCTGGATGTATGAATTGTGTGAGGGCAATACAGCTTTTGGAGCTTTCCAGTGGAACCTTCAGTGCTTAAAAATTTCTTAATCTGTAACATTTCAATGAGTCTCAAATGAAATATCCTAAAGCAATCACAAAATTAATCCCCCTGTATCTTTCAGAATGTTCAACATACATTTTCTCTTCTATGTGAACAGGAACAGAAGAGTGTCACAGAATGTGAGGAAGACTAGGAAATGCATGATCTAAAGGTTAACTGGAGGGAAGACAAACTGTGAACCAGATGAAAAAGCAAAGCCAGACTATGCAATAAGATTGTGATACAAGATGAAAATCACTATTTCCAAGTTTTATAGCTAAATTGAAATATATGTGGATTCTGGTTTGGTTGGGATTTTTTGTTGTTTGGAGTTTATTTTAGTTTGTTGTAGCTTTTTTCTATCTCTCTCCAAAATGGGAATTCCTTATTTACATGAAGCCATTACCCTGATGAGATCAGAAACTAGCACTTGGTGCCCGTTATGGTTCCCAGACCTCTTTATCTCAACTAAGGTAGACTCTCATCTAAGACTTCCAATCTCAGAAAAATGCCCAAAATAGGCTAAAAGGTCAGAAACATTAATCTATTTTTCATTAGGGTGCCTTATTATAAATACACACAGTATATTAAGAGTAAACATAAAATTCACTTGGGAGGAGATATCCAGAGTGCCAAGCTTGAAGGTCCTCTAAGACTTACCTACCAGGTGCGTGTATTGCCAAAAGAATCCAAGCCAGCTTGCCATTCTGAACTGCCTTTTGGAAGAGAGTCTCTTCCTCTTTTTTGCTGTTGACTACACAGGATGGCGGGAAGACCACCCTCTTGGTATTAAGCACTTAAGACATTAAGGAAAAACTCAGAATAGACATACTATTGTTAAAAGTCCAGTAAGTGCTGTCTCCTCTACTAACACCCCTTAGCAGATACTAAAGGAAAATATCAGAACCAGAGATAAGAACGACACTGAGCATAGCCTCCTGCCTCCCTGTTTGTTTGCTGCTCTGAGCACCTGTAGAACCACTCTCTCTATATTCAGTAGCACCCCATTAACCATTTCTTCCACAGATTTGTGTAATCAGTTTTGAACTCAACTCTTTTGACATCCGTCACATTTTAAATTCCAGTCTTTGTCATCAAATATGCTATGCAGGGAAGAAATGTCATGTGTTTTGAACCTGCCATTTAGCACTCATACAGTAAGAAACAGTGAATAATTGTTGCCTAGTCCATTTTTCCATGACTCGTTATTTCATATGCCTTAAACACAACTCCTCAATCACCTACTTTCCAGGGAGAAGTGCTCCAAAACGACCTTACTTGTATTCAGGCCGTTCACTACTTTAATTGCTCCTCTCATCCATCTTTATATCCTTTATAATTCAACTACATTTATTTGAAATGTGTAGGACAACACCAAGATTCAGGCAAGGAATTTACACAATGGTTTGTTCTCTATCCATTCTTGTGCTATTCTGACCACAGAGACGATGTTTTCATGGCATTTTTACAATAACTCCAAGGTCTCTTTCCTGAGTAATAATATCTATTTGAGAACCCATTGCCACATATGTACAGTTTGGGCTGTTTTCCTTCTTGTGCATTATTTTGCATTCATTGACATCAAGTTTCATTTGTTATTTTATTGCCCAGTCCTTCAGCAATTGACATGCTCCTCCACCTCTTCATAGTTAGCTTTTGTTTCAGCTAACTGAATAATTCAATTTCAATAATTTTTGTCAGTTTACCTTAAAACTCCTTTTTGAAATAATTTGTGACTATATTAAAGCCTATGGATCTAGCACACTTACCTGGACTGCACCAGTATTCTTTCCTCTGTTCTAAAAACTGAATATGTATTCCTACCCTTTGGTTTTGACTTCTAAAACACGAATTAACTCTTACATGGATCGCCCCTGCCTTTTCCCAAAAGCAGCTTTATTTCCTTAATAGTTACCATGAGCTATCTTCTGGCAGGTTTTGAAAATATAAGTGGACTACACTGTGCAGTTACATCTCAATTATAAGCTCAGAGTCTGCGAAGCAATTTAATAGATTTTTGAGACCTGACTTCCCTCTAATGAAAGACTAGACCATTAGACACGTTTTCTAACAGATTTCTTATTACATTCTATATTTCTTATATAGAATCCTAGGAGTTCTAAAAAACTCAACCAACAAACCAAACCAAAACAACAATATTGCCTATTTACAAGTCACTGATACTAAGAACGACCGAAGCAATAGGTTTCATATCGTAGTTATTTAGCTGTTCTAAATTTGGCCTTTAGTGCTTTTGGCTGGTGAGACAGCTCTATTAGTACTCCTTACAAAAATTGTCTATAAAATATCTTCTATTTGATCTTCAGTCTGAGACTTCTTTCCTTTCCTTTGAATCATAGAATGATTCAAGTTGCAAGAAAGCTTGTAAGGTTCATCTAGCTCAGCCTCAAAGTTTTTCAATGCTCAAAGCAGGGTCAATACTGATTGAGTCCCACAGGCTTCTGTCCAGTTCTTTCTTGACACCTCCAAGGCCAGAGATTTGACAGCCACACAGGCAACTTGTTCCAGTGCTTAGTTATCTTTACCATTAGAAACACTTCTGGTTCAAATTAGGACCACTCCTTGATCTTCCACCATGCACTGCAGCAGAGTATTGCCCTGTCTTCTCAGCCCCCTCTGATCTACGCTGCTGTTGGCAGCCAAGCTGAAATCAAACCCTACTCTCTCAGCCTTTGTCTTGTACTCCAGCCCTGCACCATGATGGCTGCAAAGGTTCCCACCGGTTATTTCCTTTAGCTCCAAATGGCAGTCCTGCCATTGAGCATGTCAGCTGCACCTCCCACCCCCACCGCCCCCCATCTTGGTGACACCTGCCAACTTGATAAGGGTGCTTCTGATACCTTCAGCCTCAAATGACAAATTTATCTATCTCTTGCCAAGAAAAGTTCTGACAAGTCTCATTTAACATATCTCAAGAATTCCTTTCAGATTTCTACCTCCTTTAAGGTCTCTATCATGGCCGTTTCTCTTTGACTACTTTTTTACTGAACCACTATGCACCAGCCCTTAGACGGGTGAATTATTTAATTACTAACTTCCACTTTTAGTAAATGATTTAAAAATTTTATTTTAAATTATTTTTGTTTTTCCTCATATAAATACCGATTCCATGTTTTTACTTCCCGTATTGACTCAGATTTTGACTTCTAACCTCCTCCTTTATTTGTCTTTTTAAAGTATTTGTTCCCTTCCCTGCCCTTCCCCACAAAGGTTGATTTGGTAGGTACTTTGGGTGAACAGCTTCAGCATTTATCTGCCCCTTACAAATAATTTTTAAACATTTTTAGTTTCCCCTCCCCTTCCCAGGTTAAAGACTCCAGTGGTTTTTCTGGGCTTCCTTCCTCTCCCACCTTGGCTTACAAAAGCTGCTGAATGTGAGCATAATAAGAGAGTGATGTATTCAGCTAGTCAATTCAGGTATTCAATTTCAATACAAATATGTTTCATGTTAATCATATAGTTAACTCATTCACTGGTTTCCCAGTCTCCTCCAGAATACAGAACTGCTATTATATCTAAAGTTAGTCTAGCTGAGAATCTTTTCTTTTTGGAGACATCTTTAAGTAAATGAACCAACTGCTTCACTGAAATTCAATGTACAGTAGCTTCTACGTGCATTTGCTAGCTAGCGGTGAAAACAGCATTTTCACCATCTTACTGTGTACTTTGTGAAATATAACTACAAGTATTCAGTTAACAATAATGCCAGCAGTGTAGCAGACTAAAATTCAAACACAAAATGGAAATTGTTTTAGTTAAACTCTTTTAAAGCATGATTTATTCTACTGTTAGATTTAATCACTAGCTTGTAGATCTTAGATGTACAATAGTCATGCTACATAAAACCTTTAGACCTAATGCACATAGCACAATTAAATTTCAAACAACAGGGAAATCAGGAATAATTTTTCCAAGAGCACTACATAGTTGAAAAATTAAATAGGCTGTTTACGATTACATCCATTCTCTCTTAAGTCAGCTCTTGGAATTTCCTGCAGGGAACACTACCTATTTTACACCTCCAGTGGATGAATTCTCTAAGAATGTTTACTTTCTCTAGTTATTAAAACTAATTTCCTCATGCCTGTTTACAGACTCACATTTTCAAAAATCCAATCAAAGTGAAAGAAAACTAATGAGAAGTCCAAATGGTTTTCGTGGTGGACCATGAAAACATAAATCTATTTTGCTAGCATAGATCTATTTTTGCATTATGTTGTCAGGCTTCCAAATAGTACCTGCTGTCTTCTGCAGCCAAAGTACCCAAAATTACAAGACATTCACTTACCTCAGCAGAGGATATCCCAAAACATTTGTTCCAATGAGCAGATGCCTCATTACTTTCAGACTGCTATGGAAACTTTTCCTACCACCATGAATGACTTCTTCTAATAATCCAATCAAATTATTATGCTTTGTCAGTTTGACTGGACAGCAGATATAATTATTTTGTGATCTTAATCACAGAATATTCTGAGTTGGAAGCAACCCATAGCGGTTACCAAAGTCCAGCTCCTGGCCCTGTACAGTGCAGCCTCAAGAATCACACCGTTTCATATAACCTGTTGTCAGACAACAGAAAGATTGATGTCTCAAGACATTTTGGGATGCGTGGCGGGGGGTAGGGGGCAGGTCAGGCCTTGCCGTGCTGAGGCAGTGAACTGCCCCCCAGCCCCCAGCCCTGGAGCCTCTATCCTGGCCTGGCAGTGGTGCCAATCACAGGCGCACTGGAGGCAATGCTCCACGCTGCCCTAACCCGACTCCTCAGTGGTCAAATGACCAGAAGTCCCACCTGGAGGAAAGGCCCAGGGGTATTAAAGGCCAAACACGAGGCAAAGCTTTCATCTTGACCCTACCTTCATCTTGGAGTTTCTATCTGAACACTGCTGGAACCCAGAAGTGGGTAGTTATATGTGTGCTTTTCTATCTTTTTTCTTCTTCTAATTCCCTCTTGGAATTTCTTGAGTAACTTAAAATCGAATGGGCTTAAAGTTTGCTAAGCGGAATGGGCCAAGTTAATGCTCTGAGAAGTGTTTGATGTTGATTGAATGTTGTGCTAAACCTTTTGCCAAAGTTCCTTGACTGTGCCAGTAAACGTTTGTGTTGTTTCGGCCTCTTGAGAATATCTTGCCGGTATTTCTCCCATGCGTCAAAGTCAAGAGTACATGAACCATTGTAAGCCCTTTTAAAAGTCTCATTGAGCAAACTGATTGGGGCCTTACACCTGTAGAAATCTACAGGTGTCTCTGCATATAAGTTTGCACAAGTCTTTATTATCAGGTAACACAGGTTGTTACAATTCTATAAAAATCAACAGAAGTGATTTTTGAATTGATTGGTTTTCAACGTGCCTCTGCATGAGGCAGCAATATTCTGAAGCATAGCTGTGCAGGCCCACATGCCCAGCTGAAGGTAGTAACTCAAAAGGAGTCACTAAAATACTTGCTATTTGGGTGGAAATGAAAATAATGAAAATAATGTTTTGCAAAATGGGTATGAAGATGTAGAGCCCATTAGAAATGGCTCGGCCTCTATAGCCTCACTGACAACAGTATTGTTCTCTGCATATCCTCTCTCCTGTATCCAATTCCATCCCCAGTAAAAAATACTCACAGCTTCTCAAGCCTATGCTTCAGATAACTCCTATAAATTCACTGTCCTGCAATGACAATAAGCAAGTAAATGAGTAATAGTACAAACTATACCCTGCAGCAGTTGCATGTTTTTGTAAGAATTTCCCAGTGGGACAAGATCTATGACATCCTTTTCACACTTGCAACATGGACAATTTAACCCTGCACAGTGCAACAGTGAAATCAATGAAATGTGTACTTCAGATAAATGCTATTACTTAAATTAGTTTGTAAAGACAACCCAGCTGATAGCAGTCAAAGTAGATTGGCAAGAAAATGAAATAGGCTACATCATACCTCCACTGCTTCCCAAATACACTTTGCTTTCTACCTAACTGGCAATCTGACAAAAAACTTATTAGGCAATGAAAAGTTATGAAAAGTTTTGTGCCAGCAATGTGTGTGGAATGTGCTGCGAAGCACTTCTTGCTTATGAAGTCTAAATCTGTTCACAGCATGTAACAAAACAAATGTATGTACAATTAGTAGTGCAGAATATTACTCAATAGGAATCTGAAATACAAAAATCCCACTTCAATCTGTTATATCTCTGGAAACCCTTCATTTATGATAGCTATAAATGGCAAATACCTACCTAGCTAACAAACGTATTATCAACTTCTGATTGAATCACTTCTCATGTCAGTTTTTAATTTTCTCAATGTTTTTTTTTTAGTCCCTGCAAGTGTTGCAATCCAACCAATTCCACTCAAGTGTATGCAAAAGACATTAAAAAAACCATGAGATTCATCAGTTTTATGTTTTGACTGACTATCAAAATGGTGCGTGCACAAGCTTGTCTAAAAACCTTTCAAGATTGCTATGAACATCTATGCGTTAATGCCACAAGAGCAATGAATGTTACAACTATATTTATAAGCAAAACCCAACATGCCTCTTGTACACATGGTATCAACAAAAGAAGCTCCCTGTGTACATTTAATATTAAACACTGAGAATTTGAAGAAAATCCCATAAATCAAAAATGGTCTTTACAGCCTAAGCAGTATCAGTAGCCAAAATCATAAACCAAAATTAATTCCAAAATCTTGTTCATTATGATAGGGAAACATTAAAGCGACCTTCCCTCTTCATTCTACTGAAATCACCTTGCTATATGGAAAAGTCCCACATTCTAGTTTTTAGGCTTCAAACAAGTCTTTTCCATGGTCAATATTTTCTCAGTTCTCATTACACTACCAGCAAGATCCCAGGCTCACCACAACTGTATCACCTATCACTGTATCACCATTCTTTTAAAATGCAACTAGGAGGATTCAATTTCTCTCATCTCAGTATTTTTAACTAGTAATGCCTATTTCTTAAGAAATTATTTCTTCCTCTTTGAACTTCCCCAACGAAGACAGCTTCTGCAACATTGTCTACTCCTTCCACAAGCAGTCCTGAAAGCTTTTGCAGGCAGCTCCCATTTCCTTCTTCAGAAGCCTCTGAAAAATTCTCCTCCAATGTGTCAAGAATAAATTCTGCAGCATACTTCATATTACTGAACTGATGAGGTTGGAGGCTCCTTGCTTCAGACAATTGTCTGACACCACTGAAACTACTTACTGGACTTCTTCCTCTGGCTCTCCCTACATTGGAGAAATTCACATGCTTGCATTTGCACAGACCAAATACACTAGAATGACACTCTAAAGGCTGGGCAGGCTGTCAAGGTTACAGTACAACTATATATAAATTGCTCTGTCTCTGAATATCATTTACTAGAAGACACATTATAAACTACATGTACTTAAATATTTGTCAAAATTGGTTTAGACATTTTTTGTAAGAGAAGAAAGGAATATTTTTGCTAGAAATACATTTCACATTATATTGCTCTTAATAATATTAAAATTTATTTGAAGTAATTAACATAAAAAATTTACAGCTGAATTAAATTGAAAAAACAGAACAGGAACATTTACAGCCAAGTAACAGACTAAAAACCAGATAGATAAAAAAAATTAAAAAAAAATTTTTGTAAATATTTTTCTGTCCCTTGGAACTACATATGTCATCAATAGATGCTAACAATCTAAGAACAAACTGGCATGCTAATGCTAAGCATGAATGTGTTCTAATATTAGCATCTGCTTAACTTGCTTCAAAATGAAAAATAATGTTAACACAAGGAAGCTACTCCAATGAAAATAATTTAGGGGGTCAAAATAATTTTTCTAAGATTCCCATCACAAAACTCTCAAAACTATTTACAAGAGGAAAATGCAATTCACCCTATTCTCATTTGCTATCGGTCCATCCTGCTTGAAATACGGATGAACTCAGAACTAAATCCTATTTTTTTTCTTTGAAACATGAAGTAAAATATTTTTTGATGTCCTTGGTCTAACATCCAGTGGCACATTTCTTTGAGAAAGGCTTCTAACGAAGTTTCTTGACATATTCTGTTCTTGCTTCCTGCTCTTCATTTTAATTCCTAGTGAAGAAAGAAACACTATTAGAAACAGGGAGACATTCATTCAATAAATGTAAGTAGAATTTAGCCTACATGGACCTCCTTTTCAGAATATGTCTAAGAATTTTTAGACACTTCTTTCCTTTACTGAAAACCTAATTTTAATATGCAAAAATGTAATCACTTTTAGCTCAGTAATCCAGTGTTTTAATTGTCTAGAAAGTCCCAAGACTAGACACTCAAGTGACATGAGATGCTATCAAAAAGGCACAGTGGTCTATACAAAGATGTAAAAATATGTAAAAATGTCATTAATCCTCCTTATTACAGAATAGCATTGAAAAATGAACACTATGTCATTAGAGAAAGTTTCTTTTTAATCTGAAAACAACTTTTCCTCTTAAGTATTTGGTTACAGTTTATTCTGCTCTTGTGATGCATGCTCTTGAAAATAAAGTGTATTTCATATTCAGTTAAACATTGAACAATCAAAAATTTATTCCTATTTCATAATGTGCTTCTGTGTTACATAGTTTCTTAATTCCAGAGTAGTGATTGAATAGTGGTAACTTCATAACCCAGTCTGTTGTAGTAGACATTGATACTGACATATCCATGGATGTGGTTAGACAAAGTTTAGACTCAGATATTCAGTTTCCAGAAAGCTTCTTGTAATACAACCTCAACATTTCTCATTAAAGCAGAATAAGACATTTTCATATGTACTTGCTCCCTCACAGCAATTTTTACTTAAAAAACATGTACATACTGTAAAACTGGTGTATTGCCTGGGCCACTGGAAAAATCTACACAATGAAAATGTTTTTTCACGTTGCTTTTCTAAGTAAAGCAGACTAAAATTTTAAAACTAATTTTGGATCTCCTCCAAACAGCCCAAGAAGATAATTAAGTGTACCTTTGAAGATAGAGAAGAAAAGGGGGCAATTGGGTAGAGATGAAGGAAATTTGTATAGATTTAGCATATTAAAATCTGCTGCAGGTGCCAAGCAACTTAGTGCCATGCACTAGAAAAGGCAGAGGTTTTTATAAAATTGTGAAGACATTTGTGAACATCGGCTGAAAAAATTCTTTGTAACTGATTTTATTACAGAAAAGACTCAGGGAGAAGCCATATAATTGAGGTAAACTTTCATAGAATAGAACTTGCTAATTTTATCAGCAGTATGTTAGAAGCAAAACAATTTTTCCTCAGTTATTGTTTTTGCCCAAAATAGCCCCAAATTTTAAGACCAATAAATCGCTGAAAACGCCTGTTATCTGTTAAAACAAATCAGTGTGGTGTTGTAAAATAAAGCAAACAAGTAAAAACAGGTATGGAAATTATTAGAGAATTTTATTTCCTGATAAACCACATTTGGGCAAAGACAAAATTGGTATTTAAGTTCACCAAATTTCTCAACAAGTACATAAACTATTTTAGGGGGGAGACCTTGGCTCTTGGGGAAAAGGTTTTCCCAACAACCTTGTAATAATATTGAATTTCGATTAGATACTATCTGTATAACTGACATTCTGATTTTTTTTTTAATAAAGGGATATACTATTCAAACCAACGCCTTAGTATGCTATCACAGCAACACATGCTATTAAATTGACAAAACAAATTGAGTAGCAATCTTAATTTTGCACTTGCTGGACAATCACTGTTACTAAAGCAGTGTCATCCATTCAAGTTCTGACACTCACCAGCTGCTTGGGGTACTCGCAAGGCTGCGTGGCTTAACAAGACGTCCTGTCGAACGCGTTTTGCAGAAACTGGGTCTTCCCGGCTGCCCAACACAGTGTTTGATGTAGAACTGGAAAAATTGCCAGAAAAGAGTTTACTTTCCGTAGTCACTAAGCTTATGACAGTAGTTTAGGCCTCGCAACGTAGAAATACTTTAAATATTATCCAGTGTCCATAGAATCATAATAGAGTGCAAAGAATAAACTAATTTATTATGTACATCTATGGATACTATTCCGTGTTTTCCTTTTCAAAAATTTACAAAAATGCTTCAACTGTGAAAATAAGAACTAATGTTGCCACGTGTATTAAAAGGCAGGACAATATGTCACATTTTTTTTTGAAACTATAGAAGCCAGTTTGATGGTCATCACACACAAATTATACTAAGAAATAATCTTAAGGCATGTTAGAAAATCCTTGAAAAGACCAAGCTGTGTTTATTGAACAAATCACATTTTTTTATTGCTACAATAACTTTTCTACAGCCTCCAACACAGTTGGAGGGGGTGGCTTCATAGCAGACAATACTTTTTAACTAGGCTGCAAGAAAACTATTACAGCTTCAGATTCATTAAAACAACACCTCTATATTTTATCCATAGCATTTTATGTGATGGACTTAAGGTCTACAGTGAAAATTATGAACCTATCTGATCTCACCCTTTTGCAATTGCCTCACAAACTTCCTCGGTTCCACTCAGCAAGACAGCCTCATAAACAAGCTAATCGTATTTATGCCCCAAGTTCCTATGCTTTTCCTATTCCTGTAACAAATATTGTATTATTTCCACTTTATAGTCCCCTAACTCAACACTTCCTTAATAATAAGTTTCTGCCTAAATGAAAATATATAGCAAGCAGCAAAGACTAAGACTTTCCTTGTGCCAGTCCTAAAGATCTACTCATGCATGCTTCTTGCAAGAGTATGTATGCCAATAAGAATGTAACATTATTTGGTAAAATAGTCTCTCCTATGACTGACTTGCCTCTTACCCCTTATCCTCAAAATACAACTGTTTCAAATTATACTTCTAATGTGGACAATATGACTGAAATTTATATTTTTATTCTAACATTAGTAGGAGATGAATGACTGGAGTGAACCACTTCAATCAGGAAAAGTATGGGAGAGAAAAGAGGGAAAAAGTAAAGAAGAGAACAGAGTGAAGGCGCTTTCTGAAAAGGAAGAGCATATTCCTTTCCTGCTTCACGAATGTGTTTCCATTCCCTCTCTTCATCATCAACTGCTAGACAAAACCATAAAGAATTTCAGTCTACAGACAAGTTACTAAGGCAGAATGATCTCTATAAAAGGAATAGAAGTTGTGGGACTTTTCTGTAGTGTAATTCTAACTTGGAAATTGGGAAATATGTTTGAGACACAAAAGAAACAAGGTGAGCAGAAAGAGCTTGTCTTTTGGGAAGAAATAAGTATATATATATATATATATAAATAAATGTTTTCAAATTATTACACAGTTATTACAAGAAAAAGTACTTTAAAAGCCTGTCTTTTATCTTAAAGACTAGATAAAGAACTTTTATCTTAACACTAGATAAACCAGGCTCCAAAAGTTCCCATATCTCTCCATAGAGAGAATGTAGAAAAAACTAGATTGGTTTCAGAGAACAGGTGATTTATTTCACTAAATTCACAATCAGCTGATTGAAAATGTGAGCAGTGCCTCTTTTCTCATCCTACAGCAAAAGAGTTTATTCCTCATCCTAGCAAGACAGTTTAGAACCGTAACTGATAACAATTAGAACAGTAACATAAAACTAGACCAGATGAATCTGATCTTCTAGGATAATTCTCTATTTTAAAGGTACTAATAAACAAAAAGGCACTTAAGTTTCTTCCATGTCCAGTGATCTATCTATAGACTAGTTCCAACAGTCTTGAGATATTCACCATAAGACCTGTGTGGTGGTAGCTCCACTCACTGTCTACCAACAGGTGACTCGTAATGTGATTTTAAAAAAAGTTTGTATCAATTTTTGCTTTAGGAAATAGGAAAAAAAAAAAAAGACCAGCTGTTTCATCAGCTGTTCCATAGCTACTCAGGTTTTAAATACATTAAGTAAAGCCAAAAACAACCAACCAAAGAAATACACACACAAAAAAATTACAATTCAACTTATTGTCTATTCAGTTTCAGCTTTTCTGGTGGTCCTACTAACAAGCCTCTTTTAGGGTCATAAACCAGAAGTGATGATATGAAAGTACTTCCTAGAGCAGACTGCAAAAATAAAGTCACAATATATGAGACTGAAAATGAATTATCAGAAAAACAAAGTTGATCATGTAAGCATTGTCATGTATATTTTTCTCCCTGCTTTATATTTTGGTAGTTTCTAATGTGTTCCAGCAAAGGCAGAACGTTTTCAAAACCTTAGATTTTAAATTGTTGACGAAATTTCTCTTTTCAGAATTACGTTCCATCTTTCTATTTTGAGTAGACAGCAGCTACACAAGACATGATATTAGTTTGTAATTATTAAAAAAGAAGTTCTTAAATGAAGATCAAAAAAAAAAAAAAGATCCACTGAAGATACCTGGAAAAACAACAAAAAAAATTCAATTGAATTCAAACATATTTGAATCAGAACATGTCATATGCAGGTCCAGATGACTTGTATAAAATGCTTTTAGATTTGAAATAGAATATTGAAACTGAAGTAAGAACATAAGAAATGAAAACTCATGTTGTACAGAAGGGTTAGTTTAATCTTACCTTAATACCTTTCTTTTTCTCTGAGCAGCTGAAGTCATTGCCATGTACGAGGGCTTCCGAAATACTGGAGCAGAATTGTTGTCTCTTAAGGAAGAAAGATCAAGTCTAAAATAAAGGAATTACATTTCTGTAAAACATATTCTTGGTAAAAAGTATATTTGTTTTTAACTGTAAACAAATAAATGGAACGTTGAAAACCAAAACTGGAAATTAATTTCATTAATGTTACTTGAGGTAGCTTTGCAGAATTCAGACATATACAGCAGATTTAAGCATGGCATTTCACAATATGGTTAAGTATCCATTTTACAGAAAGCAAACATAAGGCCTAGAGAAAGTAACTTGCCTGAGGCATCACAATCAGTTTAAAAAATGCTGTATTTTCTTTTTGGTACATATCTTATAAAACAGGATAAGCTTTCAACTTCATTCGTTGTCACTAACATTCTACTGTTTTCAAATAATGGCAGAATTGAATATGATGATCAAAATTGAGGGTTTGATTTTCAAAATGCTGGGTTTATTTATAAAATGGATATAAATGGAAAAACCCAGCTGTAAAGATAGACAGGATTAAATTATTCGGTAATATTTCTTGCCCATATAAAAGGAAAATACCTTTGCACAATGCTATTGCTGCATGGCTGTGACTCCTTCACAGATGAGTAAGTAGACATTTCAGTTGTTTCATCTGGACCTTCATAGAGAATTACTGTGGAGTTCATGACATCTCCATCACACTCTGGGATTACATCACATGTAGTGTCCATAATACTGGCCTTTTTGACTGGCATATCTGTACTATGTGCACTGACTTCCTCTAGGCCTGCAAGGTGTAAAGCCTTCTTTACCACAGTCTGAGTACAGAAGCTTTGTACCGGCTTTCTGCAAGAGTCTGGTGTATAGACTATAGGGTAGACTTCCTTGGCAAGAGAATCCTCCAGGTGCTGGAGGCTGCATTGGTTGGAGGCAGGTGGACTTGGAGCTACGACTGGAGAGTCCATTAGCTTCCTCCTAGTTCTTTTCTGTGGTGGTTCTGTATATTCTAATACTTGGGTATTTTTATTCATTTCTTGTGATGGTGTACCAAAAGAGGTGCCTGTGAAACATAAGTAATGATTAGCACATCTAACTGTACATACTACTTAAATCTTGCGTTTTCCCTCCTCTTCCCCTCTGAGATATTAGCAGAAATTATT
This sequence comes from Edolisoma coerulescens, assembly GCA_013397115.1. Taxonomy (NCBI): domain Eukaryota; kingdom Metazoa; phylum Chordata; class Aves; order Passeriformes; family Campephagidae; genus Edolisoma; species Edolisoma coerulescens. The sequence continues at coordinate 220,640 of VWZW01003076.1, read as the reverse complement.
ACAAATACTATTTATTTCATATACATATCAACCTGATCATATAAGCGAAATTATTTCTACTGCAGCATTGTCTAAGATGGTATTTGCTCTGTGACACTCAAAGTATTATAAATATGCATAAATTGGCATAGCTAATCCCAGAGGTTATACAAATAATCACAAGTAAGATATGACACATGACAAGAGGGAACGGAAGAGTAAGAGTATTAAAAATTACTGCACTACCATGACAAAACTCATATTGTAAGGTGGTACAATCAAAGTAATCTACAGCTGACTCTTGATCATAGCCATTTTTTCCCCAGCAAGTACCATGCAGAATAATGAGAGACTGTTGTAAAAGGAATGACACAGAACCATTTAGAGGGACAAAATTATCTGACACTGCAAATGAGAAAGTAGGGTTTTGGAAAGGGGGAAACAAAGAAGTTACTAGGATTCTCTCATCCTACTATATCAACTGCGGGAGAAAAGCTCTTGAATAACAACTTCTCCCACCCTCAAAAATAAAGCAAGCAACACAGTGTAATTGGCCGTTCTCATTAATCCTGATTTAAACGATTTTTCTTGAAGTGTCATAAAGTTTTTATTTTCAAGCAGGTGGTAATAAAGGCAAACTCCAAAGTAAGACAGAAAAGGCCTTTCTTTTATTTAAGCTTTCAGTGAAGGAGTATCATTTTAAGACACACCTCACTGTTGAAATGGCTAGGCAACTGGTGACTTACACAGTTAATAACAAAAAAAACTATGGAATTCCTTTTTTGAACAAACCAAGAGCAGGAGAGGGCTGTCAAAATCCCAAGTGCTTCTGTATTTAACTTCCAGGGCAAATTTAAGAAATGAAGCCTAGTATCCTTAAAATGCCTATGGATTGGCTCCCTTTCAACTGGCAGCCACAGACTCATACTTCTCCTTTTTGCATTGCCTACTCCATGCTTATGAGCAGCTAAACTGCAAAAAGAGCCCCTGCTTTTTAAATTCATGCAAGTTACTCAGGAATTAGCTATGGTATTCCTAGAACAGTGTTGATAAATATTTATTTATTCTAAATTTCATTCTATTTTTGCCTCAGACGAAGAAAGCTAGTTTGAACTCCTCAGTCTGAATGCTTCTACGGTTCTCTCTCATGTGTTAACACTTAGGGCATTTTAACTGTTCCGAAAACATTCTATGAACAGGACAAAGACTGATTAAAAACATGGATGTATTGTATTATTTCACCTCCACAAGCTTGATTTGTTGCGGAAAGCAAGGCTTAAGTAGTTGCAGTTTTTTCTCTGCTTACCATTTCTCACGCCCCATTTAATATTGACCTCATTGACCGGTTGCAACCCAATTTGCCAAGATGCTTTAAAAAAGCCAATTCCCCAAGCACCCTCAGAAATCAGATGTCTTGGGGAAAAGGCCCAATTAAGATCCTCATTGAAGAAAAGCCAATGAGGGATTATTTCGGCACTGTTTTTGCCTACACACTTTGGTACTAGACATGCCATGTGAGTGGATACGCAGCTATGTGAGATGATGCCCGATTAGAAGATACAAAATAGCGCTATAAAGAGAGAGTAAAAGATTTAAAGACCACAATGAGACCGAGACCTGTTCCAGGAGGATAGAACAGGTACTATCAAAGTGCGTACAAGGAGCAAGTAAATTACATGGTTAGATATAGGCCACAAGTCTATTCTGTGTTGCCACAACTTAATTCAATAATGAAACCATTGAAAAAAACAAAGCAAACATTTATTCCTCATTTAGGGGCTTAGTGTCAGAAAGAACAATGTTTAAACTGCTTATGGGAAAAGTAGTGTGGACAATTACATGAATTATTACAATTTTATTACATGAACGATTACAATTCTATTATGTTGCTTCCAGCTTTGAAAAAACACATACATGGAAAACCTGGGCCTGGGAGGACTACCTGACATGAAATAACTGAACTGTGAATTTGTCTATGTGTGCACCTATGTACAGTTCACTTAATGTATGTAAAGGACTTTTTCTTTGTTAAAATGCAAAATATATTATTTTCTTATACTGCATCTAATCCATGGCCAGCTTTCACCACATGAAATGCAGCAGGTTGCTGAGATGCAGTGCCTTGATTGTAACTAAACACTAAGTTAATTCAAGATATTCTCTGTGAGTAGTGGAATGGAAACAGCAGTAAAACAGGACCTGAGTGTTCCCCAAATAATCTTTACCTCCACCCAAAATAAAATAGGTCCACTGTGATGAAGACATATTTCTCCAAGACTTGGTAGGATCTAGTAACAAACAAGAAACTTATTTATGAACAATTTAAAACACCTACTCTCTGACACTATCAACAATGCTATGCTTCATTAATGTGCTTGCTTTTCAATTTTGTTTTAATGAGTACAATATATACTTCAGTGTAATACACTAACAAATCTTAAAAAAAAAAAATTCTAGTCATCACAACCAAAATTTGAATCAAAACCTTTCTTAAAAAAAGACTTCTGGCATCTTATATTCTTGAATACAAGAATAAGGTTTATATAATCTAGTGTTTGAAATAACTATCCATTAAACGCCTCAGGACACATTTAAAATATTAATTTATTAGTTTTTATTTCTACTTATATGCATCTGAATGTCTGTTTCAGGAAAAGTAATGGTTAGAATTCTATTAGTCCATTGTTACATTAGGACGGGGAGGTTTCAGTTTCAGAAAGTTTGCTTACTGTAAGACACTGAGGTTTCGCTAATGTCCTAAAGTTACTAGAAGGAACTCTGATGGAGAAACATTTTGGTGGGAGTGCCAAGGTTTAGAAGCTTCTACAGGCCTAAATATTGGAAGCATTTTAAAATTAACTGTAAATGCTAGCATTTAAATCATTAACTAAATACATAAAGAACACAAAGGTACTGCCAACATAAATAATTTGATGAATTCCATCATAATGGACAGCATTTTGTACTATAATACAAGTAAACTAATAATGATAGTTGCAGGAATTCTATATAAAGCAAACATAAACTGTTAGCAAAATACAAAGACCAATTTTTAAAATCTATTTCTGGAATAAAACTCATTGTGAAACTAAGTTAAAACACAACAAGCTTTTCTTGTCATTAAAGTGTTGGAAATCATATAAAATACTTAAGAAGTGCTCTTCCCCATAGATTTTTGTGAGAAGATTATGTTGCTCCTAACACAGTAAACAGGTAAACAAACATCACCAGCAGTATAGTATTTAACTTAGCTTCAATAAATAACATAAACCAAATATGATGCGACAAATACTCCAAAATCCTAATTCCACTTTAGCTTGTTGTTTTACTGTATATAGCTCCAAACAGTTATGATCTCAGGTAAATAAAAATACAGCAAGAAAAACATTTGGACCCACAAAATAAAGAACTGCCAGTGTTTCTACTTCCATCTCATTAAGGAAGCAAGATACTGAAGCTAGTTGCTAACTTTTTTGCAAGTGCTTTTAATAGCTACTATTGAGAAGCTTATGTAAAATGGACTCAGACAACAGAAGTTGCAACAGAAACTACTACTTCCATAAATTTCTAAATACACGATACTGAAGAAGATACAGTGGAGAACCAAGTAGGGCTATTTATATTTCCTAAAGAACAAATCTAAATAGTTCCTGAATGGATGTCTAATAGTAATCATTAAGTATTGTCATTATTTCCTACTGAAAGATAAACAATGTGCTCCAACTATGAAAAAAAAAAATTCAAACCTGTTCCATAATAAGGCAGAGAAATGTTTATGACTTGCCTCATGTTTTATAGCTACTTCCATCTTTTGTATCAATATCACCATAATTCAGTAATATTTTTTATTTCATATACAAAAATGAATCACTTATGCACTTTACAGAACAGCCACAGTTAACCCAATGAAGCAGCTTAAAAGAAAAATTTGGAAGTATAATTTCCTTAACTGGTACTTTCAGCTACAATGCTTCTCTTTAAAAATTAACATTATTCCAAATATATTTTAGAGATCACATGTTTGCTGATCCTTAACTTCTGGCTGATGTTTACAAAAGGTAGTTGTCAAAATTCTTTAAGATACTATTTAAGAGATTCACTCGGAAATTAAACATAGAAGCCATCATCCACTGATCAACCACCCCCATCCAGGGATATGAGGTGGTTTTGTTCCTTAGTTTGTTGTATCATTTGTCCCAAAAGACTACTCAGAAGTACTGATTTATCTGACAAGGAACATAGCAATGTCAGATATTTACAGCCCTGTGCATTAATACGAGAAGCAGAATGCACCATGTGTGAAACATGAGTCACAGCAAAAGTGAGCAGAGCTCATGGCAAAACAACTCTGATGAATTGAGTTAGTTCTAATTGACATTAGGGACAAAATAATGGCCAAGACTTCTTCTAGAACTCATGCTAATACATGCATAAGGGGATTATTTCTGGAAACTGTGCTAAATTAAGTCTACCAGGTTTGTTCTGCTAAAGTGAAATTAAATATTAACGTATTCATTTCAATAAACATTTCTGGGCTACCGCTGATTGATCAAATTACAATTCTAATCATACGTTTTCATTCTTTTAACAACTGACTCACGGAATTCCAAATTGCAAATGAGGTCTAGTCAATGCATTTCAATTATTTAATATTCCTGTGACCCAAAGGCATCATCACTGTGATGGCAACTTTCACAACAGTTTCACAAACAACAGCTGTGAACTGAAAAAGCCTCAAATCCAGGCTGCATTCTTGCAAGTCCCTACGATCAGGTGTACTGTTTCACACAGCATGAGAAAAAATACTTAGAAGTCACATAAAATAGTATGAAAGAGCTGCTTAATAAGACAAATCTTTCCTATTCCAGACACATGCTTTTCCTGCATTTAACCAAATCTTTTACTATGTACAACTATACCCCAATGTTTTCTGCTGTACAAAATAAAAAACTGACTTTTCAGATCAGAATGTTTGTGACAAGTGGAGACAACGGATGCCTTTTTTTTTTTTCCTATAAATCAATTCCATTCTCTCAGTGGTAATGTACAGTAAGGCTTCTGGAAATGGGATGCTTGAAGCAGTGCCAAGAACTTCCTCATTCACAGAAATACTTGCAAGTACCAGTCAGAGCTCTCCACCCATCAGTCTGAATTCTGAATACTGTATGGCTCCCCATTAATGAACACTTAAGAATGGATGCCCAAATACATTCTTAAATGAACTTGTTTCCATAGCTTGTGCTTTCTTTGATACAAACAGTTAAATTCTTCATGACATTGCGCATTTATGATTACATGAAGCAGCATACAGAAGCTTAATCTAAATTTTTAATGTATGTGTCAAAAAAAGGGAGAAGATGTTGGAAAGCTAGCATTTTCTGTAAAAAGCAACAATTTTAACTTATAATTAATGTCAGAATTTTACATAAGGTGTTTAAAGGTTTCAAAGGCTAAAGGAAAAACAAGATAGAAGGAGGCCAAGTCCTGTAGTGAAACACTACATGTGCTTTGGCAAACCATATGAACTTCAATTAGCTTTCACTAGAAATCAAGAGTTGATTCCAAGAATTGACTATCTTGACAATTTGACCATAGAAACAGATATTGAATGAATGGCCAGAAAATATCTTTATCTTTTCCTCCCATACTATGACTTTATATAATTTAATATACAAGAGACTCTTTCCATGGAAGAAATCTTCATTAGAAACAAAGATTTAGGCATTACTGCAAATCAGCTGAAATTCTTTGCTGTTTTGAAACTCCTGATAGGAAGAAGGATCTTATAACAAGATAATATCAAAATCAACTAATATAATAAAGTAAGAACATTTAGAATTATATTCCAAGAACCTATTTCTGTAGAAGACTTTTAACAAAACCTAGAACAAATCCCCCTACTCTTTCACCTTTGCTATCCTTCTCTACAATTTTTAGATTCTTTTTCCACACCAATTACTAATTTGACTTCCTTCTTCAGGACCAGCTAGCAAATGTAGTTAATTCCAAAGAAACACACAAGAAGTTAAGGTCCTGCTTTCATAGTTTTACCTATTCTGCAGAAATTATGTAGCTCTCTGACCTTTCGGAGACAGCACTTGTAATCAGAAAAGTTATTTATGTGACTTAAAATACTTTATTTTTTATGTGAAAACAGCCAATAACAATTAATTAGCATTTGAACATTGTCATGGCTCTCTCAAAGAACTGCAGGCAAAAGTTTAGTGTCATTAAAAAAGTTTCTGCAATGATTACTGCCTCGCAACACACAAAATTCAGCACTGTCTTTAAACACAGATGGTTTCCTGCATCACTACCAATTTAAACACATAGTAACTAAACAGGGAAACGTAGTTTGTTAATTACTGAAACTTCCAAATATGGATAAGGCACTGATACTTACGGCATGGGGTGTTTGGTCTGCTCACAAGCTGTGGGAATGAAAAGATAGCTGACATTTCTACTTCATGGTTTTGATTTTGATTCTTTTCTTCAGTCTGGTCAGCCCAAGCTACCGATTTTTGTCTTTGAATCAGCTGCTCAACCTCTGCATATTCAGTCTCACTTAAGTCATTTGTCAACCCAGCTTCTTTCATAATCAGGTATTGCTTGCGAAGAACTGGAAGTGCAGTATTTAGTACTCTGTAAAACAGCAAGAGGCGAGACAAATTTGCTTAAGAAAACATAATTTTAACCCAGCAAACAAAAAGTTTGAGAAAAATCTTGCTTCTGTTTCAATTAAAACTAAATTCTCTAAAAAGGTCTTCTCAAGATACAAGTGTCAGAATATAAGTCTTATCACACCTGCCATGAAACCATACTTACTTTTCTGTTTGCTTATAATACTGATCTTGAAGGGACACCAGAGACAACATGTGTTCAATCTGGGCTTTCAGGTCCTGAACTTCTAGGTTTAAATGGCAATACTGCAGATCTTGACAAAGTTCCTTTGGGAAATTAGGAGTAAAAATGAAAATCAAACAGCTGTACATCGAACTGGTAGGAAGAAACTAAAATTAAAACTAAAAATAGTATCAGATCACCCTATATTGAAAAGTAAAGATCAAGTGGAGCTATATTACTATAACAAAGTTTTATGGTAGAAAAGTATGAATTATTTGATTTTTATTTACATGCATGAATATAACTTTGTAGATTCCTCTGACCAATAGTGTGTGTGGTGCAATTAGCATCAAGAACCCAACAGGCACACATGGATGCTTATCTATGCATGCACAAAGATGTTTGCCTCTTTCTGCTTACTCTCCCCATATATTTTACTTTATTTCAATTACTAAGCTGTTCTTAACTCAGAGGTTTTACCCTTTTTCCAATTCTCCACCCCATCCCCAACCATGACAAAGTGAACGTCATTTTACTTTTGGAATACACCCCTCTTGACCCAGAAGGCGCATTTCATTCTCAACACGGTGCAGCCATTTGGTATTTTCCTCAAAAAGATTGGTCTCCTCTTCTTTTTTCTTCTGCATGCGTACGTAGTGGCTACTAAGTGCTGCAAGCCTTTGATCCCGCTTGCAAGTGGCCTTAAAAAAAAAATCCCCCCCCCACAATAATCAGTAATTAAGGTGGAAACTTCCAAAGTATGTTCACCAAATTCTCTTCATATATAAAGATTCTTTTCCCTTACTTTTATATCATAACCAAATAATTCCTAGTAACTCAAGGATGAATATGAAGAAACAATTTTTCTGTTTTGTTTATGCAGTATGTCCTACAAAAAGCTTGCTAAAGGATAAAGCATTGGGTAAAAGGAAAAGTCTCCATCTTCAAACATCAAATTCTTCTGATGTTTGTACTGTTTCTGAAATACGACAACTAAAAGGCACAAAGCCAGCAACAGCAAGTTGGATGTGATAGTGTCCTAACAAGGCAAAAGGCACTCTTTTCTATTCAGAGGACAACTATACTCCACTGTTTACCTCAAAAATTAGGTCACTACATCAATAGTCATAGAGGAGTGATAATCTGTGTGTCCCTTTTAATTAAATATTTATGCATTAATTCATTACATAATTAGTTAAGCAAAATTTACACAAATATACCAAAATGAAGAGATGATACCCTGCACTACATTACAGAAAACTCACCTTCTCTACTCTTTCTTCAGAGCACATCAGTTGAATTTGTTCATGACATTGATTCTGGTAATATTTCTTTAGTGTATTTTCTTTCAGTTTCTTTTCCACCTTGAGGTATTCTTTTCTGATTTCCTCACGGTTTGCAAACACATTTTTAAGGATTTCTTTGTATCTAAAACCAAAGTATAATAATTAATTATTTATTGAAGACTTCTTATGCCCATCTCCTTCGGTAGGGAAATTTTCAATTCCAAGTTAATAAAATAAAGAAATAAAAAGGAAATGAGTAAAGCCTATTACAGATGAGCACTAAATAAAATGTCAGTACATCTGTAAGGATTTTAAGTATTTGAACTGAAAATGGGATGCGAAATTTCGAAGGAATCACTAAAAAGAAACCTTGTCATACTTATGAAGACAACACTGGGATTTTAAAAGAAAAGACTTATGTGAAGAAGCTTTAGATACCTTTCTCTAACTCCAAAAGATACTAAATACCTATGTTCTCTACTTCTTACATCAATTTATTAAACAGATCAGACTAGTGTTGCCATAGACACACAAGGTGTTCAAAAAAACTGCTAGCTATTATCAAAAAAAGGAAAACCATGAACGTCTTCAGTTGCTCACTTTCCCTGAAGTAGTTGTACAATTTTCATCACTAACAGATGACAAAAATCAGAACATTCATCATGTTTTAACACACACTAGGCTAATAGGGGGGAAAAACAAACTAGTGGTAGATGGTACTCAAGAAGTTACTGAGTAACCAGTTATTTAGTTACCCCTAGTCTGCAACACAAGTCAGAATAACAAGAACAAGAAGATCTGGAAGCATTGCCATACTGCAATATAACTTTCACTCGTGGTACTTTTTCACTTCACTCCTGAATACTGAAAATGTTTCAGTACAGAATGGCCAAAAAGATACTGTATATCTCAATAATGACCAACCTCATATACAAAGTATTTTATTACATCCTATGTTGTTTGAACTTTACATAAAAATAAAAGCACAGTTTAGAACACAAGTGTTCTAAAGACATGCAACATTTGAGGTTATACAGTTTTTAGTATTAAAAAAACCCCTATAAAATTAAAAACTGTAAAAATGCTAAAAAAACCCCCAGGTTCAACTCCAAAACAAGTTGAAGAGACATTCTTGTCATGTAATTGACTTCTTGCCAGTGTTTCAGAAGTAGCAATTCTATTTCACAGTCTAAAGTTTGAATAACTGAGTCTTTTATTCTAGTGTTTTATTACCCTCCTTTTAAAAAGAAACAGAATTATGAAAATAATTCTCCTCCACAGATTTAGAAATACAAGAGTTTTCTGTAAGTGTCTAGAGGATGCTGTTGTATCTAGGTAAAAATGTGTACTAAAACATTCACAGAATCAAGAAGTATTATTTCTTTAAGGAACAATAACAGGTTAATGGTTGGACTCTAAGATCTTTGAGGCATTTTCTAAGCTAAAAGGTTCTATGATAACGAAACAGTCAGCTGCAGAGTATCAGAGTTCTCACCCTATGCTGTTCCTATCTATACTACTATATTATTGATTGCACACTGCTTGGAGAATTTTTGACCTCCATAGTATCCATAGAAACATGGTTCCTCCCAGCTCCTTGGGAAACATAGCAATAAGGAATCAAAGTGAATACTCTCAGTTTCCATCACAGTAGAAAGCTGGGTATAATTCAGACAAGGGTGCAGATTCTGATTCTAGGCACACTCCTTATGAGGAGCCATTACTGGTAAACCAACCTCTTGTGTACATATATTCACCAGTGTTCCAAACATAGCATAAAGCATACAAGCTTTTGTGAAGTTCCTGCCTTGAGCTGGATTCAGTCCTTCAATAAGCACACTTCTGCTCTTATGGAGTTACCTTTACCTTCTGATCTTCACTTGAAAAATTACAAAATTATCCTGTAGGCATTTCCAGGGTACGAACCCCTATACTACCTAGTGTCAAAGAGCTCAAGGTTGTAGTTCTTGAGCCAATGTCTACCTCAACAGGCCAAAGACTTGAAGGGTTGGCAGACAACCCATCTCCAAGCTTTAGGCAGAATGAGGAATGACTTTTAGGTTTGAAGAAGCAAGTGGTGCACTCAGTGAGTCTCTTTCAGATAACAGTGACGCAAAAATCATGGGTAGTTGGACTGAAATACAAGATCATGGACAAGGCTCTCTTCCCTGTCCCAACTAAAAGGGAGAAGGCAGCACAATACCTTCAAAACCTGTAAATGAATGTGGGAGAAATCAACTCATTACCCACACCATCAGTATGATGAACCTGGCAGGATATTCATGAGCAAGAAGAGAATGAGACATCCACATAATTTCTGAAATCCAGAAGGAATGGGATAGGCTTACATGTGGCTCTGTGGATATTCCATAACAATAAAATGCCAACAAACATTCTCTGACCAGCTAATCTTGGCATAGAATATGTCCAGCTTTTTGAAAAGATATTTTAGAGAGCTTGCCCTTGACTGACTCTTCCCACACACAAAGAATGAAATAAAGGGCAAATCACAGGAAATTAAATCAATCTTAAAGACATACAGTGAAAAAATATGCAGGAAAACTGTCAGAACTATCAACATGACTTAGAAGCCCACACTTCTTTTGAAAATTAAATTTAAATAACCTGAATGAAAGGGTTTATTGAAATGTCTCAAATGCCACTAAAATAAAGTGCATCTTTAGATAACATCTTGCTTTGAATGGTTTTTTACTTCACCTCAGAAAGTTTTCCAGGTTAAAAAACAGCCCATTCAAAGGGCCAAATAAAATAACAAGTTAGCTGAAGCAACTTAGCTGAGTAATTGTATGAGATGAGATATGCAGAGACACATCCCAAAAGTCTTTTGCTCCAAAACCTACCCTCTCCATGGAATACAGTGGCTTCTGCAACAAATTGATACTTCACATTTTAGTTTGTAACTTTTTGTGTTCTCTCATGAGACTGTCACATGAGAAAAGATAGACAGGAACATTACCAAGAAGAAAAAGAGGCCAAGAAATATTAAAGCAATAGAAAATAAGGAATCTACAAACATAAATTGAACTCTTTGTAGAAAAATTTCCAGGTTTTGTCACTCTTAAACCTTGCAGGAAAGATACCACTTGAATTAGTGTCTGCCAACAGTCGCAAGAGCTGCCGTCATTTATGCAAACTACATTCTGCCTACCCACAAACACAACCTGTTAAGAAGCTTTGCTTGAAGCCAGCATTCATATGCTCCTTCCTGTCACATGTCATTTCTTGTGTCCCCCCCCTTCATTTTAAATCCACCACCAAATTGTTCTAAAAAGAAGCAACATGTTAGGCGAAGCCATACCTAGATCTAAGTAAAGCAATCTTAAAATCAGGAAACCAATATTGAAGAGAGTAGGCTTGTTTTACAAATGCTTTTTACAAGTCAGACAAACTCCAGCTTGGAAGCAAGCACATGATGTGATTAGTTTACCTTTCTATTTCCACTTGCTGGTTGTTTGCAAGTTCTGCAGTATTATGATTTTCAGGAATGCTTGCTTGCTTTTCTTCGTATTTTCTCAGTTTCTCCTTCAACATTAGGATCTAAACCAAAAGAAGCACCTTTAGTTGAAATATGTTTTTTGGTTTTTTTTCAAAACTATCATTCTGTGCTGATGTTGAACAGCTTTACAAATGGTAGCAGGTGATATTCCTCTCAGAAGACAAAATTTTGTTACTTCAAAATACATTAAAACCATATTACGGCATAGATTCAATCCCATAAACTATTTTTTATATTCAAAGTTAACAGAAAACCATTCAACCTCTTAACAATAGATTTTTTTACATACCTCTTGCTTTTGTTCATTGCAAATTTTAGCATACTGGCTTATGTAACTGTCCAAACTAACAACGTTGCTCTTCAACTGTAAAGAAATAAGTTGGAATTTAAAGGCGGCTCCTTCATGTTTTCATGCATAATAAACACACTGTGTATAAGTACTACATAGTTACACATACACTATATTATGAGGAAAGACATTAATAAAATCCTGACTTGCACAACAAGAATATGGCTGTCAGCTTTTGCTGTCATCTGTTGCACACCCATGGCCACGACGCTTCCCTCAACGAACCAAAAATAATTACATTTACATGTGCAAGCATGTTTTGCATTTATTCAGGTTAGTTTTACTGTTTAATGTCTATCTTGTGCATTTTATTATAAAAGCTACCTTTAAGTATGCAACAAATGATAACTACAGTGAACCCTGTATTACAGTTAGGAGCTGCAATAAAAAGAGATGATGAAAAATAAAATTAAAGCAATAGAGAGTAGAAACAGGACATTCCAGCTTTCCATTTATCAATACAGCCTCACTGAGCTTCTTGACTCCAGCTGAATTCTACTTGCACAAACCTGGACTGGCTCTGGTACAACTGGCCAGAAGTTTCTTAAATTTCCAGTTCTCTGAGAAAGTAATAGCAAGGTACTAAAAACAGATGTGAATTCTACCAGCTGAGGATTATTTCTAAATTTCATGCTCACAAAACAAACTAACTGGCAGCATCATCTTATTAACGAAGTTACGTTGCTTTTAGGCCAGATCTAGGATCTACTATGTATCTACTACACCTATCACTCAGATAAGGAAGAGTTGACTGTAAAGAAAGAAGATGTAATGGAACAAAAACTTGACACAAAAGTGAAGGAAAATATAATACTCTAAAAGACATAATTCTTCTTTTAATACCACATTATTGTACTTTGACAAGAGATCAATAAATACCAATATACTCACAGAAGACTTGATATCCTTTGCTCGGTTTGCATACTTAAGAGTATTATAGGTATCATCATAAAACAAAGAAGATGGGCTAATAGCAGCTATCATTATTGTCCGGCAATTTCCTCCAAGAGAATCTTTCAATAAACGAGTAAGCTTGCTGTTTCGATAAGGAATGTGTTTCTTGCTCTAAAAAGAGTGATATATATATTTTTACGGTTTATTCAACTGTACTTTAAATAAAAGTCTGCTTAGAATTTCAACAGTGACACAAAACATGACAAACACCCATGAAACTTTTCTTTGACATAAGTAATTTTTCTTAAAATTATCTACATATCTTAGACAGTTTAAGTCTCTTGGAACTGTTCAACACCTTTACAACACATGTATTAGCTAAGCTACTTTCTGATGTACGGATATGTAACTCCTATTTTTGTGACAGGGCAACTAACAGAAAAAGTAAACTACATTAAACTACTTTCACTTTACAGAATCATCCAGATTGGGAAAGACCTCTAAAATCCCCCTAGTTCAATCCCTCTGCTCAAAGCAGGGTCAGCTAGAGCAAGATGGCAAGGACTATGCCCAGTAGGGTTTTGATTATCTCCAAGGATGGGGATTTCACAAAGTTTCCAGGCAACACATACTCTGCTTTACGAAGCTACAGAATTTTCATTTCATGATACTAAGTTTGGCCACTAGGAACCCAATACCACATCAAATAAATCAACATGAAGATTCTTTCTTAGGTCTGTGGTAGATTTTAAACTCCACCTCCCACTCCAACAAGATGGTGATGAGGACATGCAGCATCAGGAAAGGAAATTAAATCTGATTTTCTCCTGGCGTATTTGAAGGAGGAATTTGCTAGTTGAGCAGGACAAAAAGAGTGTCATGGTAGACAATGGACTTGACTCTATTTACACAAAAGTTCAGGAGGTTTTGTCATTGTCCTACACAATTGTATCTATTCCTTGCCTTGAGCTGGTGAGCCAGATTAGGAGACTGACTCACTGCTTTGAGCAGGGATATGTGCGCATATGGATGCATGTGAGATCCCAAAAGAACAACTTGTAAGAGGTGCTGTTTTATCCTATGAAAGCTGCTTCCCCCTAAGATTAAAGGTTAATTGTAAGGTTATTCATTTACTTATGCAAGCTTCTCTATATATATTCTTGATTTTGAAGTAGGTAGGTAAGAAAAGCAGGTACCGTTGAGCTTTGACACTATCCTTAGGTAGCTGCACAACGTTTTTAAGAATTGTCTCTCATTGGGACTGTCTTTCAGCTATCACAGACATGGTAGCAGAAACCCTTAAGACAATCTTATATGAGAATGATGATGTGAGCAGCATCAACAATGTAAACCATATTATTCAATCAGCTTAGCACTTTTTAAAATGTTTTCAGAACACTAAAAGGTAAAGACTGTATGGGAAAGCAGCACATACCTTTGGATCTGCCAATGCATTAATGACATTTCCAAGAGCAAGCAGGGACCGGTTAATATTTGTTCCTTCTACAAAACGAGCCCCCTTGGTATTTGTTACATTGGCACGTTCAGATCCTGCCAGGTCAATGAGAGACATTTTGGCAATACGAATATTTTGATTAATACTAGCTGTTTTATCTTGCTGCCGTAGGTAAATCTACAATTAAAAAAAAAAAAGAAAATAATTAAAAAGTAACCACTAACCAATAAGTTAATTTCATAGCATAACAAATGTTTTCGGACATTTATATTGGAATCCTTCTTGTAATCCAAGTTAAACCTTTTAGTACATATCTAATGTCAACAGTCAGTTTGACCGAATGGAAAACCCATTTCTGACACCTTTTAAAGTTCCTTGTTTCATGTATTAGAAAGGAAAGAAGCAGAGTATAGTTGCACTGAGTATGACTGAGGTGGAGTTAATTTTCCGTGCAGCAGCCCATGTGTTGCTTACAGACTTGTGACTCAGACAGTGCTGATAACACACACTGATGATTAACTTTTGCTGAACAGCAGTTGTATGGTGTCAAGGCAGTGGGCAAGAGGCTGCAAGCAAACAGATGACCCCAACTGACTGAAAGTTGCTCTGAGGAGCCATTGCTTGAGGAATGGCTGGGCAGTGGTCTGATGTTGGCAAGTAACTGCCCCCCCTGACACTTTCCCCTCACTTAAGTGAACCACAGGGTTCACTTTAAGGTACTTCTCTTACTTCTGATTCTCTCCCCTGTCCTGCTGCAGAGGATTGAGTGACCAACTGGCCCAGGCTCACAAAGCAGCAAAGATAAGTGAGTTTTTACAGGGAAAATGAATTTCACAGCTCTTGATTCTTCTGCACTAGAAGTGCTTATCACACTTCTGAACTTCTAATTGAAAGAGGTGTTCCTTTTTCAAATGCACATTTAGGAGTATGGCATAAAGATATGTATAGGAATAAACCAGGAAAAGGCTGGACTTGCAGTGATTTAGACTTAATTGTATCTTCCATTAATAGGAAACAATACTCATTTACTGCTGTGAAAATACCCTCGAGGATCTTTTCAAATGTGATGCCTCCTGAGGCCACTTGTTCCCCTCCCATCTTTCTTGAAATTTTCATGGTACAGAGATGTACAAAGAACTAAATGTTTTTGCTTCCTTCTGCTGGTGAAGATATTCTTTCTTCAAGTTTATAAGGAAGTAGGCAAAGCAGGAATATACGGTCAGTAAGAAGGATCAAAGTTATCCTTAGATGGCTTTATGCTTTCTTAGGATTCTCTATCTATTTCCCCTTCTTTTGTGTTGAGTGCCTTGCCATTTGTTAATATGGCTAATAGCTACTGACACATTCATGAACACCCTTCTGGACAATGAATTAGGAAAGAGCTGCCATGAATATAAGGTGACTGACTAGTAAAGACAGTTTCTCTCTACTTCTGTGGCTTTAAGCTTTGTGCATGTGAAATTAAGTCTTCACAGTACCTTGCAACAGAAAATAGATTGACAAGTATTGTGAATGAATAAAATTCTTATGACTTGCAATGAAATGTAAATCTATTTCAAATAGATATGTTTCTATATCAAACAGTACAACTAAGTTCAGTTATACTATTTCCAGTATAACAGACAAAAAAAAAAAAAGAACCTCAGGCTGGGAACACACTACCAGAACAACACAGTAACTATCATTAATGAAGTAGGGAAAGGTGGAGTGACAGTCAAACTGTGTTGTAAGACTCAAGCTTTTGTAAAAATTCAAAAGATACAGGAAATGCCCCAAAGCAGAACGCTCTGAATAGAACAGTGTAGCAATTCGGATTTTCCTCTCAGATGCAGTAATTGCCTGACCCAGATAGATATTTCAAACCTAAGACATATGGTATAGTAAGGCAAAACTTGCATCTCTAAAATCAGCTCAGAATGTCCTGGGCCAAGACTTACCAATTTCTGAGTCAGTTTCAGAAAATATCCTGCTCCCATAAAGTTAACAAGAAAAGCCAAAAATAACATATCTCTACAAAAAAGCAACTCTAAAATAATAGAAACATTAAAAATAAAGAGCAATCACAACAGCACTGGGGATTTCTCATCACCTACACGTCTGGAAACAAAGACACAATTCTGTTATGCAGAATGTCACAGACTTGTGGAAATATATGAGAAACTGATTTATTTAATTGCTTGCCACTTTTAGAAATATACTGAGAAAAAGTCTGCCGGTGATAAAATCCAGAGCTTTTTCCTGAGTAAAAGTGAGGGAGGTAAGATGTCCCAGCCCAGCAAGTAAACAAACAGAAATCAGCAGTTTACTCTGATCTGTCTGTAGCACTGTACCTTGAGCCTTTCTAAAGGCAGCACACATGCATGACAATGCAGCTCTCAACCCAAACAACTTCAAAAGAAGTCTTTGTGTCATCATGTACAATGCACAACAAGGGCAGACCTCAGGGGAAATTAAAAACAGGAGGGGCAATTTCAAACGTAAGTTTAAGGTATATAGGAAAACAGAAGCTTTTAGAGTGGCAATGACTTTTGTTCTGTTGCATACTTAGAAGCTGGGGTTTTTTTTAACTTTGCTATAGTTATTTAGCATTGCCTAAGTCTGCAGATAACTGTTAAGAACAGTTAAATTCTGTAATACAAGGACCAGAATCAAATTTATTTTAATATTTTTCAACCCAGAGTGGATCAAATAAATAATTCAAGATACTGCTTTGCAGTATGCAACAGCAAACAGAAAAAAACCAAAAAAAGACGTTGTTAATAACAGGACTAGTATTTAAATATCACAGGTTGTATTTAAAACGAGAAGTCAGAAGAATAAGGCAGTGTAGCCAACACAAAAAATCTTTGGAGAAGTCTTAAGTTTTAGCATATTTGTACAACTCATTTCTGAAAACTAAGAATCATCATTTCATTTTCTAAAACTTGATTCATACCAGGATATTAGGAAATTACTTTATTGTAAAAATTAACATTTACCAAAAAAGTAAAATAAGAAAGTACTACTTGAGATTCTTAGTTTATAGTCAGACATATAACTGCATTCTGTACATTATTTTTCCCAGAGAAATGCTAAGCAACATCATGAAACCAGAAAGCATTAAAAAAACCACCAATAACTTCCAGTTTATAAGATTACAATATGGAAGTATGTTAAAGTTCAAAATTACCATTTTATATAAAAGTTATTTCCTCTAAGGAATAAAAGTTAAGAAGGTGTAAGTAGATCTTTTATATATAATAAGTTTGAACTATTGGAACTAGAGACCTTTTCATTGAATTCATTTTTTCAAACATAAACACTAAGGACCATTACATATTTCCAAGGAATAAGGAGTTGACAAGAAGAGTTAACTGGAAAACCTTAATCCCCTCTTCTTCATACTAGGGTTCAACAGTTTAAAAGTAAAAGCTTCCATTGTATCCAACTTCAAACAAAAAATGCAACTCACAGTAATGACGACCATTTATTGGCTATATCATCTTACCTGAAAGACAGCATGGGACCGGGAAGAGGAGGCATTCACATCTGTGGGATGCTGAGTTCTGTTTTTATTTCCATAATCCAACATCTGAAGGATTTCCTCTGCTGATTTAGGCTTTAAGAGAAGAGCACAAGACAAATACAGTTTTCTTTCCTATCAATTATAGGAATACACTGATTCTAAAATACATTTACATTAACATTCATCTTCAAAAAAAAAAAATTTTAGCTACCTAGAAATAAGAGAAATTTCCTGTTTTGAAATTGAGGCACTTCAAACAAATATTCTCAGCTAAAAAGCAGTAAGGTATGAAAAGCAAGCACTTAAGTGCAGCAACTTAAATCAGAAAATATTTTTAGTAAAGAATTTAAACAGATCTGAAAGATTCTCCATAGTTAGAATCAGCCTCTTTTAAGAATGTCTAACTTAAATTAGTATATAACTATTTAATGCATTAGTACAAGAAAAGTTCTTTCCTCACAAGACTCAAGGTTTGGGAAGAAGGATGTTCATAGAGCTAGCCAAACTTAGAATATTGTTTCCTGTCACAGCATGTTAACATACACTACAAAGCTGCAAGAAAATAGGTCCACAGGAATTGATTTTCAGATTGGAAAACTAAGCTCATCACTGACCCTACCAAAGAATTGCTGTGCTGGCCTGGAAAAGTAATTTAACATGGAACTTTTCAAACATGGTTATTAACAAACAAAAACAACCTTTAGACTTCACAGCAGTGTCGAGCACTCCAAGATGGCAATGACGGCAATGCCAAGATGTTTTAGCCAAAAAATAAATCTTCCAAAATCTGCTGGATGAGCATCCAGCCTACGGTACCCTTTTGATAATAACGACAGAATGGTTCTATATTCACATTCAATAAGATGGGCAGTTTTTTCCCACAATGTGCTTTTAATGAATTAATTAGGTTTGCAAGTTACTGGTGCTTATGGCCAGAAAAAAAAGCCCACTGGGAAATTACCAAATTCCATACAACTCTCAGAATAATGGGAATGTTCCTCAATTATCCAAAGCACATTTAAAGTTTCTACAGATATTTACACACCTGATGTAATGTCAGACCTTGAACTACCACCCCTTGCTGGCCATCTTCACGAACAGCCAGAGGTCCAGAGTTGACCAGCAGATCACGTATCTGTTCATTGTAAACCTTTGAAAGGGAATTTAAAATATTTTATTAAAATATCCTCCCATAGTTGACAGAATTAAACTTATATAAACAGAAATCACCAGTCTGTTTTAACACTCCTTTAAGACAAAGTAGTGAATTCATGCTATAATTTTTTTTCAAATATTTTTCCTACACCGAGCTTAAAATATTCAATTCCAATGATTTCTTTTTAGAAGTCAGTAATTCTTTCTAGTAAATAAACTTAGTATTTATTTTTAAAAGAGCCTTTTTTTTTTAACAAAAACCAGTTTTACAACAAGCATGAATCCAAAGCATTTATTTTCCTCCGTTGCACATCACAATCCATACTTCAGCGATACTTCTTAGTTCAAATCTACTTCTGTTAAAATTGTTAAATGTCTTATTTCTTGGTCTGTGGAAGCATATGGCAACGCAAACTTTCCCCACCTCCTTCTACCACTCCCAAATACCAACTAGAGTCCATTAAGGGTTTGAGGGAGCTAAAAAGAGAACCATTTTACTAGCACTGCTCAGCAGCAGTGCCAAAACATTTACTAGTACAAACAGAACATCACTTTATTGTGCTTTTTCACAGTGCTTATAGGTTGTTATTGTGAAGTCCTAAAATATTACCCACAAATGATATTTCCTTGTACATATCAACTGATGTTCAGAGGCATGTAATTGATCAGCAAGACACAAACCATGAACATTCAGTGAATATATTAGAAGCAGTTGTCCTTCATGGGCAGCCTTCTGTAAAACAGTAACAGGTGCCTAGGAACACCAAGTTTGCAGAGCACAGTACAGTTCCACTCCTATAAGGACACATTTTGTCCAGCCCCCAAAAGGACCAGGGGAAAGCAAAACCAGCTTGTCTTTATTTATAAAATATGACTTATTAAAAGCAATATACCAAATACAGGAACTCACCTCTAAATAAGAAACAGCAACATCACACGTTTTATCTTCTTTTATTTGATCCATGCGTTTATAAAGTGTCATCATAGTTAAATACATTACTCCAGGATCTTCAGGAGAACCTAACATTGTGTGAGTCTTTCCAGCTCCTGTTGCACCATATGCAAGCACTGAATTTTCCCCAAAAAAACAACAAAGTAAAAATATGTAATTAATTTGTAAGCTAATCAGGAATGCAAAAGTCAAATGAACATTCACAGATCTCTGTCATTCCACACAACTGTTTCATAAACTGATCAAGTTTCCTACTTAGGCTTTACCTTTCACATCTATAATTAGAGAGAGGTGTTTCAAAAAAACATTTTTGAATTTTCAGTTCAAAACTCATTCACTAATATGTTGCACAAAAACATTATATAGTTACTCTCATAACCCTAAGCCATCAACTTATTGCTGATAGGCATTTCATTTCCCCACCACATTCCAGCAGCCAATTAAAAAAACCCCAAGATCTTAAAAGAATTCATAAAGCTGGTTACCACACACTCAGTGACACAACTGCTTCTACTTGAATAACTGTAGAGGACTGCCATTAGCACATATATTTCAGATAAATTCCCAAGGCTATTATAACCTTAACGCAAACTTCTTTTTAAAATAGAGTAGAGCTACCCTAACTTCCACGTACTAAAAAGTCAGCCTTTCATATCTATGAATTAAAACACAATGCTTTATTTCTGTCTCAGGCTTTTTCTAATGCCTCTGCAGCCATTGGATACAATGGTAGAAACTTGGAGAAATTTATTGAAGTTTTTTAATTAAAGAAGATAAATAGCAAAGTTACCTGTACAGTTATATCCATTTAGGAAGCCATCAATTAGACTTTTGGTAGTATGCTCAAAAACCTCCAACTGGGATGAACTCTCATCAAAAATAGCATCAAACATAAATTTAAGATCTTTCCTTTGTCTTTTGTTAATATCCCTATGGGTCAGTCTCTTCCTGTTAAAGAAGCTAACTTCTTCCTCCTTTGGATCAAAGACCAATACATGCTGGTCAATAACATGGATAACCCTGCTAAAGCTGCCCTGTTTTTCCTTTTGGGTCTCTGGACGGACACGGACTACCACTTTCACATGATTACAGACATCTTCTTCCTTAGCAGGAGTCATCCCTTCTGTCCCCCAGCTTCACTTCCAAGACTCTTTCAGATCGAACAGCTGAATCTTTTCTGCAATTGACAAGATAGGTTTTATTTGCAATATAATGCCTTCCACTCTTTCAAACAGTTCATACATTTGATCAGGCACCTATGCTGGATCCACACATCACCTGCCAATGGACTGCTCCAGTGGCAGTGCGACTTTGGGAAACACTGTAAGTGGCCTGAAAAGATAACTTAATTCAGCACAGCTTTCAGAAAGCCAACTAGCACTTGCCCAGTAAATTCTTAAGGTTATTTCAGAATTTAAACTATTAAATGACTTACAGGCTTTCCTTTATAACAGACCAAGCTTTCAGACGAGATACCTGATATTTCAGATTTCTGTAGACCAAAGGGAGTAGTTTTTTGGTCTTCGGCAGAAGGAGGAGCTGCCTGTGTTGCACTCTCTGGATTATTGACATAGTAATGTTGCACGTAGGTTTAAAGAGAATTAAAGCGGGATTTACGTTAACGTGCCTTGCATGGGATACAGTAACCGATACCACAATGTAATTTCCTTTAAATAGCCCACTTTTGTTGTTAATAGGGCTGCTCGTTCACACTTAAAAGGGGACAGTAACCTACACGGTAAAGGCTCTCAGTGACGCTTTTGCCGCTTCAGGGCCAGGTCGCCCTCTCTCAACCGAGCAGCCCCCCGGCCGCGGCGTAACCGAGACACGGAGCAAAGGAACACCCGGGGCAGGTGAGCGGCCCAGCCCCGCCCGGCTCTCTCGGCCCCCTCCTTACCCCACCGCAGACGGCTCTTCCTCGGGGCACGCCTCCAGGCTCGGCCCTACGGCCAGAGAATTCCCCCGCCGTACCCGCCGCAGAGAAGCCTGCNCGGTCTCGCCCCCGGGCCGTGCCCGCCCCCGGACTCACCCGCGGGCCGCGGCCACACCAACCGCCACCCACCGGCCGCCAAATTCAAACACAAGCAGGCCGCCCTCCGCGCCTTCTCATTGGCTGTCTCCCGTGACGTCAGTAGAGCGACGGCGCCAGCGGTAAGTGCGCGGAGGTCCGCGGGGCGCAGGCGGCGGCAGGGCCCGCGGGGAGGGAGGGAGAGGGCGCTCCCGGGGCTGCCGGGCGGGCGGGCGGCCCCTCGCTCCGCGTGTCCCGCCAGCCCGGCTCGGGCCGGGACAGCCCCCAGCCTCTTTCCCCGCACCCCGCCGTGGGGCCTGGCGCGGGCCGGGGTGCGGGCTGCTGACGCTTCTCCGGTCGCCTCTGATAGAAAGTGTTGAGGGGTGGAATTTTTGTCCTCGCTGCCTTTACTTTCTGCTTTAGCACAAGTCCCGATCTTCAGGCGGCAGCCTGGAGTTATGCTCGAGTGCTGCTTTTTAGATGTGTGCTGTTGCAAAATACACTTTCCACTCGCTTCTAGGCAAAAGATCTCCAGTTGTGTAGAATGAGGGTGGTTGGAAGCAAAGTGTGTCCCTCGTGTTAACCACACGTCTTGGGTTCGTAGCAGGGTCGGTCAGTGTGAGTCGGACGGTGGGACACAGCGTTAGTGGCTTAACCCCAGCCAGCTGCCCAGCCCCAGGCAGCCGCTGCTCACTCCCTCACCAGTGGGATTGGGCAGAGAAGGGGAAGGGTGAAAAGGTAGAAAACTCGAGGTTCTGAGATAAAGAGAATTTAATAGGGAAATCAAAAGCTGTGCAGACAAGCAAAGCTAAATAAGGAATTAGTTCACTACTTCCCACGGGCAGGCAAGTGTTCAGCCGTCTCCTAGGAGAGCACGGCCCCATGACAGGGTAATGGTTACTTGGGAAGACAAATGCCATCACTCCAAACATCCTCTTCCCCCCACTTTCTATGCAGAGCATGATGTCATTCGGTCTGGAATATCCCTTCAGTCCATTTGGGTCACCTGCCCCAGCTGTGTCTCCTCCCTGCTGTGTTCAGCAGAAATCCAAAACACAGCCCCATATTAGCCACTGTGAAAAAAATTAACCAAATTAGCTACCCCAGCCAAAACCAGCACAGCCTACCATGGTAATATATATGTTCTCTGTAGATGCACTGCTGTTTGTTGCAAAACCTCACACCTGTGTGTCTGTTCCAAGTTAGAGTGATACGCACTTTCAAACTTAAGGCTGGGGGACTTACTGCCCAGCTGAGGCTTAAATAATCAGGAGAGCAACTTTCTCAGCATATTCTTATGCAGGCAAAATATTGGTAGCCTCTTGCAAGGTAAATTCAAGAAAAGCATGTATTAAAATCTGATAGTGAAAATAATCTGCTTATTGCTTGAACATGATTGATTTGTAGATAATATTGAAAGTTCTGAAAACATTTTGCTGACATATCTATCAAGCTGCCCAACTCAGAATGTGTATTGCTTTACCTATAGCATTTCCGCTTTGTTATTTAAACAAATACACTATTTCAAATATTTATTTGAAAGTAATTCCTGGCATCTGCTGCTCTTATAGGTTGATCAGCTCCAAAATGTTATCTCAATATCTGTGCCAAGTTTGCAAATGTTTGTTTCTGTGCAACTTGAAACTGAATTCAGGAAATGTGGCTAGTTTGGCCAGAAGGATCCATTCTTCATCAAATAAGCTTTCTGACTCCGAGTCAAAGGAACAAACTGTCCAAAAATGTGAAACTGAAGAGTTGCCTCAAAGTACAGAAAACAGTAATTTTGGAAGATTTCACATACCAGTGATGCTGGAGGAGGTTGTTAATTGTTTATCCCCTCAGCCGGGTCAGGTGAGTTAAATGATTAATTAACATTTGTGATCCATTAACAGTCCAGCAGAAAAATTCCTGCAGTGTAGGGATAACTTTTGTTTAGAGGAATAAAGGGATGCTCTTGAACAATCAGTTGTAGCTTTTAAAGGTTCTAAATTGTTTTGAAGTTCAAATTAAGACTCTGTATTCAAACAAAATTCTGGTGTCTGTATGCCTGAAACCCCAGGTGGGTGGTATTTGTTAAAACTGTCATATTTGACTATTCTGTTGCTTTTGTGCTTGTCTTTCTGAATTTCACTTGTTAAGGTTATATTAATTACTCAAAGTAGTGGGGAGTTCTCATATATAGTTATGTTACCAGTTTTTGAAGAGCCTTCTTCCTCTCATATAAGAGGTGGTAAGTATGTAGGTTTTAAAAATTGTCATCATCATCATCCCTTGTTCTGTGACAGTTTTTTCTATGGTTAGAGGTATTTTCTTAAGATAGGCTTTCACTGCATGAGGTGTGCTGCAGAGGTACTGTAGGTATAAAATGGCTCTGTGGTACCAGAAATGGTTTAGCCTCATTAGCATGGAACTAGTAGAAGCCTTTTTGTTTGGGTATGGTACTGTAAGTAGTTTGCTTTTGTTGTCTGGGGTAGTTCAGGTCTTTACACTGCTGTATTGATTTTTCTACATTGCATGTATAGTCCAAGTGTATGGTTACACATGTCCTTGAGAAAAATGATACACAGTGAAATGTTTTTTTGTCTGGGTGGTCTTAGTTTTAATTTGAAAGGATTTTTTATATAATGTAAATTCTTAAATAATATTAACATTTCAGATACTTTCATCTGTGATTTTAGTGCTTATATTAGCTTCATAGAATTTTACTAATTTAGGCTTATCAATGTGTACTTTTACTACAAAGACTGAAACAATAGATGAAGTAGAAAGGTCAAAGTGTGTGCATGTTTTTATTTTTATTTGAAAACAGCATCATCTAACAGTGGCAAAGTGATATAGCAAATTTGAGGTGGATTCAGTGATGAAAAATTTGCAGTCAAATCTTGTTGTGTCGCCTTGTGTATCATTTTGTGTCTTTGAAGAAGCAGTGAAAATGCAAATAGTGTTGATACACATTAGCATACACATTGCTCTTGCATGTGTCCTACTGTTGAAGATACGTAAATTAGAGAAATACATAAGGAACTTTGAGTTCAGATTTCATTCTGATGTCAGAACTATGATGCCATTTTCACACATTAAAGGAACATATAAACTGTGATACACTATGTGAAATATTTTTTCCAGTTGCATAAGTTTTTACTTAGATAAGAAGAGCCTGATGAAGTGACTGTTCATTAAACTCTCTTTGTTGATGTAGAAAAACCTTACTTGGCAACAGAACTTGTAAAAGCAACTATTCAAGGTTATAAACTATGGAGAGTAACTATTAACTGCCCCTGAAGATTTTTTGGTAATTTAAATATTTATGGATGTAAAATAGCTTATTATTGGGGTAGGATTTTTTCAGGTCTGTGTATACATGGTTTTGCAGATTCTTAAGCTAGTAGTGAACCACTAATGACAGCTATAAGAGAGCCCAAGTGTGTTTACCTCAAAGAGAAGCATTTATAATACTGCTAACCTGTTCAGCATGACTGAAACTGGAAACTGTTCAGCACTTCCACTTTTCTTTTTCTGTATGTATTTGCAGCACTTTCTGAAGCCTTAAAAAATAAGTAGTGTGCAGAAGGATGCGATGTGTCAACTGAGTTTTGCTAGTGTAAGTGAAATTTTGAACACAGGTTGAGACATTTTCTCACTAAACTGAGTGGTGGTAATCAGTGTGTATTAACATGGATATCAACTGGGAGTGTCATATAAATTTACATTTTTATGATTATAGTCATGAGAGGGAGGTCTATAAACACTTTATTTTGTGGCCAGGAAAGGTAGTGCTTTGATCTTGAATTTAGTTTTTCTGCTTTATTCTCTCCTACGCACATAAAGATTTCCTTTACTCAGCTTTAATAGAGTTATATTCTTTGTTATAAAACAGCTGATTTGGGCCTCTATTTCTTCTTCTGTCCTAAGACAAGGAATTGCCAATATAAAGAAAATCTAATTAGAAAGATGATGTTCTCCCTATAGTTATAGTCACTGAATGGGATTTTCATTTTACTTATAGAGGTTCTTACGAAAATAAATGTTACTTTAGAATGAGTCACCGCAGAGATAAAGATGTTAGTGCCCTCCTACTGAATATTCTCGTTGACTGTCTCCTTTGGGGAATCTGTTTGTCAGGAGTTTGAGCAATAATACTTCCATTTATCTTTGAATCTTCTTTTATTGCCTTATTTCGCCAAGTCCCTGTAGTAGTCTTGTCTTTGAAACAAAGACTACAAATTAGTTTTTACCCATCTACCTCACTTCTCAATGAAAAGTCTATTGCAGTAAGTCCACACATAAGTAATTTCCTTCTTTAAGTTTACTGTATTGATTACAGTACATTTTAATCTTCTCAGTCCATGAGTGTTGTTTGCAAATACCTGACCAATGTTTTTGCAGTTGTCTGGGCAATTCTCTGTTCTCTTGAAGAACCAAACGTATTTTGAATCAATGTGTTTGGACATCCAGAAGCACGTTTCCCCAGTTTTCAGCCTACTTTTTCCTATTTTTTTCCTTTGCAATAGTCCTTTGTCTTTTAAACAGAGATGTGGATCTTTTCCACATACTGTGGCTATAATGTTAAGTAAAAGAATTTAATTAGCAGTGAGTTGTAGTATGAATGCCAGAGGATGAAACTCTGAAATTTTAACTGTTCTTATGAGAATCTTAAAGGTTTTTGAGTTGTGAAGCTCTAGGAAATGATAGTGCTCCAGCACCAACAACTTCTTCTATATATAATATTTAAACTCCAGCTAGAAGAAAAGCAAATATGCCCTTCTCAGATTATATGGGGAAGCCTGTAATCTGATGACATCTATGGTTT
Organism: Edolisoma coerulescens; assembly: GCA_013397115.1. Taxonomy (NCBI): domain Eukaryota; kingdom Metazoa; phylum Chordata; class Aves; order Passeriformes; family Campephagidae; genus Edolisoma; species Edolisoma coerulescens. The sequence continues at coordinate 193,886 of VWZW01003076.1, read as the reverse complement.
TATATGATTGATTTTATCTATGGTTGAGTATGATCTAGAAGAGAGTAAAATGGAGATACTATAAGCTCTGCTAGTATTATTTGGTTTATGATAGTTCTAGAAGCTTTTTTTTTAGTATCTGTAAATTAAATGGTAGGTGGTCACTTGAGGTGAAAAACAATGAATGAAACCTTTCATTTTCTCCAGTGTTTAAGTGGTTCATCAGAAGCAGTTATTAGTAGGTGATTTTTTACCTCATTATGTTAATTTGTGTCAAAAAAAAGAAGGCAGTTAATTTTCACCAGAGAGATCTTGTCTGACATCTGTCGCTTTCGGGGCTTGCCCTGGGCAGGACAATCCGGGGTTGCGACCTTCCTAGAGAAAGCGTCCCGCAAGGGAAAGGCTTTTCCAGGGGCCTTCGCAACTTCTCCCGAGCCATAGGCGGTTTCAGCGAGTGTAGCTGCTTTAGCTACAAAGTGATTTCAGCTCTTGGTGATCCAGCTCTTTGTGAAATCAGCTCGTGTGATGCCACCTGGGCAGAACCCGGGGACACAGAGACAGGGAGCCTTGCGTAGCGAGTCCCACGGGTGGCTTTATTCAGCCGTTCCTGCGAAGGGGGCCAGAGGCAAAAGCTCCCCTAACTCAGGGCGAGCCCAGGGGGTTCTTTTATGGGGAAGGCAGGGGCTGGGGTGGGACTCCATCAGCCAACGGGACACGGGTTATCTCCACAGAGGGGCAAAGCACCTTGGGAGTGGCTCTTTTCCTCACCGTAACCCAAAGCAGGTTGCAGGAGGTTGGCCTTCAGGCATCTCACCTCCAGGGCAGCGCAGGAGGCTCCTGCCCTGAGGGTTCACAGCTCTCCACAGACATCTTCTTGAGTTAGCTAGGACTTACTGTGGCTATTTCCCTTTTGATTCTCCATAAAGTTATTCAGATTATTTTTGCTACTTGACATTCATTGAAGGAGGTATCCTCTTTGTCTTGGAAATAATGTGTTATACCTAGTTTCTAGAAAGAGACAAGTCTTTCCTGAAAACATGCAGCTTTGCCATGAGCTTTCCTTTTGCTCTTTCAGGTACATATTGCTTTGTTTTCAGGACAGTTACTATTTTCACCCATCCAAACATCAAATGATTCTTTTTCAGAAGGAGTGTGAGCATGGCCTTCTAAAATTACAGGAAGGAAGTATAAGACATTGCTGACAGTTAGACATTGTTCTGTTGTGAGTGAAGTGCTGCTTGAGCTCTGGAGGTCAAGTTTGAAGACAGTAGCTTTTCACCTCCTGGAGGTTCTGTTGCTTTGTTGGATGTTGATCTGGAGCATGGTTGTTTCCTTCCTTTTCTGCAGAGCTAGTTTGTCAAGTAATAGATGACACTTGAAGGCAGCTGAGGTAGACTGCTGGTGTGAGAAAGCGGAGGCAGTTCTGAAATTGTTGTCTTTGTTTCTGTGTATTCTTGACCATACATCAGTATTCTCTTTCTGCCTTGTACTGAGTATAAGTGCTTTAAGGCAAAAATAACCTTTCTCTGTACAGCATCCTGCAGAGGGGACTTCTGTTTTGTGACAAAGGTTTCCAAGTATTGTGGTATATAAATAGTTACATGTCTGTGCTGGTGACCAAGGTTCTTATCGTAGTACCTGCAAAGCCATCTGCAAATAATTTATAACTGGAACGACCCGTTTACACTAGAGGTTCTCAAAACTGAAGTTTTCTGCAGGGTGTCCAAAAGAAACAGGAATTGAAAAGGGATCTGGAAAAATTAGTTCTGAGATCTCAAGTTGTTCTCCAAGTTTTTTGTAAAATGCTGCCAAAGTACCAAGTTTGGAAGGGAATATTAATTGCATCATGAGATAAATGATGAAATACTTGTTTCAGAAAAGCTCAACACACACATGGACATAGTAAAAGTTTTTATTGTTTTAGCCTGTTTTTCACTGGACTTGTAAAATGAATAAGGTGACATAAAGCAATTGATTTGCGTAATGTTCTTCATTGTAGAAACAACTGTATTTTTTTTGTGGGAAGCATGCTGAAAATATCTTTCCATATGCAAATTTTATGGCTAATTTTTCTCTGTCAGCAGCACAGTGATCTATGTAGTGATTGTTGTAAAAAAGAAAGGAAGATACAGAAACTTGCGAGAGTCAATACATTAATATAGAGTAGTTCTGAAAATACTCTGGGAATTACAGAACACACTTTTTTCCCCATGGTACTTGAGTGTTACTGGGGCGTATTGAGAGTTGTTTCAGTTGATCATGTAGTTCCTGTGTATTCTTTCTGTCACTCTTGTCTTGCCTGATGTCCTGGCTGTACATATTGTAAATTTGCAGAAGAGGCTAGCCAGGCTTCAGATCACAGCTGTGTATGGAAGTGTGTAATAAAATGTGCATCGAATGTGTATATATGCAAATTATATTTATTTTTGGATGTATCTAATAGGAAACTAGTTAAATGGATTCTCATCAGATAGCACTGTTTGAAATACTTGGCTGAAATCATACTTTAAGAGGGATGTTTTTAGTGAAGTTAGCATTTGAAGTTAGTGCATGAAAATAGAAAACATTTTCAAAACAGTTTTGATGAAGATATGCAAAAGATAGTACTTCAAGTATTTATTATTATTTTAAATAATAACATTGTCTGGTTTTATGATGGTAGTGTATATGTGCAGATTTGGAAAAGCAGACCCCATTTGCTTACGTTCCTTGACTTACAACCAATTGCTCTCTGCTGTGACATGCAGTGGAAATAAAATGTGGCAAGGTAGAAGGAGTATTATTTAACAGTGTAATGCCAACAAATGTCATGCATGTTTTACAGTATCTGCATCTGTGTGAGTTCCATCACAAGATGAGAGAGGAAAGAAGGGGACTGGGAAGAAAACAGGACAGGAGGTGGTATTTATGAACAGCTTGGCAGTTGACGAGGCAGAAGAAGTCAGTCATGCTCATCAATTGTCTTGTTGTTTTGCTGTCTTTTGTAGTGGGCCCTCCAAAAATACAGGGACCTTAAATTCCTTATTGACAGATGACTTAAAACACAGGCCATTTATTTGAGAGCACTGCATAACTTCTCTATTTTGAAGCTGGTACTGCTGAGTGATTAGACTGTGGTACTGGGAAATGAGAAATGATTTGGATTTGAATGATGGCAGGATAGGAATGAGGCGTGGTGAAGAAGTCCCTTCAGATTTTACTTTTTTTATCCTTCAAGAATTTGATCTTTAGAGAGAAAATAACTAAAATACTTAGATGAGAGGATGAATAAGTTGATGGCTACAGTTGCACAGGAAAGAGTGTTCAGGTTGTAGTTCTTGCACATCTGCCTGACCACCTCATCTTCCCATCTGCATCATGGCTCTCTGAAGGCATATCTAAATGTTATCAGCAGCCGCAAGTAGAAGAGGTCTCACCAACTTTGTTCTGCATCTTTCTCTGTTGCAGTAGAGGAAGGAGAGCCTGCAGCTGCTGTATCCAAAGAGACCAGCAAGGGAACAGGCTCTGCCTACTGAAAACGACTCTGCAGATGTGCAGATTTGGTTTTATACTGATACTGGGTTAGCTTGCTGTTACCGTTCTATCACATAACAAATGATAGCGCTTCAGGAGACTATTTAAGATGCTGTGTTATAATAAAGCAAGATTCAGTGCTTTCGGGTGACTCAGCTTGTAATGACGCTGTATCTGCTCTCTTTTTCTGTTGTGACAGCATTAGTCTTTGCACCTCTTGGGGAAAACTAATAAAATTCACCAGAAAGTAATCTAAGCCCTTTAAATTTTAACTTGAGTGAGCCTGTGTTCTCGGAAAGGGTGATAATTAATATATGTAGCTACTCATTTCCTCCTCATCTAGTACTGTGTGTCTTTAGTCAGCCTTTTGGCTGAGCTTTCTTATTAAATATTTGAATTTGAGTTTGCAAACAGGAATGCAGACTTTTTCTATCACACAAAATATTACCAGCAATTGAAGATCACAGTTGGAGAATGGGAGATGTCTGCAGGTTCTGTTTTCTTACTTTGTGTTTTATGCTGTTGGGAGTAGTTTTGCACAGAATTGTTCTGGATAAAGAGATGATTAAAAGGTTAAGCTGCTAAATTTGATGTTTAAACGGGTATCTGAAGTCATGCAAATGTATGGTCTGTTTCTTTTAAGAATATTTTTTCTTTTTTCCAGACTTTCTGAGCATGTTATCTTCATTCCAGTGATGTTTGCTGATGCTCAGCATCTTGGGAAAATACTTCTCTAATAATTGTGTTTTAAACACTGAAATAAATCAATATTGTTTCAGGCTCACTCTGTATCAAAATGGTATTATTTAATGTCAAATTGATGTAGGAACGTGGCAGCCAAGGCTTATCAAAAACATGTCCATGGCTTTTTTGGGTTGACTAACCATAAATAATAAAGAATTAGATTTTTACTTGAGCCTTTGTAAAATTTTCATTGCGTCTTAAATATCTCCTCAGTTATAACTGAGGAAAGAAGTTTCTTATGAGGTAGCTGAGGAAGTCCGCTTTTTCTGGTTAAGTCTGATGATGAGCTGAAGTCATTCAGACACTGAAATTTTAATTTCCTACGGAAATGTTAATAATGGTGTGCTTGAGTCATAATGTCATTAAATCTAATTCCAGACAACATTACTCTTATGAAAATGAGTGAAGTAAATAATACATACTGAAGTGAGGTCTGCCAGTGCTGTCTAAAAGCAGGTGACAAAGGCAGGTGGTAGTGGTTTTTGTTTGCTTCTCTTACCTCTTATGCAAGAGTGAAGGGGGAAGGGGCTCATGTGTGTTCTCTTGCAGTGAAAAAACTTGCTCCCAGTAATCTTTCTGGATGTTTCACTCAGCTACATGAAATGCAGTGTTTGGCTGCAGGTCTCTTACTAGGCAAGGAGTGCCACTTGGCATGCATGAGAGGGTCTAGGACATGGCTCCGTTTGCTTCTGGATGTGTGAGGATTAGAGTGGTTTGCCATTGACTGGACTTTTGCCAGGCTTCTGTGATGAACCTACAATTGATGACTGAGAAAGATGTCATGTACTTTAAGATAAATTGTAGATGTCTTCAGGTGATGTATTCCAGTAGGTTCTGTGGAATCAAGACCACAAATTAAGGTATGAGGCTTTAGAAAATAAGTGAAGAGGGCAAAACAAAGAAAAGAAGAGGTAAAATGCTTTTTTATATGTTTTCATACAAAACCTGTTCGTTTGTGTTCATATGTTGTTTCATATTTAGCTGTAATTGGAAAATTGAACCCTTGTGAAGAAAATACATTGGAAATTATTTTGAGGCATTAAGTGATTATGATTGATGGGTGCTTCAAAATATGTTCATAGCAATCTTTTTTCTCCCCTGTGTGAAATGATGAAGAGATGGTTGATAGTGCAAGTTACTGAAATTCTTGGGTATGCAAACTTAGTGATTTTACAGATATTTCAGCTATATACTAGTATAATTTAGTAGCATCCTCTGTTAGTGTACCAATGCAATGCATATGAAAAATGGGAAATAATGGTTGCATTATGTTGAATTGTTGAATAGACCAATACTGGAAAATCATTTTATATTGTACTTAATACATGATCTGAGAAGGTTGTTTTCCTACAATATGCCAACTATTAATTTATATTCTCTTTGTGATGTAGATTGTTAGACTTGGTGTGTAAACAACTTTTTTATCATTCCAGATTCTGCCAAAAGTACTTTTGGAAAAAATTAGTCCAGTTATGTTTTAGCTATCAGTCCTTATTTTCTTAAATTACAAGTGATAACTTTTTACGTAGATGAAAGACATACTGTATAGAACTAATAGGAGGTATCTTTTGCTTGCAACCAAAATTCTTCTTTGCTGTGTACTTAATTCGATTTTTTTCTTTTCTTTTTAGTAGGTGCCAGAAAAAAAACCAACCAGGTTTATTGGTGTAATATATTACCATTAGCAAAAATATAGAACTGTAATTTTTCATTTTTTGGTCAGCTTTATTTTATGGCAGGTCATGTCATCCTGCATAATACCTTTTAATCCCTTTATAATATCTTTACTGACAAGTTCAGCTCTTGTATACTTGAGCAAGCTTTGAATGGGAATTATGCCTGTATAGATCAGTAGCTGCTCATAATTTTCATAATGGTGTCAGCAGTATCATCTTATTGGTACTGGGTCTATAGATTTGTGTAAAGCTTGTTTACCTTGCATAGGTTTAAAACATTTTCAAGTTTACTGCAGGGAAACCTGTAATGACGCTTTGCTCTACAGGGTAACCTTAACCACTTTTTGCCACAGATGCTTTTATTTTCCAGAAGTTCCTTTTTTATTCCTTTTTATTCCTTTTTATTGTTAAGTAATTTTATGTTACAACATGGCAGTATTTTGTTACTGATTGATGTTTAGATGACATCAGAACGTAGAGTCATATAATAAGTCATCTTTCGTTTTTAGAGTTCTTATAGAAGTAATGGAATGCAAATGAAAATTGCAACTTTTCAGGATGGGAGTATAGCATATCTAGGTGTCTGTAGACCATGTGTGATTCACTGGATTTGTAATAATATCTTCCCTTCTGTGAGGTAATGATTTTGAATAGATGATTAAAAATCAAAGTGCTCTAGTTTAAAAACAGAGATCGGGTATGTCTGATTTACTTTATGAAACTGAACATATTTGCAAAATATTTTGAATTCTCATAAGAGGAAGCAAAGGTTATTAGCCTGCTAAAGCCTAAATATTGCTTCTTACCAAATTTGAATAAAATAGTATAAAAATGCAAGAGTATCCTGGTCTTGTTGACCTCTTACTTTCTTAGTTCTAGGATAGTTTTTCTCACTCGCATGTGAATAGCAGCAAAGTGTATGTTTTAATAATGTTTTCTGCTGAGACTTTGAGTGTGTATAGTTTCTTAGTTCATTTAGAAAAATAGTAGAACTCTTCCAGCGTTTCTGTAAAAGTACATTTCTCTACTACCAAATCTTTGTTGCGATCTCACGAGTAACTTAGATATCATGTCTCACGATGCCAAGGGTTCTTAACAATCTGGTCTATTTAACATAATTTTAAAAACCCTGCCTGTTGTCAGACATATAAAACAAGTATAGTGTTTTAATTTTTGTATATTTAATGGGAATTGAGGACAAATCCTTGAGTTGTTATGCAAAAATTAAAGTCTAGTCCTTTCTCTGCGTGGTTGATCAATGTGCACATTAGGTAGGACATAGTGGTAGGTGCAATAAACAGTTTTGAGATGAATTGGGAGGATACAGGATACTTATCTATTTTAAGTCACATCTTGAGTCAACCAAAGAAACACTGCTTAGAATGGAGAAATATAATGGAAATTTGTAGATACATGATTTGGACTTGATCGGGGTAGGCAGACTTGGATTTTTAAGATTTAGTCTGAAGTTTTTGTTAAATGGCTTTGAGAAACTGCACATATTTCAGCTTACATGAGTTATGTTCATTCAGCAAAGGTGACTTCTAGCAGAGCAGAAGAGGAGAAAGTTTCATGGAAACTTTGTTTTTTCCCGGTGGAGATTGAAATGCTAACAAGGGAAAAAAAGATCTCCAATTGCTAAATCTTCTAATCAATATTTTTGCTTTAGCAAAAATAGTTCTAGATTTAGAATAGTTCTAGAAACATAATCTGATTAAATAGTTTAAGTTTTGATAGATGCCATTATCTAAAACCAGCAATATTGCTATTGTGAGTTTGGAAGTGAGCATACATAGTGTATATTTTGTTTGAAGAGAGAGTGCTTATCTCTTCTTTTAATGAAAAATTTTGTACATGGGTAATTGTTCAGCAGGATTGAATGCTGACCTCTGCTGATACTGAATTTATAAGCAAACTATTATCTAGGGAACGTATTAAAAAAAAAAAAAAGACCTTGGGAAATGGTCTGGAGTAAAACCTGCTGGTGTTTGTGCAGGGGCTTGGACAAAATGGTGGTTCTGTCCTTTGAGAATTTTCTTCCACAGGCCTGTTCAGGTAGATATAGCCAGACAGTGCTGGGGAAATAAAATAAATATTTTGTTTTATTCTTGTACCTGGGCATGTCTTATATACTGTTTACTATTCAAACTCTGCTTTGAATTTAGATTTTTGTCTCTTGAATTATATCCCTACAACCTTTGAATCATTCAAAGATTATCTTTATAGATTAATTCATTCAAATTAATTAAACAGAATTTATGTTTACAGCTCTCTTATAAAGTAGCACAACAGTGTTGCTTCTACTTTGCAGAATTTAGAGGCAAGAATACTGAAATTATTATTCTGCTTTGGGTGCCCAAGCAGAAATGCCTCTTTTCCTGGTTTTTCGAAGAGGTTAGCATTTTGGTTTAGAGCTTTGCAGCACATTGGAGGGACATCCACTTGCAGCTGTTGAGGTCACAGTATGACTGGGAAGCAGATCTGAGTTTCTGAGTTTTACAGACAGAAAAATGAGAAACATGTGACCTACCTGCTTGGTGTAGTGACCTTCTGAGAATCACAGGAGCTGGGTGGCCATGTTCCAGCTGGGTGGCAAAGTTCCAGTGTCCATCTATCAGCTGAGAGCATTTCTCAGTTAATGTGTTGGATATTGCAATTTCCAGTGTTACTTCACTTTTGGAAAGAAAACTCAAATGGAAGTGATTGATTCATTCCTTAAGATTTGCTGGAAGAGCCAAGCTGAACAAGAAACCAGTGAAGTGTCGTGCTGCCACTGAAGGGGACAAGTCCAGCATCTCTGTTCCCCCCATATCACCATCTGCCTAAGCTCCTGTCCCTCCCGGACTTCTGCAAATCAGTTAAACACACTAATATGACAGAAAACAATACAGCTTTTTCTTCTGTTTTAGTTTTCTGGGCCATGTTGCCAAGTTTAATTGGCTTATGGAAGTACACAGTAAGCACCTGTGCTGAGAGAAATTAACTACAAGAGGGAAAACACACTTAAGGAAATAATGCCTAATTACTCTTACACCTGACACTTAACTTGTGCAACCTTAGTCTTAGTACCAATCTTTGGTAGGTTGTCGCTCTTTGACTTCGCTGTGAGAAGATGACGTATGCCTGTTCTGAGTTACAGCTTTTTCACTTGCTAAAATTTAATGTTAAATATTGAGATTTCTAGGTTCTAGTATAGTTCTGGAGAAAACATGCTTTAACTTAAAAATATCTCTTAATTACAACATTCATGCTCATTTTAACCCTCAGGAGCCTTACCTGTTCCTCCCTTTCCTCCAGGCCTAAAATAGAACTCTTAGGTTCTTATGTGTTAAAGGCTTAACACCTCTCCAGCTGCACTGGACATGCTGCTCTCTGGATATACATTCATGCTTCCTCTTGCCCTTCTGGTTGTGCAGCCATGGAAGGAGCTCACACTGAAACTGTCCTTTTCCTTGCACCTTGTTTTCCTGCGAGTAAGCAGATCGAGCCTGTGAGAACAGGGCCGGTGTGCAGCTGGAGCTGAAGATGATAGCGAGCAGCCAGCTGTTTCCAGAAACAATGAGCTGTTTGTGTCAGCTGGTGCATATGAACTGAAGGGCTTCTCAACAGGTTGTGTCTTGAGTCTGGACACCTTTCATCCACTCACCTCTTTGATTGCTGGCACTGTGTCAGCACCATCAGACCAGAAGCTGAGAGCAAGAAACACAGCTTTTCTTTTCCAGGATCCTGCGCTTTCAGCTTTGGCATCATAGCCTGAGCATTCAGAAAGAACAACTGGGACAGAAGTCTTACTTTGAAATCTAACATGTTTTTGGAGGTCCATGAGAATATCAATAGAAGACTCTTTCAGCCAAGATTATCTTCCTGTTATTTTCATTGCAAAACTTGAAAATGTCGTTACTTCTTAGTGCAATGGTAGAATTGTTATAATTCAAAAATGTAACCAAAGATTTTTTTTCCCAAAACAGGGAAATGGCTGAAGACATTTTGTCACTCTTTCCCACCCCCTTCCATCAGCTGGTGACCTTACTTCTGACAGAAAAAATTTCAGCCTTCAGTTGTTAAAATCAGCCAGGACTCCTAAGTGACATAAGGATTTTTCAATGGTAGATATTTTTATTAATAATAAATAATGCTACTTTAGCAGCTTAAATAAAGCAGATTTAAAATGTGCTGCTTCAGCTTCAAACTGTACAAAGCATTACTTGTATTTTGATTTTTGAGATGTTTATCTGAAATGGAGTTGAAACAGTGCTCCTGAAAGTCTTTCCTTCAAAAAGCCTACTTGAGCAGTTGTGTCAGTATACACTTCTGGTCATCTAAATATAAAACAAGACTTTTGCTAAGAAGGTCAATGTAACTACTTTCCTTTTGATCTTGCATCCTTGTGGGTGCCTGGGTAGTTCTGTAGGAAAAGTTTTACTGAATGAGTCAGTGCACTGAGTCATAGGCAGCATGAAGCCTGTAGTGCTGTAGACTAACTAATTGGTAACAGTCTCAAATGTAATTAAAGCACAGTTGTCAGCTCTGTGTTACTGATTGACATCCCACTGAAGTATTTTGTTTTTAGCAACTTAGATTAATTGCTCTTTGCTGTTAAAATTTGTGTGTTTTAAGATGTTGTTTCTTTTGAATAGACCTGCCATTGCCATTACCTTTTACTATCCTCTCTGATTTTTATAGTACTCAGTTTGGATTTTTTCCCTATGCTAGGTCACAAAATCATTAATTATGCTTTTTACCATGCCTGTGCATTTACAGATGTTTAGAGTCCCTTGAGGACTTTTTAAAGTTTTCGTCATTAAGGACTGTTCTATTAGTACTGATTAATGTTTTTTCACTATTTCTAAACTCTTAAAAGCATCATTCAAAACTTTTTGAAAATCAAACTTAAATATATTTTTTGTGTTGACTTGCAGATTACATTTTCAATTTTGCTAGTTTTCACTTGTGCTGTGCCCTGTTTTATAATAATAAATGGCTTTTCTTTACCCCAGTGCGTGCCCACCATCTCCAGGTGATGGCAGTGGTTTCCAATATCATTGGAGCCTTTCTTTCTCCTGATCTTCAGTTGCTTTGTGTGTGTTTCTTACCATCATGCAGCTTGAGGCAAAGGGCTCTATAAGGGACATGGGAGAACAGGACATGTCTTGAAGCTGTCTCTTTCCTTAAGGAAAATAAAACAACCTTAAAGTATTGGGAGAAAAGCAAGGTTTAATTTTTTTTTTTGGTCATTTGCATTATTAGAAAAAACAAACCTTGCTGGCTTTGTGCAGGACTCCTGCTTGTTCCCACTGAGAACAGAGGAGTGAAAACATGAATGGATGGTTGCAACTGAGTTTCTTATTTCTAAAAACGACTGAGACAGTAATTCTGAACTTTAGGAAAGGTGTATGCTACTTCCATATGTGATGGATACTGAAGCTGGGATGGTGAACAAACCTCTTTTTAGAGATTGGAGGAGGTAGAGGATTCTTTGCTTACACATTCTTTTTCTCTTGAACGGTTTTTCTTCTCACTGAAGCTCTTTAGATCTAAAGATACTGCTAAATCACAAGACCATCAGTAATACAGCACTGGTTCACATCAGGGTGTACCTGACTAGGTGTCCAGTCTCTGGCAGTGCCCAACAGCAGGTGCTAATGGAAGCCTAAAAGAAGGGGATGGGAGAGAATGATTATTTTCACCTGACAACAGTAATTTAAGGACTTCCTTGCAGGGGAAAAGGTGAGGGGTTGTATTTGTATAATATCATTGGCATTATGTTTTTTCAAGTTTGATCTCTCTAAAAAATGTGTTAAATACTAGACCTCTCCCCACAACGTTATTCATAGTTTCAATATTTGCATGAAAGGCACTTTTTTATTTGTTCTAATTTGATGCTTAATAATATCATCAAGTTCCCTGAGCTCTTGTATTTTGAGATAAGTGAATCATACCATCTGCTACAGCTGTATAAAAACAATGTTAATAGTGCTCCATAGAAAACTGCTGGAGCCTTCAGATGTTTTATTGGACCAGAGAGATGTGTCCTATGGGAATCCTTTTCCACATTTCCTATTTTCTTGTCCTCATCTAAGCCCAGTTTCTTATAAAGCAACAGTGATGGAAGGTGTTCTGTTCTCTCCTGAAATGATCAGTTGGCTCTGAGATTTGTTCTTTGAATGTGATTTTATTGTTTTTCTGGACTGTAGATTTCCCTCATACCAACTTTCTCCTATGAATGCAAGGCTTACTGATGCAGTTCTTTTTCAGCCTCCTTCCTTTTGAAAGGATTTCCTCCTTCATGCATTTTTCCTTTGTTGTCTTTATCTTGGTTTTATATGGTTTTGCTCCTTTTCTAACAGTTTTTTATGTTTCCCCAGTTTACTCTTATTCTCCATCAAAGTGTTTATTATTTTGGTTTTGCATGTTATCTAAATTTTAAAAACTAAACTTTTAAATAGGTTTATGGCTGTAACTCTTTCATGTAGATATTTGTTCTGTTTCATCATTTTGTGGAGATGCTTAGATGTTTTGAATATGGTCACCAAAATCATATTCATCCTAGAGACTAGCAATAAAATTAGTTCTTGACTAGTAAAATGCAGCATATTTCAAAGCATCTTTTTCAATTTGAAAGAAGCAGTAAAGATTTAAAGCAAAGCTTTCACCTGCCTTACAGTCACTGAGGAGAATAAAGCTCTACTTGGAAGTATTCTGTTTTTAGATAAAATAAAATCAGATAAGTTTAGCTGAACTGGAAGATTTTTTTCTTGCTCTGTGAAGGAGATTTAAGAAAAGATTTCTGTGGTGGAGACTTGTAGCTTGGATTTTAAACTTAGTAATTTGGGAACTGTTGTATTGTGCAGTAGTTCGGTGATAAAGTTGATTACTTTGTAAAATATTATTCATATAATCCTGGTTATAGAGTTAAAAGTGGTGCTAGTTTCCTATTTGTTCTCATCCCATTTCTCACACACCGTTAGTTTACACATTTTTTTTGAGTTTTAGCACTTCAGAATTCTTTGGATTAGGTTATTGCTTGGCAGAATCAGTCTGTTCTAAGTTGGAGTGCTGAAGATGAAGAAACAGGGTTCCTCATCTGTTAATGGGATTTTTGTATCTCAGTACAAAAGTCTGGAAAATCTCACCAGTAGTGGGATTGTAGTTTGCTTTAGGAAGAAGAACTTTTCCGGAATGTTTACATACACTAAATAATAAATCATGCCTTTTGAATTGTGTGGGACAATGCTTTCTTCATAACACAAGCAAATAATTAGTGGTGATAATATACTTAGTAGAATGCTTAAGTATTTAGAGGTTGTCTCCTGTGTACATTGACATATTGCATGTTACAGCCAATGGTTTTGCCTTGCTGTGGTAGATAGATTGCTTTTACAAATGTTGCACAAAATTTCTACTGGATTAGTTTGTTCTTTCAGGCAGGAAAGGAAAAAATTAAAAGCCTTGCCTGTTCTTGCAGGCAAGAAAGGAAAAAATTAAAAGCATTAAGTCGCATCAGTAGCACCAGTCTTGGAAGTATTTGTTAGTCTTTTATCTGCTGGTAGAGAGAATAATTAGAGACTCAAGACTTCATTTCAGCAAAGGTTATAAATAAATTCTGTCTTGTTGACCTGTCTCTGAGTGGGCACGAATAAGTGCTCAGAGCCTGATGGAGCTGGCATTTAGAAAATCCAGAAGATAAATTTTAACACCTAAGGCATGAAACAATTAAGGTACCAACTTTTGAAAAGTTTCAAAGACGGTAATAGTTAAAAAAATTTAACAAGCAGTCCAGTAAGTATATTTGGAAACATCTTAGTCCTGTGTTTTTTATGGTTCTGTAAAGCATTTTCCTGTACAGTTTAAGAATGTCGTTGTTTTTGCTCAGCAAGTCAGGTTGCTAGTTTTCTATTTGAGTAGTATATTAAAATATATGCATGATAAAAGCAAAAGAGTCAAGTTATCAAAAACAGCAACGAAATTATTTTAAAGCAAATATTAAAAGTTGTATAAAACAGTGATTCTTACCAAAAGCAATGTATACTCATGCTGTTTTTTTGGAACAAGAGCTCACAGTTGGAAGTGAACATATCAAGCTAAGTTTAAAAATATTGCCCTGGTTCTGGCCAGAACAGGGTTAATTTTTGCAGTAGCCAGGAAGAAGCATGACTAGGACACGGAGGTTATTCCATACCACCTCAGCTCACTGTTGGGGGGAGGCGGGAGGAACTCACTCTCTTCTGAGAAGAAGGGGTTCCTTTGGGTTGAGAAAGCATGGTGGAAGGAGCCGTCTGGTATTCTCTGTTATCAGGGATGTTTGTCCATGTAAATAATTTCTTTCCTTATACCTTTTATTATTAATATTGTTGATGTTTATGTTTGTTTTCTTATATCGTTGCTGTTTCCAGTAAATTGTTCTTACCTCAACCTGTGATCTTTACCTCTTGTGCCTTCAATTCTCAATTCCATCCTGCCACAGCAGGGAGGGGAGGGGAAGAGGGAGCGAGAGAGCGACGTGTGGTTTTGGAAAATCTCTGTATGGGTACTGAATATGGGAGCTGCATTCTTAAACCATGACAGCCATATGCAGTGCCCGGTGTGGGTCATGAAGGGTTGAGATGAGAACAGATCTGCCCAGAGCAGGTTGGAAACAAGTTTGATCTGAGTATTTGCTGTATTAAGTTTGGTGCCACTGGTCACAATGTTGCTTGGTCTGTTCATGGGGGTGTGGCACCTAACCCTGTATATCTTTCCAGACAAGCACTATGTGCCCATCATGGTGCTCTTTTTCAAAGCAGGAAGAGGGATCAGGGTTGCTTTGCTGTGCTTTGGAATATCAGTCTGTGACATGATGACATCAAGGGCAATGAGGGTATTTTGGGATGTGTATGCAGTGCTGCTCTCCTACCCTTACCTCGGGCACTACCATTGGGAGTCCATTAATAATCATATCCAGTCTGTGGAGGGAATGGGGGAGGATGATTTTCCCCAGCCTTTTACCCCCTTTTTGCTCCTCCAGGCCTGTTACAACAGCTTTTGACACTTGAATTCCCTTTGGATGTTAAGGAAAGCATATTCTTGTTGCTAAGTCTTCCAGGTCTCCTGAGTGGGGTCCACACCATGTTTAGAGTCATGAAAGAGATTTCTAGGGAGATTATTCAGAGATGTGCCCCAAGAGTGGATAGACATGAGTGGCATGGAATGTGGGAGAAAATGGGTCATCTTTTGAAGGATTATTCTGTGGTTTGAAAGTTCATCCCTGAAAAACAGCAGGACCATGATAAAATGGCAGAAATATTTGACTGAAGAATGCTGTGGTAATTCCAGAGAGGCATGAAGTTATGCAGGCTGATAGGCCCTGGCTACTATTTATCAGACACTGTCTGATGCTAGACAGCACTCTCAGGGAGGAGGAGGAAAGCAGAGCAACAGGCAGCATGGCCATTCAAACTGCAGCTGAACCCCAGGAACAGCCTGTGCCAGTAGCAGTCGCACCTATACAGATGAAGAAATCAAAGACCAAATCAGTTCACCTAGTGAGGGATGAAGAAGGAACAAGGTCCTCAGGACAGGAGGGAGAGATAATTGCCTGATTCCTATCCCTGGGTGAGCTGCAAGATACGCAAAAAGATTTCAGCTGCCAGTCACATGAGCCCCTGGTGACCTGGCTGCTCCAGTGCTGGGATATTGCAACCCAAAATACGAAACTAGATGGTAGCCGAGCAACTGGGATCCCTGTCCTGGGATGCAGGCATTGACAAGAGGATCAGGAAGAGGACAGAAACTCTCAGCCTCTGGAGGTGACTCCTGTCAAGCGTGAGGGAAATACATCTTTTCAAGGAGGATC
Source organism: Edolisoma coerulescens (assembly GCA_013397115.1). NCBI lineage: Eukaryota > Metazoa > Chordata > Aves > Passeriformes > Campephagidae > Edolisoma > Edolisoma coerulescens. Next base: position 178,142 of record VWZW01003076.1, on the reverse strand, counting down.
TGTCAGTTCACTGAGACAAGTGGAACACTGTGGAGAAGGGTATCCAGTACCTGAGAGAATTAGCTGTGCTGGAGGTACTCCATAAGGATTCAAATAATGAGCAGTCCCCTGTAAATCCAGATGAAATCCAGTGTAAACGAGTCATGTAGCAGATGTTCCTGTGGAGTGCACCATCGCCATATACCAACTGATTGGCAGTGGTGTCATGGAAAGAACAACAAAGTGTGAATGATTTGGTTACCAAACTCTGGCTATATGAAGAATGTCTCTCTTTCCCTCTACAGGAATGTGTCTCATCTGTGGAAAGAGTGTACAAGGACTTCTAGCAATTTAAAGAGAACTCCCAGCAGTTTAGAAAAGAAGTGTCCTATGCCCGACCAGTACGGACCAGAGCGTCTGCTGTTGGGAGGAAGCACCCCCCACTTGAGAGAGAGGGTACACACTGCGAAGTAACCTGTGGATTTACCTGCCTGACCACGGAGAGGAAGTGGAGTGGAAAACCCACCTCTGCCCTAGCGGCATGGGTACATGAGTTGAGTGGAGGAACAATCACTGCAGGAAATTCTTCAAGGATAAATGCTGCTCCAGTTTCCAGGGGGCAACTCCTCAGGTCCTCAGACAGGATAAAAGGGCTGATGTTACTTTTGGTCTTCTTGAAAGGATGTCCAGTTCATAGCTACAAGAAGTGAGCAATGAGTACTATGACCAGAACTAGAGAGGCCCTGCCTCCAGCCAGGTGGGGGAAAGGGAAATCAGATCTATCAGACTGTGTGGATCGGATGGTCTGGCAAATGAGACCCACAGGAGTATAAGGCTTTAGTTGACACCTGTGGGAACAATGTACCCTGATGCCATCAAGGTACGTAGGGGCAGAATCCATCTCTATTTCTGGGGTGACGGGGGGATCCCAACAACTGCCTGTACTGGAAGTTGAAGTGATCCTGACTGGGAGTGACTGGCAAAACACCCCATAGTGACTGTTCCAGAGGCCCCATGCATCCTTGGCATAGATTATGTGAAGAGAGGGTGTTTCAAGGACCTAGAAGGGCATTGCTGGGCTTTTGGAATAGCTGCCATGTAGACAGAGGAAATTAGACAGCTGAACACCTTGCGTGGTCTCTCAGAGGGCCCTTCTGCTGTGAGACTGTTGAAGGCTGAAGAATAACAGGCACCAGTCGCTACCACAGCAGTGCACCGTGGACAGCACTGCACCAACCGGGACTCTGTAACCCCCACCATGAGATTTTTCATGAACTGGAGAGCCAGAGAGGTCAGCAAGACTCACTCATGCTTTAAAAGTCCTATGTGGCCAGTGCCTAAGTCCAGTGGAGGGTGGAGACTGACAGTAGACTATCGTGGCCTGAACAAAGTCACACCATCACTGAGTGCTGCTGGACTGGACATGCTGGAACTTCAGTACAAACAACTTCAAGGCAGCAAAGTGGTGCCACCACTGACGCAGCTAATGTGTTTTTCTCCATTCCTCTGGCAGCAGAGTGCAGGCCACAGTTTGCTTTCACTTGGAGGGGTGTCCAGTACACCTGGAACTGACTGCCCCAGGGGTGGAAACACAACCCAGCTGTTTGTTTTGAAAATTAAGGAGTCTCTGTGATTCCTTTGCAATACGGGTAGCCTGTGTGGTGTTCATGGAACATGTTTTATTTTATTCCTTTTGGAAGCAACCATTAAATCTCATTTCTGGAACTGACTAGATTTTCGTAGCTGCACTTAAATTAGAGCAAGTGTTAATGCTGAAAGAGCAGAAGTACTAAAAATAATGTTCCTTTTCAGGCAAATTTACTCAATAAATACATTTTGCTGTCTTTTGTTTCTTAATTTTGTTGGTCACATTCAGCACATTCATCTGCTGAAAAGTTTTGGTGCAAATATCTGATGCATTCAGTGCTTTCAATATCTGAATTTTATTCATAATTTGGAGGTAATTAGCATTTGTGTGGTGTGGGGGTTTTTTGTGATTCTGTGTGTGATGTTTACATTATGTTTAGAGATGTCCCTTTTTTTTATTGTTTATATTCTTATTTTCAAAGATATAAAATGCCTATACATCTTGACCAGAATAGTTGGGGAATGTATTTGTGCTTATCTGTTAGCTAAGGGACTTAGTGGTCTGTTCCACACATGATACTTAATTTTGCAATGCTTATGTAAGTGCTGTCTCTTCAGCAAAGTGAGGCACGTTTTCTGTGTTACTGTAGTGTCGACATTTGCAGTCTTTGTTCTTATATAAGTTTCAAAATTAGTTAATTTCCCTGGTTTTTTCACCAAAGCTATATCAAATTGCTTGGATTTTCTAGAGGATCTTTGTAGGTTCATATCCTGCAATGTGACATGCTCCTTTTTTTAGCTGAAGTACAGTATCTGTTGGATAGAGTAGGGTGAAATTTCCTTTCTCTTCTGTTTTTGTTGAGATGTTTTCATGCATATCCTTGAGAATAAATTTATGATCACTGACGCTGTCAAAAGTAATTTGCAGAGTCTGGGGTGATAAGGGATATAGATTTTTCAGTAATGGGATGTGACCTCTTAAGAAGAATTGCCAGTAATAATTCCTTGTAGTGTAGATATACATGTGACACTGACAAGCTTCCCTCCCATGTTGCATCCTGTAAAGAATGCTGATAGTGAGACTTGATCCAGTTTTCATACCTGATATTCTCTGGTTTGTTTCATTTTAAACCTGAGCAACTGGAACATAGCAACAGGGAATGGGTCTTCTAGTCTTTATGCCAATTTTTGAATTAAATGTTATTTAATGGTTTCTGGAGAAAATGTCTATAGTGCAGGCATCGTATTAAAATTAATCTTTAAACTATTTTCTGTTGATAAATTTGTACTTCAGCTTTTTTTAGGAAGCAGAATGGGATTGTAGCATAGAATAAACCTTCTCTTTTTGAAGTAGGTTGTCTTTAATGGAATTTAAAAGTCTTGCACAGTCATTTTTTCCAAATGCTTATAAGAGAAAATGCTGATTAATAGGGTCAGCTGAAGTTTCAGTAATGTAAGAGTTTGTCAAAGTGGCGTCAATGAAGCATATACTTCAGACTCTTGTGGACATAATTCCATTCCTCAGTGATATATATGTATAAAAAAAATATATATATGTTATACTACCCGGAAGAGTGGACAACATATACATTATTTTTATGGAAAATAAGTTTCATGTATGAATTGTTGGTCATGACTGCTGTAGTGGCAAACATGACTGTCTTGTGCATTGCTTTTAGAAAAGCTTAAACTGATCTGAGGTATTAGGATTTGGTTGTTTTTTATACAATGAGTCTTTATTGAGTTCTAATTTGCCTTGTTCAGCTGCACTTAGGTGATTTTTGTGACGTCCTCACCCCTCCTCTCTGTTTTATTAGTAGTACTTGACTTTGCAATTTTTTTGCTTGAATTTTGGTACCCTTTCTGAGCTATTGGTTGTGCTGTTGCCCTCTGTAACTCTGGTATGCTGTTGCTATATTACTTGCTGCTGAATAACATATGCAAGATAGTGAATGATTTATCATAGACTTGGACAGAAAGAATGGTTCTAGGGTTTGCATTAAGGTATTTAACTTTTCCATATAGTGATTTTTAGGATGATGACATACCTATGGTATTTAGAGTAGACATTGCTATCCTTGAGTGATTCCACTCATGGAAAGAAAATGGAAGACAATTCAGATTGGTCAGCAACACCTCTTAATGTGCTCTTCTTTGTATCTTATTTGTATAGGCAGAGTAACTGGGTGCATCCATGTGGATGAGGATGTTGTGTGGCTAAATATAGTGTGTATTCAAAACAGAAGAATCCTCCCATCTTAAAATAAGCTTAATTTATTAATTATGTAAGAGTTCATTAGGAAAAAATGTATACCACTAAGATAAACTTTGATTTTTAATCCTGTGTCCTGTTTGAGCTATTAAATGTCTAACATGGATTAGACCACACTTGGTGGCTCAGATTCTGCTCGTTGAAGAGATGATTTAAAACTATAATTGCTTTTTAATTTTTCTTTTCTGGTGCAACTTTTGGATGAAAATACAGGATAAAGCTAACAGTTGCAAAACTCACAGGCCAATCTAGTTGTAAATGTTGATTCCAAAACAGGTAAGCGCTCTAAGTCTGAAGATAAACATGTTTAATTGCTTTGCGCTGAGGGAGATGACTGCTTATCTGTAATTACATGGAATTGATACTGTTATCTGTATGGTCTTTCCTACTCTGTCATACTCATTTGTTTGATCTTGATTTAGATAACAGGTTTGTTTGAAAATAACTGTATTGCATGTGTGTACAGTTCATAAAGCAAGTTAGTTTTGCTAATGGTAATTCCTTTGGTCCCTAATAAAGGATCATGGAATACAAGCATCACTATAAAAAACTGAATAAAACAATTTGTTTGCAGGCAATAAATAATAGACAAACGGGAGTAAGCAAGTTTACTGTATTTATACTCTTTCTTCTTGTAGTAAAACCTGTCTTATTTTCTGTGTATTTGCAGGGATTTTTAAAACAGTTTTTTACAGTAGGATGTTAAGTATCACTGGACCCGTTTGTTGTGTTTTCAAGCAATTCTGTTTTAGAACTGGTTGATTAAACTACTGTCTATATCTAATCTGTGTAATTAAGTCAGACGTAGTTGCTCTGTGCTTCTTTCTTCTGAACTAACAGAGGTGAGCCAAACCAGCTCCTCCTTCTGTAACGTGTTGCCACAGGCAGTACTTTGTTGGTAAACAAAGTGTTATCAGAAAGTGAAGTTTGGTATGTTGCTTCTTTCCAGCTTTTGGCATATGATAGTATCTATACTGTCATGTTGAAATGCAACCAATTAGTTCAACAACTTCAGTGTAAAATGTGATTCATTATGTTCTTAATCCACTTGTTTATTCTTTTTGTAATTAACAGCTGAACATCTTATTTTTTACAATATTAAAACCTCCACTCCAAAAATTTGTATAATTCAGTCATGCCGTTGTATTCTGTGATTTCTGCCATGCCATTGTGTATTAAAGTACACAGGTGATAGAATTGAGAATGTTTTTGCCTTAAAATGGAAGTAAAGGGACCCTTGTTCAGACTGCAGATTGTGCACGCATGTTCTTTTTCACTGACTTAGGTCAACACTTCAAAGGTATTTTATTACTATAATTACATGCTGCTAAGACTTCTTACACTACTATTGAACCACCTGTACAGTTTCCACAAGAGGCTGGGAATTCCTGGTGTTCAATTTTATGGTCTGAAGGGCCAAGTAGGTGCCTTCTCTAATCAATAGATTATATGAAAACTGTATAGTTCTGCAAGGTTTTTATGCTCATTATTTTTGTCAGTGGTGAATGATAATTTTTCTTGGGGTCTGTATTGTCTTCTGATTGCTGTATTAATGCAATAAAGAGTATAAAAGTAAATTACAAGTCATGCTGTTCTCACTAGGAGTTTGAACTCATATTTGTGGTAGGAAATTAATCTGGTTTTAATTGCCTGTGAGTCTGAAGTATGTTCCTTTTTGTAAAGCTGATCTCACATAAATATAAATCAGTAACTGCCTGTTCTTTAATTATGTATTAGTGTATTGTATCTGCATACTAGATGAGAATATGAGCATCTCCAGTTACAGTGCATTGGAGGTCATTAAATCTTCTCTGTCTCGATGAAGTTTAGTAGCACTGCATTTCTAAATACTGAAAAATGAACTATGTTGCTACTTGTTTTAGAGTGTGACTGTGTTTAGCTACAGTTAGAGAGTTACTTTATGAGTAGTCATAGGGTTTTTTTACGATATGGCAAACAATTGCTGTAAAATGTACTATAAAATTGCAAAAAAATTTTTTTGAAAGTCATTGTAAATTATTTTGAGGTATTTTAATGTAAAATAAAAAAATCAAGTATTTGAAAATATTTTTTTGGTATTTCATAAATATATGGCTGAATTCTACCATGGTCCAAAAATGTTGTATTAATTTTTTGAAAAGAGGACTAATGTAACCTGCATTTTTGGTAGCAGTGTCTCTTCTTCCCTTGCTATTTTATACTTAGTCTTGCCAAGGACAAACATTGAGGTCCTTTCTGAATTCATACTATGAGAAAGACTTCAATTACATGATAACTTTCTTATGAAATGGAACTTCTGTTGCATACTTCAAAGAAAACATTGTACTTCATGTTGTTTGGGGGCTAACATTTCCAGAAAGATGACAAATGCCATGTTACTTTGGGTTTCTGCATGTATAATTAAAACTCTCACCTTTGGATAGTGAGATTCAGAAGCTTCTTTTTAGTATGTTCACATATGAGTTACAGAGAATGAAATTAAGCACAGAGAGAAGGAGAGAAAAGAATTTGCTGAGTTGGTTACTGGAAAAACAGTTAATAAGCTTCTTGCATGAATGATGTTAAAACCAAATTGGAGATTATTCCCAGAGGACTGCCTTTTGATTTTCTCTTGTAGAAGAATAATGTATTTGAAATTTATTTGAAAATCTGTTGTGGTTTTTTGATTTTTTTTTTTAATAGCCATTACTTAATCAGTAGGGAATGTTAAATGAAATAATAATATTAGTAAGAGATGTATAATATTACTAAGAGAAAACTGTTTAAAATGTTTGGATGAGTAGATTTTTTGATATTGAGGGTAAATTACTCTTAACAGCAACTTCCATTCATAGTGTAATTGAATTGGTAACTTTGTACAACTTATTTGGATTTACACTTCAGACAAAGATGAACACTAAAAATACATATTTTTTCAAGGAGATTTTATTCTTCTGGAGAGGGCCATGGGTTTTGGTTGGTTTTTTTTGTTTGTTTGTGATTGTTTTTTTTTTTAATTGGCTGGGGTTTTATTTTATTACTCTGGTATGCTCAAAATAAGCTGAGCATATATTTGCATTGTTATTTTCCTATAAAAGTACAATTAGAGAAAGGACTGCTATCAATAAGTATTATTTATAATGTTACGAAGATAATTTTTAACTATTGACAGGAGAATATTTGTGAGATTTCTACGCACTGTAGGGTTTTAAGCATGTTAGTCCGATCAGAGTTGTAAGCTGAGTCCAGCCATGAACTTCAGTTGACAGAAAAAAGACTCCATATGTCTTTCAGACGAAAAGTGATCCTACTTCCATTAGTCTCTTTTAAATAGATTGTTTGTTACCATAATAAGATGTTCCAAAGTCAACACCAACCTTTTGGATTGTTCTGTGTAACTGAGCTGGTATAAGTCACTTTACCTGTGTGTGACTTTGCACTGGCACTGCAATTAATAGGTTTGGGGTTTTTTTTTTTTTGGTTTGTAAATATTCATTTATGTAAGTTTTTAAATAAGTGCTTTTTATTTTTATTCTTATATAAATATGTTCACAGCGACCTAAGGGGAATGGTTCAAAGTTCCTTTTGTACTACGTTCTTTTATTTGCTGCACACAATGACCATCATAGTTTGTTCAGAAATAATTGTAAGGAACTTAAAATGCAAATGATGCCTCAAATAGATTCTATGTAAGGAGATTTGGAATTATTTCCTTTTTATCTCTGACAAAGTTATACCTTAAAAGTACCTTTAAAATTATTACACAATTAAAATCTAGCTTCCTGTTGGTTGTTATTTTCTGGACTGTGTTGTTCAGAACATGTGTTAAGAAAAGACAGTCCTAAATTTTTTTTTTTCTTTTCTGGTATATTTGGTCGTGATCTGTCCAAACTGCTCCAAAACATGTGGCTTCAAAAGTGATGAGTTGCAGAACAAAGATTTTCTGCATGTATTTCACATAATACCTTTTAGACTCATATGTTTTGCTGTACTTTGCAAAAACTGATAGTAAAATTTCTTTGAAAAAACTCACAGTCCATTTAGGAAAGATGATGACATGATGAAATGGTGATTATCTGCTTTAGTGGGAAATTACTGACAGAATGATATGTAGTCCATATATAGTGCTGTAAGAAATGCAAATGTTGAATACATGGTAATTGTGTAGGAGAATTTTTTTTTCTTTAATGTAAAAAACTTGCCTTTTCAAATACTGTTTTCAGCATATCTAAACAATACCTTTAACATATTTGTCATGTCAGAGAGCTCCAGGGGATAATCTATACTGTAATTTGATTAAAAATCAACAATTTGTGATGAAAATCTTGATTGTTGGCTTGAGTTGTGCATGCCTTGGAGGTGACCTGGAGAAAGAGGGTAGGAGAAGTGTACTGTTTATTTTGTTGGTGAACAATTTCAGCAGCAAATGAGGTTTAGATCAGATATTAGGGTGAAAATACATAAACCTGACACTTCTGCTTTCTTTTAAAATACTTTCCTACTGATCAGGTTTTTTTCCTTTCATTCAGTTTTTTATGAAAACATTTGTATTAGAGCATAACATCATCTCAGAATAATTATATTTTCTGTTAATTAAAAAACATTTTCTGTAGCAGGTGCGTGGTGCTGGTAGTGTGAGAATGATTTAAATCATGTTAGTCCCAGAAATAGCTTTACTGACTTACGTGTGTGTGGAAAATCACACTGTGAAAGGCCAGTGTCCGCAAAGGAGACAGAGGAGTCCTGCAGGAATCACTTTGTTTGAATAAAGAGAGAGAGTCCACTAGGCCATAACGCTGTAGGATCTCTCTTGAAGTTTTGGAGGACCTCCTTTTAGCCTAAACTCCCGGCCACATGTTGCCCTCCTCCTTTCCTCATTGGCTGAGGGACTAGGAAGGCGAAGCCCTCCCAAACCGCCTACCACGTACTCCTCCTTGAACATGCGTGTATCCTCCCCACATCATGGGTTGTATGACCATTAAAAGGAGATTTCAGCCCACCCTGGGCAGAGAAGTTAGTATTCATAAGTTTGTTAAGCCTGCGCACTTTTCCCCTAAAGTTCAGAAATTCACTCTGCTGGGCTCTGCAACGAACTTGCTCAGCTTGATGTTCATAAAGACCCCCACACGGACTCTTCCAGGGCCCGTTGGTCCTTTCAGATCAACTCATTTGTCGAGACATTAACACCCATTTCTCCTGTCACGTGGAACTAACGCCTTGCCATGTTAAGGCGGTGGGGCGCAATAAGTTTTAGAGCTCCATGGTGCTTGGTTGTCCAGCTTCTGCCACCTGAATTAATTTTCATTGTACAGCATATGATGCATATATATACACTTGAATGTTAGTGAAAAGCATTTACTTCAGTTTTTGGAGACTGTGAATTAATTTGGACAAAATGGCTTAGTCTACTTTTTCTTTGTTGATATAGAAAGCTAGTTGTATCATTACATAGTATTTAAAGTTACTGAACACCATTTTTTTGGTGTTCATTGTTATGCATGTACTGAACTGTATAATCTCCTTGTGCATTAAAAATAGTATTAAAAAAGAAAACAATAATATTTTTCTGTTCCTAAAATTATCATGTAGTATGTTGCTGCATGTCACAACATGGGAAGTTTTGTTCTGAAAACATTTTTTTTCCTCTGTCCACTTGGACATTTATCTTAAAATTAAAGCACTTCTATATCTCCATAGATTCCTGTTTTTTAAGGTGCGTCATGGTAAATTCAAAGTATTTTGATGAAGCAATAAAGAAGTTGAATTAAAGAAAAACCTCAGCAATATACAAGTCCTTGTACCTTTTGGCCGTATCCCAAAGAATGTCAGAATAGCTGTTAGAAAGGCCTGAATGAACTGTTAGTAACTTAATTTGGGTATTATGGATTTCAAAGCAACAGAACATTTTTTCCTGTCTTCTGCCATATAGACCAGATGCATTTTAGGATGAAAAATCTTTGCTCATCCACTGAAGTTGTAATTGGTCTTCTGTTGAAATTCAGAAAACTAGTTGGAATATCATGAGACATATTATTTATTGTCATTAATTACTACTGCTAGCTGGGAAGAAGGAGGCAGCAAATCAGAACAGTTCTAGGTTGATAAGTTTGGTTTTTTAAGCACTAACTTTTTCAAATGCTATCTCTTCCTGCTGGTAAGATTTCGTATATGTGTGTGAATTTATGCATGCACTAGCTGTGTTCTTATTGATAGTCTGGTAGGGTCAGAACTAGTGTATTTGCTCCCGGAGGTTTCCCTTTGTTCTCCATGCATACCAGTCTTAACATCTGTAATTCTGTGTGGAGACTGGTTGTGGAGTGAGCTGTGGTTTTAGGAAGGTTGTCTTCTTAAAGCAGTGTTTGCCACTATCTCCTACCAGATGCCTGTTTAGGATTTTGGGTATTGTAAGTCCGGCCTGTTGGCTGGAATAGGATTGGAAGTCTGTTTGGTGGTTCCCTGTAGTATAAGTTCTGTTTCTTGTTGTTTTTTAACAGAATCCCTGTATTTAGATGATTGGAAGAAAATAAGTTAAGTTTGGGTGTATTTTTCCTTCCTCTTAGAAGGAAAAGATTATAGATTTCATTTGTCCTTCTGATTAATTTTCTGTGTGTTTATTGAAACTACAGGTTCAGTGAGGTTGGTTTTAACGAAGGCCAGCACTGAACATTATTTTTCAATTTTGAGCTTTGCAGAAGGAAAATAAAATACTAAGGAGCTAAAGCGGACTTTAAAATATGTGCCCAAACAATAGTCTATGTGCTTTGTTCAAGAAACACTGACAACAGTAACTATTTTTAAAATGTCTCTATTCATACCTTTGCAGTGATTAGTTGTGAAAGATGTGGTAATAAGAGGATAAAGCAGGTAAACTATTTCTTGGAAAAAGAAAAATAATCACTGCTAGAAAAAGATTCCTCTAGAATTTGTTGTCACTGCTCCCCACTTCAATTCAGCTTTTTCTACTTACCGCTTATTAAATAGTTGACTGTCTTAAAATAGTAAGCTGTAGAAAATTCAAGGTGTTCGAACAGGAGGTCAGATTTATTTTATTGCACTTAGAGTTGATATTTGAAAAATAAAGCAGAGTGGAAAACAAGTTGTGTTGTGACAATGAACAATTTCTGTTGTGAATAACAAGGAAATTCAGACAAGTTTAGAGAACATGACTCATTGTAGAAACACCAGAAGAATGAAGTAGCAAAAAGCATCTTTCAATGTTTTGATTATTTTGTTTATATTACTTTTCTGTTCTCAGGATTTTTTTTCCACAAAGAGATGGAATAGATACAAATAAAGTGAGAGTAAATACTTTGGTATGGACCAACAGTGCCTGGCAATGCAGTAATAAATATTTATTGTTAGCCTTAACAAACATCCTAGTAGTTTGACCTTCTTTGCATTTACAAGCAAACACTAGCTCTCATTTCAAGTATGAAAAATCTATTATTGTGAAAAATGTTGGCTTCTCATCCCACTGAGAAAGATCAGTAAAAGCAGAGAGAAGCACTGTGACCTAGCTTTGGCTTGGAATACACTAGTTGATGGTGGCTTTAATATTACAGAAATGTCACAGAACCTATTTCTCTCATCACGTAACCATTGCTCTCATCACGTAACCATTCATTTTTGTGAACTTACTTTTGTTAGACTATCCAGTGTAATAATACTCTAAAAAAAAATACTGTTACTTTGACATTTGCATGAATGTCAATTGCATGAAAGAGTCTCCATTTTATTTTTCTTTCTTCAGGCACCCATTTCCAGGTGTTTCCTTTTCTTCTAGTGAGCTAGGCAGCATAGGATGCTGGGTAGCTGTTCTTCAATTTTTCTTTGTAGTATGTTTTAAATAAATTGTTATTCTGTTTTTTTTTTCAAGCCTGTAAAAAGTGGAAAGAGTGCCATTTTCAAAACAGGTATGTTATGCAAGTTTCTTGAAAATATTCTAATTGATAAAACTGAAAATATACTAATTTCATAATTGTCATTCTTTGTAACTCCTGTTTTTTCTTCTGGAAAATGAAACGTGAATAGTGAGGCACTGGGGCTGTGTTCCTGGCTGTTGCAGCAGGGTTTGTGGATATATTTCCTGTCTCCCACAGGAAAGTTCTGTGGTTCTAGTTTATAATTTGTGAAGCCCAGTTTTGGGTGGAAAGTCCTCCATCAGGCATGTATCACTGTTAAAATGTTATAGTCATATATAGTACTGGCAAAGTGTGTGGTTTTTGCAAGTTAATTTTTCTTCTGTTCATATTTTAAGCTTGGAATTCATATTGTTTTCTATTCTGCTCATGTTTTAAACTTATCATTCATATTGTTTTCTGTTCTGAAAACAGCATTACTTGGTTTTTTGCACCTCAGGAAGTACATCTTTTCTATTAGGTAAAAGAGGTGACTGATTAGGTAGGATTCATTTTCCTTTTTTTGACTATTAAGTAAACTTTGAGTAATGTTTTCCTCTGAAAACTACATCTGGACCAATTTTGATACATAATACTGCAAATGGCAAAATTTAATGAGTTTTACATTATATAGGGGTCATGCACTATCATTTATGTAGTGTCAGTTTGTCTTTCATGATAGCTATCTTCATTACCTTCTAAGTTTGATGATTCTTATGAGCTTTTAATTTGGGAGGAGTACTGTAAAATCTTCTACTCACTATACTTGAATGGCTGCCATTCAATGAAACATTTCATTAGACAAAAAGGGGACAAATGACAACAACAGGATATAAGAGTATCAGAGGAGAATACAGTTGTCTCTTCTGTGATTGTGTGTTAAATCATTGAAGGAAGTGCAAAACAGGACTGGAGGAAGGAACGGCATTTTCCCAGGAAGGTTGTTTTGTGGTTGATTTTTATTTATTTTTAATCAGAGGACTTGGAGGTAAGATGGTTTAGGTGATTACGCTTCCTGAAAGCAGGGAAGATGGTCATTGTCTATATAGATTTTTAATTTTTTTCTTCTTTAACAGAAAAAGTGGATAAACAGGGCTGGGGATTGAATAAATAATTATGCAGTGCAAGGTCACTTTCTGGGGAATAACAGGCTTTCTGTTTTTAGAAGAAATTGATGTTATCTGTTGGAAAGAGCTGCGGCAAATGCCTTATGTGTGCTAGTTTATCGTAATGTATTAATGATCTTTTGGTATCGTGTAAGTGTGAACAAGGTGAGACAATTTGTCTAGACAAAAAGGTAAACGGCAGGAGTTTGTCTCATGGTCTGCAATGGAAAAGAGAGGGACTGCTCCTGAAGTACTGATATCCAGGATAGAAGATTGTTTGTCATAAGACTTCGTGTCCTATATTCAAACTCAGTATGTCTTAGGACATACTCTTTGAGATGTTGTCCAATATGCTGAAGTCCTCTTTCAGACAATGTCAGGGTTGTGAGAGGAAGAAAAATCATTTTTTGAAAGATCATCTGATGGAGTGCTTAAAATAATTAAGGTTAGTAGGGGAAAATAAAGTTGTACATCTAAAGGATCAAATTACTTTAAAAAGGGTATAAAGTTCTTGCCTTTAAAAAAGAAAGAAAGAGGAGAGTGGAAAATACTGAAATAGTAAGTTTTTAAAAATAAGTATTATGTAGTTTCAATTTATGTATGTCATATTTGAGTTACAATTTTGTGTAAGTTCTGCAATCTCATTTTGTTACACAACAAAGGAAAACTAATCACAAAGGCTATTAAGTATTGTGGAGTAAACTTTATTACATGTGGAACATAATCATTAGAGTAATTACAGATCAGTTGTAGTAAAATGAAATGCTTAAAAGGTATTTATTATTACCGCTTTTCAGTAAAAAGTCTTGTATAGTGAAATGGTGAACTCAAACTCTTTGTATCTCTGTAACTATACTAGAGCTAGTTGTAAAATGAAAGCTGTGAAATTTTTGTTTGTTGCTATCTGTATGTCATGAAAGAGCCAAATGGTTTCTAAAACGTACAGTCACAAACTGATTATAAAATTCCCAAGGGGACTCTGATGGGAGTATCATAACTTAGCAATGGAATGGTGAGTCACTGCAGGAGAAATTCATGTAATAATCTTTTCCAGTATTTATAGGACCAGGAGGATAAAATGTCATTTAATTTTATTTGATTAAAAACTAGTAGGCAAGAGAGAAAGAGGAAGAAAAAAAATGAAACATCTTTTATTTCAGGCATGAAAGATGGATGGAATATATAGGAAGCATATTATGAAGCAGGATATTATAGTGATTAATTTCAAATCTGATCAATGCTCCAAAATTGTCATGTTAATACCATAACCATTCTATTTGATATCTTAAGGTGATAGGTGTTTTTTTTAGGTTCTAGATGCAAAGGGTGGCTTTTGAGTGGAACAGCTAGATGATGAGAAATTGAATGAGGATTAAATCAGAGCTGTATCCTCTTGTATCTAGTGCTCTCAGGTTAAAGGTCATGTCTACTGTTGCTTAAAGGTTTGGTTGGTTTTTGTTGGTTCTTTCAGAAAGGGCAGTGGAATTCAGTGAGCGTGTGTTCATTCACAGGTGAATGGATTCTTAACTTGCATGGATTCTTAAGTAAAGCTTTTCAGTGCCGTCACAATATTGAGAGTTTGTCACTATGTCATGGTTCAGTGACCCCTATCCTTTCTCTTCTCTACTTTGCATTGCTAGTATTTATTTTTGGTTTTTTTTCAAGATCTTCTGTATGGTTCATTGATATTCAGCATGTATAAAGGGCTTGTCAAGCTTAAAGTTTATCAAATTTAAAATGAATGAAAGTTGAAGCAGATGTCTATGAGGAAGGTGAGACTGTTAAACAAAATATAAGTATTCTTGAATGAGCTATAAGATCTTAAAAAATTCATCTGGAAAAAAACCCCAGTATTACGTATTGCTTAAAGAAGCAAAATTGCCTGGAGATTTGGCAAAAAAAGTACCTAATTTATGTTTTCATATTCTGCTGTTCAAACGTGATGAAACAAAGGACTTTCTTTGTAGTATAGAAGTGTTGGTTAAAAAGGGATCAAATCTGTTCAATACTTTCTAGAGATGACCAAAGAAGAGTTATGTGTTTAGAAGACAAACAGACATGCAAGAAATAAACAAGTAGTTAAACATATTAGTGGGAAAAGACTCTTTCCTGGAAATTCATGTTACTAGTGAGTTTAAGTGGAATGAAATTATTATTCTGAAATATTTTATTTTAAAGGTAGAAGTAGCTCTTCTGACACATCCTATACCTTCTGTGACTCTTCCTGCCAGCACTGTAGGTCTGTTTTAGGAAAGACAATATTGATGTTTTTGGAAATTTTCGTCCCAGTTTTCTCGCTATGATAAAGAATAAGAGCATTTGTTTGTTTTTTTTAAACGAAACAAAACAAAACAACCAAACCAAGCCATGAAGACATGACTCATGCTGATTAAACTTTTTTTTTTTTTCCCAAGAGGAATTATGATGTAATTTAGATTGGTTTTGATTGTAATGTGTTGCTGTAGAATAAGTGCAATTCTAAATGACACTTGGGACTGTTGTGACTAAGTTTTTTGAGTGCATTTCTGAGTGGGTTAATCCTATGCAAAAAAATAAAAAGTGGTTTTAATTTTCTGTTGTTCCTCCACATATTTCTAAAGGGATTTTTCTAAAAGGATTTCCCTACAGAAACAGAATATAAAAGTTAGAGGTCTCTTTATTGCTTATGTACATTACTTCTGGTAAGGATTAAATGGAAATAACTTGAGTGGAAATCAAAGCATATCAGATATACCTTGGAAATTTTCAAAGTAGTTCAAGAGAGTTTGTATATTTTCTAGAACTCATGTTCATTTTTGCAATTTTTCAAGCTAAATGCAGAGTTAACAATTACATTTTTATATTAATAATTTTCATTGAAGAGAGATAATAAAAAAGTAGCAAATTAGTTTAATACCCTCTCAATAGCCAGTATTGGATTTTTACGGGCGTAGTAGAAGTAACATTACAGTGCAAAGAAAGCCCAAACTGATGGGAACCTTTGTCATAAGAGACCTTCTCTGAATCTTAGTGGTATGTTAGAACTTACAGAGAAAATGCTTGGAATTTTTAGCATATGCAAGTATATTCAAAATCTAGCTAAATTCTTAGGTTCAGTTGTGTTAAAGAAACAACCACATTTTTTAACTGTTTCAGTTTTGTGTATATAAATTGGTTTCAAGGAGTATACTTTTGTTTTTGTTATGGCAGAAGATAATTCAGAATGCTTAAATAGATTGTGGGAGCATTTATATAGTATGGATGGTATGTCCTCTGTAACATAGTTTTGTCTTATAGATACTGCTTACAAAAAATTCTGGGTTAGTGCTTTATTTCTTCATATGAGTGATGCAGTTTGATATTGGGTGATCACCCAACTAAATTTTGTTTCCTTCATTAACTTTGTAAAATATTGTAGGAAATTTTCGCTTCTAGAGCATAAGCTTAGGAAACATGATAGTATAGCACAAAGAAATTGCGTTAAATAATGCAGCCTAAAGATCTTAAAAGATCATAATTTGCCCTTACTTTTAGCCACAGTAGAGTTATATTATTGGTCTCATAAGTATTATCATAATATTATTATGGGATTTCCATATATAAGTCTTCATGTTTTCTAAAAAATGTTTCTGGAAAAATGCTTGGGTCTTCATTGCCTTTGAATTTCTGTTCTTATCCAAAGGAATTTGTGGTTGAATCTTCGTTCTTTCAAGAGTTAAATTGGAAAATTTCACTTAAAACGTGCTTACCCTTGGGGTGTACAATTTGTGAGAATAAGTTTAGGTCATATTAATTTCTATTTAATATGATTGTAGCGGATAAGTAGTCTTCAAAACCTGTTTCACATAAAAAATAATTTGAGAAGTGGGAAAAAAACCCCATGCAGATATTAATATTGAAATATATGGAGAATTTGTTTTTCTAGTTTAGCTTGCGTTTCCCCTAGTCAACAGAGATCAGTTCAATCAACTGAGAGAAAAGACTTATGGGAATACCAAGGTGGAGAGAGTAAGTCACGTTTCTACTTTAGTTTAGATACATTATCATAAAAGCAATAAAAATCCTTTTCTTTCTGTGCTCCAATATGCTTTCCCTAGACTATAGAATTATAGATACTTACCTAGTAATTTGAAAAGAAAAGATTTCCTAAGTGGAATTGCAGTCATATAACCACTGCATTGCTAAGTGACGGGCCAGTTATTTCTGTCAACCAAAATAGTTCCTGACTTTTAATCAAAGTACCAGTGTTGTTACGCCAAAGGAAGAAGGGGCATACAGCAGCTTCTAGAAACACTACTGCTCTTTTATAGGTGAAAGAAGACTTAAAACAGCATTAAGTTCTACTAATTTTCTCCCCTTAGACTTACATAGCCCAATCTGTCTTGGTTCAAGGTGTCTGACTGTGTCCCAAGTCACTGTTTCTTTGGAAGGTCTCAGGAGCAAAGCCTCCTGGTCAGCCTGTTGGTCATATGGACACTGACTGTAGAAACCTCTCTAGAATGAATCTACAGAGGCTTCAGAGCTGTCAGGAGAGCAGTGTTCACCTTTCCAGAGTCTTATCTCAGCTGCCTTTCTTCTTCTTCCTTTCTTTCTCGAGCTGGGACCAGTTGGAACCTGCTCACCAGTTCCTTAGTCTCCTGTCTTTGCAGGCAAACTGTTTGCTCCAGACATTCTCCTCCATGATGTGGCTGGGAGTCAGCAGCCTTTTCCAGTCACTTTATCTCAGTATGAGGTTTGATGTCACAATCACCCTTCCCACTTAGATAGAAGGCTTTTTTTTTGTTTTGGCATTGTTTGGTTTGGTGTTTTTATTTGTTTGTTTGTGGGTGTTTGGTTTTTGTTTATTTGGTCTATGGACATAATTGCAATTCCGCACAAAATACAAAAATATTTCCAAAAAGGCAATGGTATATTTTCCTCTGGTATATGAGGGAGATTATCTAAATAAGTTTTAAAACAACCATCAGTTTATCACTGCTCTAAGGTAAAGGGTGTTTGTGTTTTCACTCAACAGCGCTTCCTCGACATGACGTTTGGAGCTGGAGGCCACACAACAGCTCTTTTAGAGAAAACCAGTGACATCACCGTGTATGCACTAGACAGGGATCCCACAGCTTACAAAATAGCTCAGCAGCTTTCAGAATCCTACCCGTAAGTTGTCTTCTCCTGTGTTATATATGGTTGAGATAAGGTTGATACTTTGGTATTTTATACGTAATTTAATATATTTTTATGGTTTTTAATAGCTTATTGTAGAATAGCATTCTATGCTGTATGTACCCTGTTAAATAGGAGATCCAATTCAATCTGTTTGTGAGTATTTGCATGCAGCTTCTTCTTAGGTTTTTGGAGATAAATGTGTATTTTGTAGCTTTGATTTTAAGCATGCATCAAGTAGCTAATTTTATATTTAAAAATAGATTTTAAAAAGATTTGTGTGTTGTGCTTGCCTTGAGATGATTCTGATTGCAAAGTAGTACAAAAACATATCTTTGTGATAAATATTTCACAAAAATGATGGAATAATATGTTTTAAAATAATTAGGTCATTTAAATATGGATTATGAATATTTTAATTTAAAAAACCCCCAAATAATTGTAATTCTTTGTTAGGTTTGCTAAGTACTTTGCCACTGGCTTCAGAAACTACTGAACAATTTAATAAGCTACAATTTCTGTGTACAGCTTATGCTTCAATTTTCCTTTTAAATAAGATTGCTGAATTTGCTAAGTGAACAATTGCTAAATGCAAATTTTTACATCTTTTTTAGTTATGCATAGTTCTTGTTCCTTTATTTAGTTCAAGAAAGAACCCAATCAGAACATCCGTGCGTTCATGCAAAAGTGTGCAATATATGGAGGTGATGATGAGCTTTTCGGAATATCAAATTTTCAAATCTGACCAAGAAGTAAAAATATGTAGATGCAAAATTAAATAATATGAAATAATCAAGACTTAAGAAATTTAGGTGAAGTAGTAAGGAGAGAATGCTCACTGTCAGGTTGAAAACATAATTTATTTCAAAAGAGCTTTAACATGAAGAAAAGCAAATATTTCCAGTAACGAGAAATCTGGAAGAGGCGGATAAAAACACCTGGTTGTTCAGTCATGTTTTCCCACATAAAAAGAAGTTCTAAGGCAGCAGTAATATTTAAGCAATGCAGAAGGTGTTCCTCAACTTTTTTAAGACAAACCGCTAAACTGTGCATTCCTTTCTTCACATGTGTTTGGCAGAGGCCCAGTGGGAGAAATGCAAGCATGTGTCAGGACAGCATAGCTCAGTTTCTAGTCATCCTCCTCTGTAAGACCACTTACATCTTTTTCTCTAAATTTTCATCTCTTTTTGGGCTGAAGTGACATGCAGTGTATACTTACAAATTTGTGGAATTCCTCTCTCCACTGTTATTTCTCCAGAGAATGCTCTTTTTGACAGAATGCTGTGGAGAATATTGTCAAGGAAAGTCCATTTTCTTTTAAGCTAAGCTTGCAAACATGTTCTGCCAAATGTCATGGGAGTTGTAAAGTCTTCTGTTCTTTGTGTCATAGAAAAAAACCAGTCTTTTAGAAACATTCACGCAACATAAGACAACAATGAACAGTCCTCTGACTCAGTATAAATTTATCTGTAAAGTATCCTATGCAAACCTGGATGTGAAAAGTTTATTTTTCAGATAGACGAAGAGATTTTACAAGTGTTGGATGATCTTCTGCCAATGATTGACATTGGTGATTTTCTGCTTGCTTAGGTTTGTGAAAAGATGAACTTTGTATAGCAGTTGATGTAACTTATTATAGTTTAATAGACAAAGGAGGTCTCCTAGTTCTTAATTTTGATGGTGGTGAGTACCTTTGCAGATGCAAGTTATCCTTAGAATGAAGTGGATTCTTAAATAACATAGTGTTGTTGGTGAAAAGTCTTAATCATTGAAAGGCAACTGCATGTCACCTGGATATGTATTGTAGGATAAAGAGCTGTATTCTTATTTGCTCTGGTGTTTTCCCTCATTTTCTGTCTTTCCTATTAGAAAGAACAATTGGGTCCTTTTTCAGAAGGTAAATATATATTTTCTTGTAACAGTTTGTGTTGAAAATTATGGCAAAAGAATGTTCTGTATGTTCTAATTATTAATCTGCTTTCCCTGGGAAGTCAGTTACATAAACCATTGTCAAATTAAAAGGAGAAAGGAGGCATAAGGATGTAATTTATAAACAGGTAAAGCTAGTGTTTGCTTACAAATCAGTTGAGTATAAGGGTTTTACTTACGGATATGGAGCTTTTAGAAATGGATTTTTTTCAGTATTCATTAAAAGATAGTTGGTCTAACATCGTGGGATTTTATTGTCTATTTTCTGCACTGTGTTAGAAATAAACCTTGTATCAGTTCAATTCAAATCTGTGTGGGCATCAAAAGCTCAGTGAATTCATCCAGTTGACATCTGTATCTAGTCAGGTCTATTCTCAGATTAGATAGTTGCCTGGCTCACCAGGGAGCCACAGAAATAGTTGTGCTGTCTTAAAAATGGCAATGGCAGCATGCAGTTGCAGTCGAAGAGAAATGTAGGGCTATCCCTTTTGTAAGACGCACAGCCTTAGATGTACCTCACTGAATAACTGCAACACAGAAGTATAAACATCCTCCACTTTTTTCCGTTCTAGGCTTTTTTTCACCTCTTCTGTTTAACATTGCTGTTTTGGGAGAGGTCATTTGACTTGCTGAAGTTGTTCATTTGCTTTGGAGGTGACAGCACAAAAGTTGGGGAAGAGGCTGTTGTGTAACCATAACCAGTAAAATCTGATTCCCACTGTCTGGAACTGTGAATGCAATGGGCAAACTGAAAGTCATACTTCAACTGAATTTTCTGTTGCCCTCTGTTTCCTACTTAAACCAGAATACTGCATGTGTAAGTTGGGGATGTTAGTATCAACTGCATGATGGATCTTGAGTCTTGCAGTAGTATTTGCAGTAGTCCATCTTACCATAAAAAATTACAATTCTAAATATACAGTGTTAATTGTTATTGCTTATTCTGGTTAGATGACATTAATAATCTTAGTAAAATTATATAGTTCCGACTGTTATTCACCATGTGGCTTTGTTTGTTGATGTAATCTTTTTGGATTTCAGTGAAGTTTTTGATACTGCCTCTCACTGTATTCTTCTGGGCAAAATGCCCATTCCACAGCTGGATAAACTCATCATCATGCAGTGGGTGAGCAACTGGCTCACAGGTTGGGCACAAGGAGCTATACTGAATAGGGTGACATCAGGCTGGTGAGTGGTCAATAGTGGGGTTCCACAGGGCTCCATCTTTGGCCCTGTGATCTTCAACATCTTGGTAAAGGGTTGGGTGCAGGACTTGACAGGATACTAAGTAAGTTTGCAGATGATGCAAAATTGGGAGGAGCTACTGATTCCCTGGGAGGCAGAGAGGCCCTGCAGAGAAACCTGGACAAATTAGAGGGCTGGGCAATCACCAATTGTATGAAGTTTAACAAGGATAGTGTGAGGGACTAAAATGTTGATGGTGAATGACTCAAAACAATCGGCCATTTGTGGAGGCAGTGGGTGCTTTGCTGATGATGTGCATGGTAAACAGCCCAGGTGCAGAGGGCATGAGCACCAGAGGATGCCCACCTTTGTTTATTAAGAATCTGAGCCAGATAAGGGAAGAGGGCGATAAGAAGCAGATCCTGCAAGGCCGACTAGTGCTTTTTATCATGGCAATGTCCTCCCTTACACAACTGGCTCAGTTGTTAAACTTCCCCCCAAGGGATATAGTGAGACATGTAGGCCTGAAGGCATTCATCCTTTCTGAGCGGGTATTACTGGCTCAGCTACAGTGACCTGAGAGACAACTGTCATATCGTAGGTGTTATAAACCATCAAAGACCTCTGAAGTGCCCCCAGACTCATTTCTGGGGCCTTCCACCAGCGGACTGCATGTGATCCACAGGGTTGCAACACACAGAGTAAAATTTCCCCCCCAGGGGAGGTACCTGGGCATTCCTACCTAGCCTGAGCATATATTAACCCATTGAACTTTGTGTTTTGTGGGCTTTCCCCCACCCCCAACAGATCAAGACAGTGGCCATCACTTTGACTAATGGACATCAAAATTGCAACAATCAAATCGTGTTGCTGGATCCATGAGTGGAAATATTTTTCAACTGTTATTCTTTCTTTCTCTCTCTTTCTTTCCCTTACACATTTTCTTAAGTGTTATTTTTATGCTCTTCTATTACTGTAGGTAATAATAACCAAAACGGCTACATACCTCCTTTTGACTGCAGCCAAATTCTTATAAAATATCTATCTATCTATCTATCTATCTATCTATCTATCTATCTATCTATCTATCTATCATCCACCTCAAAGGATCACAGAATCACAGAATTAACTAGGTTGGAAAAAACCTGTGAGATCATCAAGTCCACCGTGTGACCCAAAATCACCTTATTAACTAAACCATGACACTGAGTGCCACATCCAGTCTTTTTTTTTAACACCTGCAGGGACAGTGACTCCACCACCTCCCTGGGCAGCCCATTCCAGTACCCAATCACTCTTTCAGTGAAGAATTTTTTCCTAATGTCTAGCCTAAACTTCCCTTGGCACAGCTTAAGAGTTTGTCCTCTCATTCTGTCTGTGGTTGCCTAGGAGAAGAGACTGACCCCCATCTGACTACACCCTCCTTTCAGGGAGTTGTAGAGAGTGGTAAGGCCACTCCTGAGCCTCCTTTTCTGCAGGCTAAACAACTTCAGCTCTCTCAGCCACTCTTTACAGGGCTTGTTGTCCAGACCCTTCACCAGCCTTCTCGCCCTTTTCTGGATGTGTTCGAGCATTTCAACATCCTTCCTAAGTTGGGGGGCCCAGAATTGGACACGGCACTCAAGGTACGGCCCAGCCGGTGCTGAGTAGAGGGGAAGAATGACTTCCCAGGTCCTGCTGGCCACACTATTCGTGATACAGGCCAGGATGCCATTGGCTTTCTTGGCTGCCTGGGCACACTGCTGGCTCATGTTCAGTCTGCCGTCAGTCAGTACCCCCAGGTCCCTTCCTGCCTGGTCGCTGTCCAGCCATTCTGTGCCCAGCTTGTAGCACTGCAGGGGGTTGTTGTGGCCAAAATACTTGGACGTGTTAAACCTCATGTTGTTGGACTTGGCCCATTGATCCAGCCTGTCCAGGTCCCTTTGCAGAGCCCTCCTACCCTCCAACAGATTGGCAGTCGTTCCCAGCTTGGTGTCATCTGCAAATTTACTGATGGTGGACTCAGTCACATCATCCAGATCATCAGTAAAGATGTTAAACAGAACTGTCCCCAACACTGATCCCTGGGGGACACTGCTGGTGACTGGCTGCCAACTGGATGTGGTACCATTCACCACCACTCTCTGGGCCCAGCTGTCCAGCCAGTTCTTAACTCAGTAAAAAGTGCACCTGTCCAAGCCACGGGCTGCCGGCTTTTCCAGGAGTATGCTGTGGGAGACAGTGTCAGAGGCTTTGCTGAAGTCTAGGTGGACAAAATCCACAGCCTTCCCCACATCCACCAGGTGGGTCACCTGGTCATAAAAGGAGATCAGGCTGGTCAGGCAGGACCTGCCCTTCCTACAGTCTTACTGGCTGGGTCTGATCCCTTGGCTGTCCTGTAGGTGCCGTGTGATGGCACTCAAGATGATCTGTTCCATTACCTTGCCAGGCACTGAGATCAGGCTGACAGGCTTATAGTTGCCCGGATCCTCCTTCTGGCCTTTCTTGTGGATGGGTGTCACATTGGCCAACCTCCAGTCATCTGGGACCTCCCCAGTGAGCTAGGAGTGATGGTAAGTGATGAGAGTGGCTTCACAAGCTCATCTGTCAGCTCCCTCATCACTCTAGAGTGGATCCTCTCTGGTCCCATAGGTTTGTGAGCAAATCTATTAAGAATAACCTGAAGTACCCGTACCTTCAGGGTCGAGTTGTAACATTTTGTTGGTGGATTCTACACCTGGGACAGGGCAACCCTGGAATTATGTACAGAGTGGGAAACGAGAGGCTGGAGAGCAGCACTGCAGAAAGGGACCTAGGGGTCCTGCTCAATGGCAAGTTGAAGACCTGTTGAAGATGGCAAGCTCATGACCTGTGTATCCCTATGATCAAGAAATCAAGCAAAGGGAGCAGGAGAGCTGCATGGATGAGCAGGGAGTAGTAACATCTCAAATGAAAGAGAGAAAAGTATGGGATGTGGAAAAGGGGCAGGCCACATAGGAGGACTATAGGAACATCATTAGGGTGTGCATAGATGAGACAAGGAAGGCCAAGGCCCACTTGGAATTGAACCTGGCTAGGGATATCAAGGACAACAAGAAGTTCTTTTACAAATGCATCAGCACCAAAAGGAAAATTAAGGAAAATGTGAGGCCACTGCTGAATCAGATGGGTGTAACAAGACACAGAAAAGGCAGAAGTACTGAATGTCTTTTGTGCCTTAGTTCTTGCTGCTGAGAATGTCCCTCAGGAGTCCCAAACCTCAGAGGTAGGCCAGAGAAAGGAAAACTTCCCCTTGGTCATAGAGGGTTGGGTTAGAGACCAGTGAGACAACCTTAACGCACATAAATCCATGGGCCCTGATGGGGTGCACTCATGGGTGCTGCGGGAGCTGGCAAATGTTGTTGCTCTGTCACTCTCTTGTCATCTTTGAACATGGAGAGTGGGAGACATGCCCAATGACTGGAGGGAAGGCAGTGTTACTCCCAGATTCAAAAAGGGCAAAAAGGAGAATTTGGGAGACTATTGTCCAGTCAGCCTCACATCCATCTCTGGAAAGGTGATCAGATCATTCTTGAGGCCATCACTAAGCATGCAGAAGAAAAGAAGTTAATCAGGATTAGTAAGCATGGATTCACCAAGGGGAAATCATGCTTGACCAATCTGATAGCCTTTTATGATGGCATGACAGGATGGGTCAGTGGGGGGAGAGCAGTGATGTTGTCTGTCTCGACTTCAGCAAGGCTTTTGACACTCTCTCATGACATCCTCATAGATATGCTCAGGAAATACATGTTATAGGAATGTACAGTGAGGCAGATCAAGAACTGGCCGAAGGGCAGAGCTCAGAGGGTCGTGATCAGTGGAGCAGAATCCAGTTGGAGACCTGTACTCAGGGGCGTTCCCCAGGGATCAATACTGGGTCCGGTCAGCCTGTTTATCAATGGCAATGGCCTGGATGAAGGGATGGAATGCACCCTAAGCAAGTTTGCTGAAGATACAAAACTGGGGGGAGTGGCTGCTACACCTGAAGGCTGTGGTCCCATTCAGGGGGACCTTGATAGGCTGGAGAGTTGGGCAGAGAGAAGCCTAATGAGGTTCAACAAGGGCAAGTGTAGGGTCCTGCACCTGGGGAGGAATTACTCCAAGCACCAGGACAGGTTGGGGGCTGACTTGCTGGAGAGCAGCTCTGCTGAGAAGGACCTGGGAGTTTTGGTGGATGACAGGTTGACCATGAGCCAGCAGTGCATCCTTGCAGTCAGGAGGGCCAGTGGTATCCTGGGATGCATCGGGAAGAGTGTGTCCAGCAGGTCGAGGGAGGTGATCCATCCCCCTCTGCTGAGCCCTAGTGAGGCCACATCTGGAGTGTTGTGTTCAGTTCTGGTCTCCGCAGTTCAAGGAAGACTGGAGAGGGTCCAGTGGGTTCATCCATCCGGCCACAAAGACGGTGAGGGGGTCTGGAACATCTCTTATGAGGAAAGACTGTGGGAGCTGGGCCTGTTAAGTCTAGGGAAGACTGAGAGGTGATCTCATCAATGCCTATAAATATGCAGGTGTGAAGAGGGTGGTGCCAGATTTTTCAGTGGTGCCCAGTGACCAGACAAGGAGCAGTGGCCATAAACTAAACCACAAAAAGTTCCACCTCAACATGAGGAAGAACTTCTTTACGTTAAGGGTGGCAGAGCACTGCAGCAGGCTGCCCAGGGAAGCCATGGAGTCTCCCTCTGGAGACATTAAAAACGTGCATGGACAAGTTCCTGTGACACCTGCTTCAGGTGACCCTTTCTTGGCAGGGCAGTTGGACTAGATGATCTCCAGAGGTCCCTCCAACCTTAACAATTCTGTGATTCTGTGAAATATGCCCAAAGATATTGTGGCAAGAGGAGATAAATATGGCTAAATTAAGGGATTTTTCTGTATTCAGAACTTATAAATGAAGTCTCCAGAGGTCCCTCCAACCCTAACAATTCTGTGATCCTGTGAAATATGCCCAAAGATATTGTGGCAAGAGGAGATAAATATGGCTAAATTAAGGGATTTTTCTATATTCAGAACTTAGAAATGAAATCCTCCATGTATTTAACTGAAAGATAGCTGGAGTAATAAGTCACTGGAGGAGAAAACTGAGGAAAAATACATTTGATGTTTGTATTTTAAATGTGTCTCTGTTTTTTGATAGCGATTTTGTCAGAACCTAAATCTGAAGAGGGTAGAGTTCCAGCTGCAGCTCTCAAATTCATTTAGTGTCTCTGTTTATTATTTTTATTTTTTTAAAAATATGTAGTGCTGCTTTAATATGGAGAAAATGGGTCAGGGTCTGTTAGATATTCAGTGTGTGGGTGGGAATCCTTTGACGTGCTTTCTGGGGAAGCCGCTAACTTGGGAATTGCTGCTGAGAATCCAGGAGAACAAGATGAAATTCAGTCAGTAGCAATATATATTACAAGTAAACCCTTTCACGCCCACTGCAAGGAAGAGGCTAGGGAGGTGGCTGAAATCTGGCAATTAACCAATATCATGGAAAATTTTTAAGTATGAGAAACTCATGCAAAGCCAATGCAGAGGAAAAAATACGTGCTTTGTAATTCTCTGAGCAGAGTAAGAAATTGTGCCCCAAAAGTATGGATAAATAGTATAGAATTCCTTATACAATTTAAATACCATTTTAATACAGTTTTAAAGTGATTTTGAGGTGTGAGGGTGCTTGTGGAATTTGCTTTCAGAGTTACACAAAGTTTGCAGAAAAAATGTGATAGATCAGCTGTGCGTTGTATGCTCTGGGGAAAATAGATATTTTTCCCAGTCTTAGGGAAAACAGAGGGTTTTTTTTCAAATTTGGTAAGCTTTTTAATGTGCTTATGAATTGTAGCTGAGTATTATATATTGGTGCTTTTTCTTGCTATATATTGTTTTTATTTAACTTTTAACTGTAGTGCGTAAGAAATACAATTAATGTGCAATCAAGGCATATTCATTATAATGGTGCCTTGAGTACATATAGATATACTTAATTAGTTACCTATAGGGTTATTACTTTCTAAAGAATTCTCCATAGATGTCAACATCTGGCTGTCTCTCAAATGCAGGCAACAAAGAGATAAATATTACCTTAAATATGAAGTGGAAAAATTCAATTGAGAGTAGTAAAAAGACCCTCAAATGCCATTAATATTAAAATATTACTTTTCTGACGTTTATTTTGTTTCCCAAAAGATTTGAGTAGGAAACCCAAATATATTTCTGTATCAAAATATAAGGAATAAAAATTCTTTCTCTTGTTGTTGGAAGTCGCAGCTGTGCAGGTTTCAGAATGACTGGAAAACTTAACTTGCTTTCATACATACAGTCTGATCCTTCAATACACTGAGTTGCTGGTTTAAATTTGGTTCAAATTCAAAATTGCCCTGACACAGAAAACACATACAAGACGACTGGTCTTTACCTTGTTGGATATCTTGTCCCTTTAGTGCTTTCTTAAACTTTGTTAACTTTCAAGGGAAAGGTGGCGGGGGGGGAAGGGGTCTCCTCCAGTTGTGCTGGGTGTGGATGAGTGGTCAGGATAACGTCGAGTTGCGCATGGTGAGCACTTGTGTGTGACCCCTTCACCTCTCTTGTACACCCTGCTATTAATATTGTTGCCATTACTGTTCGTTTTCTTATTTCATTTGCTGTTCCCAGTAAATTGTTTGTATCTCAACCTGTGATCTTTATTTTTTGTGCCTCCAGTTCTTCTTTCCACCCCACTGCAGCGGGAGGGGGTGGCAGAAGGGCAAGTAAGCAAGCAAGTGGTGTGTGGTTTGGAACACTAAACTGGGGAGTACCATTCCCAGAGTGTGACACAATATCAAAACCATTCCCATAGGAAGAGATCTTAGGATGTTGGCTAGTTCAGCCTCATGCTTCAGACATATCAGGCAGTCAGTATGATCCATCTACTCATATATCTGAATCATCTTAGACATCTTTAGACATCCTTGGACAATGGAAGTATAGGTTAAGCAGCTTAATTCCTTTCTGGCCTGAGAGGCTACACCTTTTTGACCACAGATGGTGATCAAGAAACAAAGAAACACTTAGCAGAATGGTGGTTTTCTTCCATCACAGTTTTTCATTGGTATTTCTCTAGGAATAGTCTAAAGCGCTAACTCTTTTTACAGAATAAGAGGTCCATCATTTAAGTTGATAGAGAGGGGTAAGAAGCTTCTGAAATAATTTCAAACAAATGCAAACCCCTCTATGTGTTGGTTAAGGAGATGGAGCTGAATGTGGGTGATTTGAATTCCTTTTTAATACAAATGTCCAGATCCTTAATTTATTTTTAAGGACTTGTTAGCTCAACTTCATGAAACGCAATGTCAAGTGTTACTTTACATGTTCATTATATTCTTGTTCTTTTTTTAATTCATCTATATCAGTGTGGTATAGAAGTATTCACTATAGCTTTAAAGTTTACTGTTACAGCTTTTAAAACAAGGAGAACAGTTCTTTGAAGCTTAATTTGGGTTGTAGATTTTTTTTCTAAAAGGAAAAAATGTTTTCAATCCCCATAAAGTAAATAATTATCATGCTGAAATAATCTTTGAACTTTTTTGATCCATAAAGGAGACATCAGCTTTTTATTTCAGCCAGTTTTCCTTCCTCTTGGTTTTGATGAGAAAGTTTCTTATAGGTGTTTAGATGACTTAAGGACTTTTATATTGCTTTTGTAACCATCTTATTATTAAAATATATGTAGAAGATTGTAGAACTTAAATTCTAATTATTAATATTTTATAATGTATGTTTCAAAAATATTTAGAAATATCTTTTATAAACAGTTAAAGCATTTTTTTTTTTGCAGCTGAACAATTGAGTTCTGGATATATTTTCATCACAGTAACAAGCCAGTTTGATTTTTATAAAAATAATCATTGTTTCTTGAGGGAAACTGATACAGTACTGCTTTCATATTTTCTAAAATTTAGTTTTTCATAATAGCAAAACTCCTTCTGATGAGAAGGAGGAGGGGAAGATAATAATTTCTATAAATATGAAGTGGAAAACTGGTTTTTGTACCTGCCCATTTCTAGCTGGCTGTCTACAGATCTTTTTGTCTTAATGAGAAGATAGTATTTTCATATTCCTTAGCAAGCTTGTACCAGGCTGTATATTTAGCTTATTTTTGTTAACATTTACAATAGGAGGCATTAAGGCACTCTGCACAAATCAAGAGGACATTAACTGTATTAAAATACTCCTTCTTGTATCAAACATGATGAAAATTTATTTCTCAGTAGATAGATGATAATTTTTGAGGATAGAAGGTACCAGCATCTTCCTGTGAAGATGGAAATTATATAAATGTGTAGACAAAAACATGCTTGTCACTTACTAAGAGAAGGTCAAGACTTGTTGGTATTTAAGATAAATATATAATTTACTAAGTAGCTAAATTAAACAAAAAAGAAGGTAATAGTCTCTGATTCATAATCTTATTCTACTTTGATAAAAAGGAGAACAGGCAACTAAATGAAAATAATTGAAAAACATTTTTGTATCAGAATTGAGCTTCACACTTAACTATGAAATATAAAAATGTATAGAGAAATTCAGATAATTTTTCTGATTGAGTCATTTGGCTTCAAATACTGTTATTCTTAGAAGCATTAGGATTATGCATATAGGTGATATAGACCATAAAGATGAATTACTTTGACTACATAATTTTTTCTTGTCATAATAATAAACATAATTTGCATTTTAATTTAGTTTTAGTCTTTGTGACTCAGCTGTGCCAAGTACTGTACCGAATATTGAAAGAACTGAAAGTAAAATCAGGCAGTTAATCGCTGCTTTGTATTTGGATGCCTGAAAAATACATCAGCTTAGCTTGATCAAGAAGCAAAGGTTGGGACAGAGAGATTTCAGAGAATTTCTGTGTAAAACCTCAGTGCAGAAAGCATGTAACTTGGAATGGAAGTTGCCTCTGGCCTTGTGACCACTGAATGGTGCAAGTGTTTGAGACCAATATTGACTACTAAGTGGTCTTGACACACGCAGATTTATAAGAAATAATACAAGTGTCATATCTCAACAGCACAAACAATCTGTAATATTGATACTGTTTATACTGTCAGTGTTACTGTGGTCATGAGAAGTTAGAAGCTGCTGGAATTTAAATATTCCTGGAATTTAAATATAAATCAGAAAAACAGAACCAAATTCTTTCTGATAATGATATCCAGATTGGCCATTCATCTTCAGGAAGATCTGTGCCACCTGCCTGGCTGGGAAATGAAAGAGGAAGATAAGGATCACTCCTTTCCCCCAGGCCTTCTCTGGGAAAGCACTTTTTGGTTTTTTTTTTAAATTCCTGAAAACCAGCATCTTCGTCCCTCAAAAAAACTAGGATGTACTTCTGCAAATCTTGGAGACCAGCTGCTAAAACCCCCAACTTTTCTGTTTCAGGGCAGGTTTAATCCACTGCTGCATTGTTGCTGCCCACCCTTTCGCATGCCATATACTGCATAATCTTATCTTCTGTCAGTTTAAGGTAGTAGTTTATCCTCATCTCCTTCGTGACTACCAGCTCTTCCTGAAGAATAGTGTGATTAGCAGCAAGACAAGGCAAAAATCTCATTCACCTGATTATTAGAATGAGTTTTGGTTCCTTGCAATACAGTCTAGATTAAGTGTGACAGACTAGGAGTGATGTGTGACATCCAGCACGTAAGTGGATTCAACCCATCCTGCAGTCTGCCTTTAATTGAATGTTAGCACCTGGTGAATACAATATTAAGATGGGACTTTCTGGCATTCAGTAGTGTTTAAGCCAAAAACTGATAATATATGAAATTTTGCAAGTATGTTCTCATATTCTAAAAATAAATAATTAAAATTAGTCCTCTATAGATAAGTAAAAA
This sequence comes from Edolisoma coerulescens, assembly GCA_013397115.1. Classification (NCBI taxonomy): domain Eukaryota; kingdom Metazoa; phylum Chordata; class Aves; order Passeriformes; family Campephagidae; genus Edolisoma; species Edolisoma coerulescens. Next base: position 147,193 of record VWZW01003076.1, on the reverse strand, counting down.
TTCTGTGTCATGACAGAATTGAATGTGTAGTTTGTTACTTTTCCAACTAGCAGGATCAAAAATGTGTGCACATTCTGAATAATCAGTACTGTCGCTTTGTTAAACTTTATGCTGCAACAAAGCTCATTTCACTTAGAGTGAACTGACCATCTTGGATACTGCCTCAAGGGTATAAAGGACATCTTCTTATTTCAAGCTACAAAAATTTGGGTATGTGAGGTGAAATTTTCTTACGCAGCAATTTGTTGTTCTTAAGGTGAATCTATTGTATGTGTCAATACCGGCTGCTGAGGAAAGGCCGAGTACAAAGGTTAATGCCAGTGTTTTATTCTTTATCATGATAATGAGGGGGAACTGCACAAATAGGTTTACTTTTACAGTATGCTTAAGGTAGGATTTTTGTGTTGTGGTATATGACTTGAGTAGTGTGAATGATCTTATTTCTGCCTGTTTGGAAAGCATACTGTGCCATGAAAAATATTTAGATTTCCCAAAATAAAATGCATAATTAAAATACTTTTCTTTTTTGCCTTCAAAATAACCCATTATAAACATTCAAATAGATTAACAATAATATTAGCTAAAACAGCTGGTCATAGTGAGAAGATGTATGACTGGTCGTAAAACCAGACTTTGAGCTGATTTTAATGTTTGCTGTATAGAACAAAGTAGATGAGACCTCTCAAGTCATTCTTGTGATAGAAAATTTCGCAGAATCACAGAATAGGTCAAGTTGGAAGGCATCACCGTAGATTTTGTCCAACCTCCCTGCTCAAGCAGGGTCATTCCAGAGCACATTGCACAGGATTGTGTTTAGATGGTTCTTGAATATCTCCAGTGAGGAGACTCCACACTGTCTCTGGACAATCTGTTCCAGTGCCTGGCCACCTCCACGGAAAAGTTCTTCCTCATATTCTTGAGGAATATGAGTTTCTTGTGAAACTTGCTGTGCATCAGTTTCTGCCCATTGCTTCGTGTCCTATTGTTTGGCATCACTGAGCAGAGCCTGGCTCCATCCTCTGACACCTCCCTGCAGACACTGACAGACATTGACAGGGTCCCCTCTCAGTCATCTCTCCTGGAGGCTGAACAGGCCCAGCTCCCTCAGTCCATCCTCATAAGAGATGCTCCAGTCCCTTTTTCATCTTTGTTACCCTCCACTGGACCCGCTCCAGGAGCTCCTCATCTCTCTTTGTCCTGAGCAGCCCAGAGCTGGACACAGCACTCCAGATGTGCCTCACCAGGGCTGAGCAGAGGGGCAGGATCACCAGCCTTGACCTGCTGGCAATGCTCTCCCTAATGCACCACAGGATACTATTGGCCCTCTTGCCCACAGGGCACACTGCTGGCTCATGGGGAGTTTGTTGTCCACCAGGACCCCCAGGTCCTTTTCCACAGAGCTGCTTTCCAGCAGGTCAGTCCTCAGCCTGTGCTGGTGCATGGGGTTATTCCTCCCCAGGTGCAGGACCCTGCATTTCCCTTTGTTGAATTTGAGACAGTTCTTCTCTGCCCATCTCTCCAACCTGTCAAGGTCCCTCTGAAGGGATGCACGGCACTCTGGGGTTTTGGCCACTTCTCCCATCTTTGTGTCATCAGCAAACTTGCTGAGGGAGCATCTGCCCCTTTGCCCAAGTCGTTGATGAGTAAGTTAAGCAATACTGGGACCAGTATTGAACCTTGGGAGATACCACCAGTGACAGGCCTCCAACGAGACCCTGTGTCACTGATGACAGCCCTCTGGGATCTGCTGTTCAGCCACTTCTCAATCCACTGAAATGTCCGCTCATCCAGTCCACACTTCCTGAGTTTGCCTATGACGATGTTGTGAGAGAGTGTTGAAAGCTTTGCTGAAGTCCAGCTAGACAATATCCACTGCTTATTTCCATCTTGCTGTTCCCAGGTATTTGGATTATTATGGGTTTGTGGGGAATTTAGTAGAATAGAGCAGCAGACATGGAAGACACTGGTTTTCTTGGTCTCATCTGTTTCTTTGTTTTGCATGGTCACATACTTGATGGACAGGGCACCAAAGCTATGTCTGAAGGAAACCTTGAATTCTGTTTCCTTGGATATTTTGCAGATAAAAAATGGATTTAAACAGAAATCTCTGTAGGCTTTTGATGTTAATTTGATGTCTTTTTTCATAGCTCTTTAGTTGAGATACTAGTTTATTATAAATTCAGATCTATTGTAGCAAGAATTATGAACAAAACAATTTTATTGACTTTTAAAAACTTAAAATTCTATACTCCTTTTGTGCAAAGACTTCATGGCTTGAAACAAGAACTGAATCTTGTTGTATAATCAGGGGAATTTCTTGCTTTCAAAGGAATATGTTTCCATTTTTATTCCTCATAATTAGTAAGATATTAAACATTGAAAAATAGAAGTGTTCAGAACTAAAATTGTCTTGTTCTTGCCTCTCTCTAACTATTGCTGCAGAAAGAAATGTCAGTATTTGGGTGCCAATCTGGAAGCTTCTCAATGAGTGAGTGTTGCACATTTAAAAGAAATAAATAAATATATAATAAAATTATGGTACATAAAAATGTTTATTGATTAATTCTGCATTCAGAGATGCGTTGTAAACCCTTTAATTACTGAATCTTGCTTTTGAGTTTTCAACTTAAAATTGGATCCCCCTAGCAGGTTGGACAGGTTTTTGTCTCTGAAAGGAAGCTCTCTTCTCCTGCTAGACTTTCAGGTGCGAGTTGCACATTGATCCATTGCACCAATATCCCTTGAATCCAGCTTTTTGCCCATACATTGTTTGTGGCTCTAATGCTGCCTACCAAAGTAATAGAGGAGAAAAATCAAAAGCTGTATTGAAATGAAATTAAATATACTATTTACCTGTTATCTACAGAGCCAGATACTTTGTCTTAGAAATAAATGAGTTTGATCCAGGTGTGTTTTACCTTAAATAAATCTATGTTGTCTGTTCTCATCTTGCTCTTCAAGTGCTGGGTAATAGTTTTCATGAGGACTTCATGTGTAAATTCCACAATAATGAAGGAAGGTCTGCCAGCCTGTAGTTCTCTGGACAATGATTCTTGACATTTTTTTGAAGTTATTGTGGCACTGACTTTGTCACAATCATCAGGGAGTTGCCTTAAAGCTGACAGAGGAGCTTCCTGATAACATCAGCCAGGTCTCTTGACACATTCCGGTATGTGTCATCTGATCCCGTACCCATGTAAGTGTCCAGCTGCTCCATATGACCATCTCACTTGGTCCTCCTGCACAGTGGTGTTCGCACGATTCCCTCCTAGTCTGTGAGAGTGGTCACTTGGGGCAGATTTTGTCAGTAAATATTTAGCAAAGGCTTTAATTGCCTCAGCCTTTTTAGTGAAATTTATTACTGGGTCACCTGTGCCATTCTCCAGTCTTCCATGTCTTCATGGCATATCCCTTTCCAGTTTTAGCTTCAGACAGATTTAGGTATTCTTAATTCCAGCCCAGTGCATTCCAGCTCAGGATTTCTCTGGTAGCTTGTCCTGCTTCTTCCTCTTGGCCCTCTTTTCTTTGACATTGTCAGTATTTCCCTGTTCAACCAAGGTGGCATCTTGCTGTGGCTACTGTGGCTTTTTGTTTTCATATGGGTATGGACTCCCTTGCGCTTTGCAGAAATTGTTGATGCGATTTGACCTATTGTCCTGAGTTCCTTCTCATGTCTCCTATTTACCCATTCCCTCAAAAGGCTGAGGTCTCCTGAATCCTGGGATTTCTAATTTGTTGTCTCCTTTGCTACCGTCATTGTCATCAGCAATTTTGCCTAAAGATTTAGATTGCAGAGTGACACTGTGTAGCTTAGATCTAGGATCAATGTTCAGAAGTATTTTTAGATGCTTGTATTAATTCCATGAAAAATAATCTGTTAATGTGCCCTTCACTGTTATTCCTCCAAAATCTGAGGCTGTGTCAGGAGCTGTGACACCTGAGGTCAAGTATTTGTGGAATACTTGTTTCTTATACCAGAAGGTTTTTATCAATTCCTTATTTTTGTTGCTATGGATATTGCATAGTTTACTACACGTATTCCCTCTGGTGCTATATTAAGCCTAGCCTAGAACTTTCTTACTACATAAACATACAGCCTTAATCCAGTTTTCATGTACTTCTGTATTTGTTGTCTTTTTTTTTTCCTTCTCCTTTCTGGAAGGGCTACTGATTCTCAGAAGGCAATTAAAATCATAGAATCATTTAGGTTGCAAAAGATTTCTAAGATCATTGATTCCAACCATTAAACCAAACACTGTCAAAGTTCACCACTAAACCATGTTTTAAGTGCCTCATCGACATGTCTTTTAAATACCTCCAGGCATGGAGGTTTGTCAACCACCTCCCTGAGCAGCCTGTTCCAGTGCTCGTCAACACTTTTGGTGAAGAAAATTTTCTTAATATCCAATAAAAACCTTCCTTGACATGACTTGAGATAATTTCCTTTCATGCTATCGCTTGCTGCTTAGAAGAAGCAACCAACCCCCACTTCGCTGCAACCTCCTTTCATGTAGTTGTAGGGAGCAATAAGGTCTGTGCTCCAGAGCCTTCACCAGCACCACTGTGGAATGCAGATTCTATGTTAATAAATGTATGTGAAAGACCATTTCTGATTAATTTCGTGAAGTGTTCAATTCCATTTTTAAGTTATAAAATGAATATAGTTTCTGATACTCTTAGTACTGAAAAGTTTCAATTGCTTTTGAGAAACAGAAATTGTAATTTATTTGTTTGAAAGATACTGCAGAGGAGAAATGTAATGATCTCTTCGGGTTAATTTAAGTCAGTTGTGTCACTGACAACTTTATTTAAACTCATCAGAGAGCATTATACTTGTTAGAGATGAAGCTGAACTTAGCTTCTCTTTCTTTTAAAAATATTGGTTGTATTGTGAACATAAATACTGGCAAATCCTCAAATAATTATGACTGACCTGAAGCTGTTTGAATATGCCCTTTAAAGAAAAAAACCCAACAAACCAATGGAAAGCAAAAGTTGTACTATAAATAATAAGCAACTTTATGATAAGTTGAAAGTAATTTTTTCAAACAACAAATTATAAGATTTTTTTTCTTTGAATCATTGGGGGAATTTTTTGAAGGTTCCTGTGTAAAAGTAAAGCAGAGAGTGAATGGCATCTTTGAACTTTTGTTTCTTTACTACCTGTGATAAGATCCAGAAAAAAAGAGTTGTGGTTCCAGGTTCAGTGCTTCTTAGTTAGCATTGCTATATTAGCCCCTCTTTAAAGTAGCATGTGGTCTTGGCATGTGCTCTTACCTAAGCTGAGAGGAGATGCAATACTTACATTTGACTTTATTCTAGAATTAAGTAATTTAAAGAGAAAAGGGAAGTATAATTTGCTGGTTTAGCTCATGCCCTAAGTCAAAAAGGTTCATCTGCAATGCTCAACCCAGTCACAACTTGTTATAGGTTTAACACATATCTAAAGCAATTTAGTCTTTGAATATTTTAATCTTGAATGACAATTTCAATAAAAGTTTGTATGAAAAAGGATGTGCACCCTTTAACTAGAACCACAATGTTCTCATTGTTTTGGCTTTCTGATGTCTTTCTGCCCCATAATCAACTTTAGGAAGTACTGCAGGTGGTTGGGAGGTTGAGTGAGTTAATAATTAATAAGGATTTATGTGGCCTTTGTGTCACTTTTTATTTCCAAATCATTTGCTAACAAGTCACCTAAGGGCTTAAAATTGACCAGGACGATAAGCAGCAGGAGCCTGTGGTGCAGTTGATGCTGATGAACTAAGAAAATAAGTTATAGAAGTCAAAGTATTAATGGTTGCACTTAATACTATAAAAAATTGTTTTCTTGTAAGGAATACAAAGAACCAATTCAAATAAAGATTTATTTTTCTTGTAATTTTATGTAGAGCCTAAACCTTCCTCTTTATATTTAATGCAACGGTTATTCAGTTTATCAAATGTTACTGCATTGCTTTTGCTCAAGAACATTCACTCAAATGGATGTCAGTATTATGTGAGTTTTTATTTTCTTTTTTTTTTTCTTTTTCTCTTATTCCTAAGTCACTCTGGAGATTGCCATTACAGTAGGAAGGCACTTGTCTTCAAGTATATTCAGGACCAGAAGAGCCTGTCCGTTTCTATGACCTATTGAAGGTTTCTGACAATATTCTTCTGGTTATTCTGACAATAATCTTCTGGTGTTATCTCTCTCTTAAACCTTGTTGTCCTTTCGAATAAGATTAAATCTTTAGTAAACTTTGAAGTAATGATAGCTAGTGCTTTCGAAAGAGAAAAAATTTTGTTGAATGTGAAACAAGGGTTTTTTTTTTTTTTCTTTTTGCCACACTTCCCTCCAGGTTACTTGACTGCATTTACTTATACATAGGCAAATCTTGTTTTTTTGAACAAAACTTGTGACAAAATTTCCTTTCTCACTCCAAAATTTTCATCATAGGTTTCCTACAGTAATACTTACATAATTTGATTACAAATATAGATTACTGTACTTGGTGCCACAGTTTACTCCCATGCTTCTACAGACTCTTATAATTCTTAAATCTTTCCTTCTGAAAGTTTAGACAGTGTAGGTAACTTGTAAGTCCATCAGCAGCCTTTTATAAGGGTGGGATTTCATGTATGTGGTCTTTGATCTGCGGTGCTGGAAGCTCTTTGAACTTCCTTTGCTTTGGAAGCTACATGTAATGGTATAAATGTTGTAATATCCTTTCACTAAACACTGGAGAGTCTACAGGTCAAAATGACAACTGTCCCTATTCCTACACTACACTGAAGTTGATGTGGTTTCTTCACACTTCTTTCTAGCCTTCTGTGTTACCTTAAGAGTATTATCCTTTCCCTTCCCTGTGAATGCAGCCATAGTTTGTGTATCGAAACCTTTATTTTTGTAGATGAAGGATTATAGGATTACTTAGGTTGGAAAAGACCTCTAAGTCCGACTGTCAACCCAGCACTGCCAGGTCCACCATGGTCCTAAATTCAAGTGTTAAGTATTATGTATTCAAGTAAGTTCCTAAAAACAAATATTCAGCTCCGTACATGCACCATAGTTTTGTCCCTCATCTGGGTGGCTGAATCACTGAACTATTAAACTATTAGTTGTACAAGCACAGCCCAAGGTTTACGTCTTTTGCAGAATGAAAGAGTATTTTGTGTAATAGCTGCACTACAGAAGGAATTGAAAGACAAGGGAAAGCTTCTTGCTACTTAATGTGTTTATTCAAGTGGGACTCAGAGATCCATTGTAATGCAGATTTTTACAACTTGAATTTTACTATACTATCTTTTGGCTAAAGGTACTATAAATATTTTTAAAATGTCACTTCCACTCAAAATTACTTACTCTGGTTTTGGCCACGTTTTGAAAAACAAAAGAAAAATTATATCTGCCTTGTTTTGCCCTCTCAAATCTAAGTAAAAGGATATTATGAGGTAGAAAATACTATTTTTATACCCTCTGTCACCTTTGTTAGCATTTTATTAGACATAAATCATGTAGTTTCAGGCTGCATAATGGCAATATGGTTCACTGTGTATTCTATTTTTATAACTTTATTTAAAACTGACATGTAACTTGCTGTACCTGAAACCCCAAGTGAGCCAGTTATTGGAGTGTAACAAAGTTTTGACGTCAGAACTGCTATTTATTCCACTGGCAACCATTAGCAATGCATTACCCTTTGGCACTTGTGTTTTCAGAAACATGGTTAAATTTTTATGACTGGGTCTAGCCAATTAGGATTCTTTCTCAAGATAGAAATAAGGGAAGCGATTTTTTTTTATAACTTACTAAATGTAGCTTTCCAGAAACAACAGAATAAAAATATAAATCATTGCACTCAGAGTTCCCAAAACATTCTGTTGAGCCACACCTCACCTTGCCTGCTTGCTGTACACATGTATTTGAGAGGCAGGGGTTAAGCTGGGCTTCCTTGTCAAATGCATGAGCCTTTATTAGAATTTAATGTAATTACAGCTGAGTCATCCTCTCAGGTCAGTCTAGGAGCTTCAGTAGGATGTTGGAGGGGCCAACGACTTAAGGTAGAGAGAACTGGGGAGATACAGGAGGTGTGGAGGAAAATCAGGTGGAGGGGGTGAGCTTGTCAGAAACAAATGGAGAGCAATTTCAATAGAGGTTTCTGTTGCTGCCTTTTTCCTCGAAAAGCTAAACTTAAGCAACACCAGCCTTAAGAGTGCGTATTTGTAGGCACTGCATACAGAGTGGGATGGAGCAGCTGTGTGAGAGGGTGCTATAGGATGTGATTTCTGGTTGTTGGTTCACTGTCTGTGTTCTGGCAATAAGAAATGCCAGTGTCTACAAACAGAACTTACAACAGATATGTTTTCCTACTGTGTAATTTTCGGTGATCTTCTCCTGAGGGCTTGGTAATATGCACTGTGTATTCAGGCATGAATGTAGAGTTGCATGTCGACAAAAGTTACAAAATGCTTGTTTGTACATGTTACTTTATGAGTGTACTGTAGATCGGTTTTGAAGGGAATGCTCTTTTATATAAGGTTATTATTCCATTCCTGCACTTTATTAATGGTTTTTTGTTCTTTATATCAGTAGTGAAAATATCGCCAGCTTTTGTCATAGGTTGTTTCCTGCAAAAAATGCTTCTCTTTAAGGCTCTGATCTTTATTGTAATAGGGCAGCTTTAATATGTTGCGTAAAAGGTTGTTGCTGCAATCTAAATTTGGCAGCTACATCCTAATTTTCCAAGTAAATAGAAGCTGCTTGATCTTAAAGTATCAACTATCTGCATTTATGTGTAACTTAGTTATCATATGATTTCCAGGTGAATAATCATCTTCTGAGCAGCCATGACAGGGAAACTTTTTGGATATTCTGTTTCTAGTTCTTGTATTTCTCATGTGTGGAACCTTTGACATCCCTCACTGCTATCTCCTGTAATTTGGATATTTGTTCTGAGTGCAGCGCATCAGAGGCTCTGCTGTCTTTTACCAACCTGTTTTAGTGTCCTTACCAAGTTAATGGAGACAAACATTTTCTTTTGCAGAACAGTGACTGAGAAAACTGTTGAAGCATGTTGGGTGGTAAAAAGTAGTTGTGAGGCCTGAGAAAGAAGGGGTTGTCTGAATGGAAAGACTGCCTAGGAGGTGACAGAATTTGGAGACCATTGAAACAAAAAGGAGAAAAGCTACACATGATTCTAGAAGAGAAAGAAAACTGCAGGAAAACTTTGGGAAAAACAGGAAGGCAATTAGAGAGGGAGAAAGGATTTAATTGCCTGGTCATTTTATGAAGGAGACATTTAGTCTTCCAGAAAGTGAGTGGCCTTGTTGGTTACTCGTGTGCACATTTGTTTTGCGTCTGTCTGAATCTTCACTCAGAACTGTGGAGTCATTGCCATGGCATGAGAAAATGTGTAACATCAAAAAACTCAGTTGTCTTTCTGTATGATCCTTTCAAGATTTTCTTAAAAGAAATTTTACGGTGGAGAGACCACTTGTTTATGCTCTTGAGCTTCATGAGGGAGATCATGAACAGTCGTTGCTTCTTGGGATGTGCACCTTTTGAAGCTGTCTGTTCGTTAGTTGCTTATGGTGCCTAACTGGGAATGTGAATACAAGACTGACTACTTCTGAAAGACGAAAAACTGCTTTAAATCTCGGATTTAAGAATTACAAACTAATGTTAATCCAGCTTTAAAATTACAATTAAATATTTTACCTACATCTTCCTGAGAGCTTACAGATTTTTAGGTAATATTTGGAACAGTAATTTTTGGATATGTGAATAGTAGACTGTAGACTTTCTCCTGTTACTACACATGCAAAAATCAAAGAAAAGATCTGTTGCAGAACGTTTTGTAAAAAAGGAAATTAGAGTAATGATTTGTAAAGTTCTGAAGTAACTGTTCAAAATGAATTCGTATTTAAGCTGTCACAACCTGCAAAATCTAGATAGCTACAATGTGGATATCCCTAATTTGCAGGGTTGTTTTAATCGTGAGCTAAGGTTATTGAATGAAGAAATTTTCAGTGCAGGAACTACCTGAAAGTACAACATAAGCGATTGAAAGGCCTAAACCACCTAAACCAGTGATTTCCTTTCTCATATGTTGTTATAATACAGGCAATAGTTGCACACCTTCACTGTAGTTTTAATTCCTGNTATCACAAATGCTAGCTTTTTAGATTAGTCTGCTAGGAATATTAATCTCCTTCAATATACTAGATTAACCTTTGTAAGAGAATATCTGTAGTTCAGACACCATATATTCTCACCGTCACAGGAATGAACAAAGTATGTAACAGAAGAGCAATATATGACAGTGATAATACACAAATTAATTTCAGATGGATTGTATTTTCCATCTGAAATATTTGCCATTTCATCAGAAACTAGATTAAACTAGATACGCAAGAATCACAAGTGATTATTTAAAGTCCAGTTCGTGAGGTATTGTAGTGGAAAGCTTTTTTGAAAGAACTGAATCATACCTACAAGTGGATGTTTCAGCCCTCTAACTTCAATTCTTGGTTGGTAAAACTTGGTTTAAGTGTAACGAGCTAAAGAGGTTGATTTTCATTTGTGCAGAATTGTAAAATTTCAGTGATTGCGTATCATTTAGGTGGGATTTATTTGTAATGAACATGAATATATTCAATTTGATCAATATGATTGATCAATTTGATGAATTGTATCAATATAGTGGAGAAGAAGCCTGGCTCATAACTATTTGTGTTATACATTGGTAAATGAGAAATAATAGCAAGAAATAAGCATCCTAAGTAAAGACAAAATTTCTTACCCCTAGGAAGTGGGAAAAGTTTTCTATGTGATGTTTTCTGTGGTAAACACCTATTCATTGTTCACAGACCATGGAAATGATTATGTTGCAAGAATACCTATGGGATTGCCTTGATACTTGTATAAAAGCAGTGGGGAAGAATATGGAAGAGAGCAGGAGATGAATGAACATGTGGACAGTTGGGAAAATACAGCAATTGAAGGGTGAAAAGCAAATCTAGAGGACAAAAGCTATGTGTAAGTTCTGATGAAAAAAAAGGATCATCAGAAAAATTCCAAAAAGACAAGTGGTTTGAATAATTCATGATTGAAGGGAATAGTATGAGTCAGAGATAAAATGAATGGAAGAGATACAAATATGGAATGTGACAGGCAAAATACAAAGAACAGAAATTAAATATCAGTTGACCATTCAACAGCAGCAGTTAAAATTTATGGGTAAGTCAGGGATACCCAAAAAAGAGCTTTATATGAGCTTCAGGGTACATCTTCAGGATATCTAGTTCAAGGTGGATGTGTTGAGTGAAAGACAGATTTTGGTCTTTTGTATAGAGGGGAAAAAACCAAAACTCTGCATGGTTGTGCATTTCAGTCTAGCTTCATCTCCTACTCTACAAAAGTATATATGGCATGTGTTACAGTTGCCATGGAAAGTACTGTGGCTTTGCACCTCTCTGCCCACTTCAGCATGAAATCAATCAGTGAAAATGCTTCTAAGGCTACACTGGTCCCTTCAAACTTGACTGGAAATTACCCACTTTTTTTTTTTTTTTTTTTTTTTTGTAACATCTATGTTCGTATGCTCAGCTTTGAGCTAAAATTTTCAATTTCAGAAAGAAATATGGGTTCTGTATGTTATACCTGTTTTTAAAAAAACTCCAAATAATAACTCATAAAATAGTTTTGGTTGGAAGGGAACCTTAAAGATTGTCTAGTTCCAACCCCTCCTCCATGGGCAAGGATACCAACTATCTACATCCTTCTTGCAGTATGTATTTGTTTTATATAAACTGCAGTTTATTAGAGGGATACTGGCATTCGTGATACTGAACGATGAAATATCAAAGATGACTTTTGCAGACTCAATCAGAAAGGTTTTTGTATATCCAAAATCTGCGTAGTTGATGCAGAATACCACTTTGCAATAGACTGAAAAGAGCTGGCATTATGATCTCTACCTTTCAGAAGTCGTATTTGGGGTACTGTTGACTACAGGGAAAAGAGCATGAAGGGGACTATTCTGCCTGTATTTGTAGTACAAAGAATAAAATACTGGTAAAATAAAGAACACCCGGATGCAGTTACAGGAGTATAAGGAGATAAGACAGAAGAAAGAATGGAATGATATAGGCAAAAATTTGATCAGTCACTTTTCCGAAGACATGGAATCAGGTGTTATCAACTTGGAATTTAACTGCGGATTTCCTGATCAAACTTTGCAATGAAACAACTTCAACCCTAAATGATTTCCAAAACAAAATTCAAATAAAATAAATCATGGATGTTTGAAACAAGGGGTTTAAGCACTCTCAATAAATTGTAAAATTAAAAGAAAATCTAATATACTTTTGGAATTCCTAAACACAGTTTGCCTTTCCTCTTCCTAGAAACATTCTGTAATAACAGGAATTGCATAAATAATATGTCTTGGTGATTTCTTGTGGTTTATAAATAAATAAATTTTCCAAATGTCTAGTTCAGAGCTCTTTTTCTGCCATTTCAGTCAAGTATTCCTTAACTTGCTCTGACTTGGCATGCAGAATGGCTGAATACTCATGTCTTTTTAATAACTTCTTATAGAGATAACTATCAGATCCCCTCCAGCCTTCTTATTCAGAAAGAAAAACAAAACAAAGCACAACTTTCAGTGTTTCCATATGAGTCATGTTTTCTGCCCACTTTTTTGTTGGTCTCTGGATCTCTTTCAGCTTATTTACTACTTGTTTTAAAGCACTTGCTGTAAAATTTGGCCCAGTACTTCAAGTGATACCTGATTAGTTCTGTGACGCATGAAATACTTGACTCTTAATTTTGATTATCAGACTTTTGCTAATTACACTGTGAAAGTGTTTACATTTTTTCCTAGTGAATGCATCTATAAAGAAGCTATGCCAGACCCTTATTGTGCAGAATGTGATTCTACTCTTTTCTTCGTTTCAAACAGACTTTAATGTTTGTCAGAGTGATCTGCATATTTTGAGAAGACCCCAGTGTGGTTTTGACATGATTTAAGCTTTTGCCTGAATTGTTTGGCTCAGCTCCTTCTTTGTAAGATGCGTGATGCAAAACAGCTATTATGAAGTGAACATGCCTTTTATCCTCCCATCTAATAGTACCAGAACTCTCTGATAATCTTTTTGGCAGACAGTGTCTTCCATAAGGTGTTAATCTGTATATCAGATAATTTACTCATTTTATGGACAAAAGGTCTATGACATCAGAACTGCTTTACGTGGAGAAGTCAACACAAATGCATGAATGTTGAGCAATCAGACTCACAGAGGAGGGTTTCTGGGCAATAGTTTCTGGATTCTTTTTTGAGACAGAACAATAGCTCTGGGATCACTTGAGGATTTCTTTTATAAATCAAATTGAGCTATACACTTTGTAACAAATCTAATAACCATTCTATGAATATAATGCAAAAGTCATTGGTGTTGCCGGTGGTGTGTGGGGATGAAATTTTCTGCACCAAGTTCGTGGCACTGCTTTGCAGAACAAAACCAAAGGTTTGCTTGTCATGACATTAACGACTTCTAGTGGATGGTTCTATTGAATTCTGTTTGATTTTATTTGATATTTTGTTATTGGAAACATGGTGTCTTCTAAATGTCTTTTAAAGAAGTTTTTCAAATGGAGTTATTCTTACTCCTATGGTATGCCACCTTAGGGAAGAGTATATACTCTAGCTAAGGCATTATACTGCCGAAATGAAATAGTAAGGTGTTTCTTTAGTATTTCCCATGGGTGATATGAAATGTTACCAGAGCACGCTGTAGGAACACCAGTGCAGCCATTTACAGTGTTTTGAAGAATTTAATGAGTTACCCATGGTTTTGCATTGGCAAAGAGACACTTATTCAAAAAAAAGGTGACTTTTTCACTTGAAGTGCTGGTATTGGTATTTATAATGATTTCAGTAGTTCAGCTTGTGAATGGGAACACAAACATATTTGTATGGTGACAAAAATGAGACCTTCCTCCGATGAGAGTTATTCTACTCAGCAATGAGGTTTTTTTACTGAAAAGTATTGTAGCAAATGGAGAGCAATGAAATTCAATTTACTGGCACTTCCAAAGAAAACCATACTAGAACTGCAAAATCAGCTATTTTGAGAATGTGCGAAATACTGAGATGTAAACCAGCTTGTGTTGAGAGCTTGATTCTTAAATTTTTCATGTCATCAGGTAACGATGAGCAATTATTTTATGTCCTGCCAAGAATCCAACATCAAAAACTCTTAAGTCATATATTAGTAGTCTGATATGGAAAATGAGCTTGCCTGTAGTAAATATGTAAATGATTCAGGAGTAATTGTTTAGCTTTCTATGTGAAAAAATACAACTGAGTCTTCCAGAGGTATGTCAAACGGCTCTTGTTTTATAATTTGATTAAATACATGGTTGCTGTGTCTTAATTTCAAGTTTGTTTTAGTAATTTTGGGAAAAAAATTAAAAACAGGATCAATGATCTGTGGTTGTATTTTTGAAGACTTAAATAATTCAAAACCCTTTGCGAACTTTAGGAACAATTTGCACTAAAGCTTTTCACCTGCCCGAAGGGCTGCCGTGGAGCTGGAGTCTTTTGGAGTTTCTGAGACACGAGTTAAAAGGCAGGAAATTCCAATTAGGTGTTAGAGTGAAAAAAATGGCCATAAGGGTTGTAGTGCTGGAAGAGGTTTCCTGGAGAGCTTGTGGAGTGTCTTTGGAGGTGTTCAAGGCTCAACTGGACCTGGCCTTGAGGAACCCATCTAATTAGGTCTGCATTGAGCTTTGGACTACAAGACCTCTGGAGGTCTCTTTTGCAAATTATTATCTAGTTCTGTGATTCCCAGGTAAGAAGATACCACTTCAAAAAAAATTCTCTATAACAGTCTGGGCATTTGTGGATCAAATGGATTCTTGCCTAATTCCAGTTTTGGAAAACTTCAGTTTAAATAAATGCTGAAGTAGACTGTCGTTGTTTTCTGAAGGCTGTCAAGATGATGTACTATTTTCTAGCACATGGAAGGGTATTCATCTTGATGTGAAAATTACCTGTAATTATTTTACTTATAAGATCTTAGCCTTTAATAAAGCTAGTAACATAATAGAAAGTACTTGTCTAATTGAGGAATTAGCTACTATGCAAAACAGATGGAAAGCTGCTCATAAACATAGAGAAATACAGCCTACAAAGTCCCAAGCCATGGAGCAGAAGGTTAAAATGTTCTTCTTAGACATGCCCGTTCTGCTTTATTCTAGTTGGATAGAATTATACTTAAAAATACCACTAGAGTAAGCTGGGTTTTGTTTGGGGGTTTCTTTTTAGAGTATTGCAGAACTCTCCTTTTATATCACATTAGGTTAATGCCTTTAGACTATTTTATTGCTCCCTACGGAAAAGCAGACACCGAACTTTTCCTTCAATAATGATCAAAAGTTGTTGATCTTGGGGTCCTAATCATACTTCTGTGGCAGCAAATGGGTTTGGAATTTCCTTTCTCATCTTCTGAATTAAGAAATAAAAAGAAGCTAAAAATAATTTTATCTGAGAGCAGTGTATTTTTTGAGTTTTCTATCAGAAAATAGCAGTTTCCAGTCAATATCAATATTATGTTTGGTTAAAAATTCCCCAGTAACCGCTTTGGGAAAAATTAAGAGAAAGAAGCCTTTTCAGTGCCAATATTGTATTTATACATTCAGTTTAGGGGTTTCTAAAAATAAAAGGAATCATTTATACCTAAGGGGTAAGTTATTCTTAGGTTGGAGTATGTTTATACACATGTAAAATGTGTAATGTGTATATGTCTTGATAAGTTTACATAAACATTTTCAGGGTGAACTTTTGAATGGAGAATTACAATAGCTGTTCAAATATAAACATGCTGTAAGAGACTTCTACATTACTGAATCCAATTGCATGGTATTATAAGCCACTGCATAATTTAATCTCCTTCAGTGTGCTCTATCTTAAAAGTAATTAGGAGTTCTATATGCAGTGCTCCAGCTATTCCAGAGTATAATTTTTCATTATATGAAACTTTTTTTAAGTTTCCAGTTAAAGCAGTTACCTAATTTAATTTTAATTGAGGAAAATTAACTTATAGTTTATTAATATCTATTAGCTCTTTTCTCTCCTTGGCATTTAAAATAGCCACTGTAGAATATTGACATCTATTCTTGCCCTTCTTTTTTGTATGCAAAACAAGTCTGGGTTTTTTTTATCCTCTCATAATCTCTCACTTCTACTCATCCTGTTTTAGCTCCTCTGTGCCAGTTCCACTTTGAGTTGTTCTCTTTTTGATAAGGCTCCTGTAATGACATACCACACTCTGGATGAAGTCTTACCATTAATACTTTTCTATTCCGATTAAGACTTCTGACTTGTATATTGTAGGTTTTTGTTTCCCTTTTAACAGCTGTGTTCCCGCTACTGTTTACTGATCAAATGGTCAAATAAGGCTTCCTAGTCCTTTTCTTCATGGTTATCTCCAGATTATGAGCTTCCAGCTTGTGCAAGAGGTTTTTTTCAGGCCCTTCAGTACATATTTTCACACTTGGTGCTTTGAACTCATCACATTTCTCTTTGGTAATATTTTTAACTTTGTCGTCCTTTACTGGGGTACATGCAACAAATTTAGCTAGACTGACATTGCCCCTTCTAGGTTAGAAACTTGCTGCAAATATTTCTTTTGTTTATGGGTTTGTAGGGTTCACGTCTCATGATACTTTAGATGGAATTTTGCACCAGGTTCTATTCTCCTAGTCTGCCACATTTGTATACTCCCATATTACTTCTTCCATATGGTATCTTTTTAGCTGTTGATTATGTACCTGTTTAGTTAACTTCCATATTTGGTAGAGCTGAGTCACAGCTTTTTTTTTTCACCTCAGGATGTTGTCTTGTTTCACAAATGGGGTGCTTTCTTGTTCTTTTTTTTTTTTTTTTTAATGTATCTCAATTGAATATATTTTCCCAGTAGAGAGAAACAGAGCAGTAATTTAAAATTGTATGTGTACTGTTGGGAGCAAACATTATTAAATTAAAAGTTCTCTTACTTCTCCAAATACTTACAACTTCAGACTTCATGTTGTAAACTGCAGCAGCAAGTAATTAGACTGCATGTAGTCTCTGTGCAGAAAAAAATACATTGTTGAGACTAGGGTATTTCAGTAAAAACAATTATTATTATTTCTGATATTTAATTAAAAGATAATTTGCACAATTTCTGGATGTTCATTTTGTAGGAGGGAAGTTCATTTGAATACAACATTTCATGACTTGTGTGAAGTAAAAATGTACAGGAAACACTGAAGGTCAGGAAAGATCATCACTGGTGAAATGCATTGAAATTTCTCAGTTTTTATTACAAGGTACTTAATAAATAAGGTAACAGAATTAGAATTTAATATAGAATTGTCTGTGTGATTCTACATGGATGCTGACTGGTGGTGTCTAAAGAGCAGCAAGATGTTCATGGTTCCTGAGCAAACTAGTTTTATTTTTATGATTGCTTTCTGAAATTGAAATTTTTAAACTAGAAAAAAGGTTAAGGTCGCTGGGAAAGTGAATTGCTGCCAACTTGTGTCTTAAGACAGCATTTTAAATCAAAGCATTCTTAGAGTTTTTAATATTGTATTCTTTTGTATAACTTAAGTAGTTTTTCAAAATTTGATGCTTACTAGTCTAACTAAGGTTATCTTAGGGGATATACCTAACTTTGCATTTGCAGTATTTGGAAATAATGGCTTTCTTGAGATTTTGATTTGATGAACTAGTAAAAGACTCCCTTTTAAGTATGCATATAAGTGTTATAATTTTTAGTGGGATTAAGCACATTACTTTCTTCCCAAGGCTGGATTGCAATGTTATGAGAAACAAATGTAGATTTAATTTTGATTTTAAGTGTTTCATAATTTGGAACAAGTTTTCAGAGTTTATAAATACAGAAGTAACAAGTACAATTTAATAAGGTAAAGTTGCGTAGAGAGTGAGTAGTAGAAGCAAAGAAATCTTCTGTTATAGATTTTCTGCCTCGTTATAGGGGTCACTCGGATCTCATTTCAAAGCTATGAGCTCACCAGCGCAGTACCACAAGGATATGTGGGTAGAGCATGCAACTTATTTATTCATAAATTGTCAAAATAACCCAGTAAATTGGTGGCATGATTGCTGTTGATTTTTGGTTAGGCTATGTTACCTAATACAGCAAAAATGAAGACTTACTCTGGAGAACTGCAGAACCTTACAAGGCAGCGGGTCAAAAGACATGTAGTTAAGTAGTGTGGCAAAACACATTAGTTTTACTAATGTAGGCTATGAACTGGCCAGTGACTAGTGAAATACTGGGCTGGTTCTTGAAAACTTAATGAATGGTGTTCACTGCTGGTTAGAAGAGCATGCTAAAAACTACTGGGAAAGAAATAGAGAACAAAATACTGAATATTAGCCTGTCTCTTAAACCCATTATATGATTGAATTTTTAGTTTTATGCAGAGTTCATGTTCCCTTGTCTCAAAAAGGGAAAGACCTGGTATTAGCAAAGGTACAGAAGAGCAAAGGCTTCTTTAACTTCTAGCTGAGTGATGCCCCTATTTCACTTCTGTCCTTATTTGCATTCCTCTTGTGTTCTACTTCTCTTATTTCTCCTTCCCACAGTCAGGAGCATATTGCTGGGAGATGTGATGCTGTCCAGGTGATTGGCAGAGAGTTTAATGCTTGAGGTGCGAGTCAATTAAAAACGTAGACATGTTCTTCTATGACATAGCTTAGAAAAGAATGACAGGAAGGAAGAAAAAATTACTTGCTTCATTTGTTATTAAGTCTTGATGCTAGATGTATTTATCCTCAGTGTTCTGAAGTTTGACTACTGTTTCAAACAAGGAAATGGTTTGTCAAAGAAAGAACAATTATTTACTGATTTAAGTAAGGTAGAAACATACTCAGGAACCAAAATGTTGCAGTGGGGGAAAGCAATTACTAGAGAAATACACTTTTTTTTTTTTCATTTAACAAATGAGGGAAAGGAGAGGCAAATTCTTGTCTTTTTAAATGGTAATATTTTATGTATGGTATTTTGATCATTGTACATACCTGATCACAATTAATCAGTAATTGATCAGTAAAGCTGATTGAATGATAAATCTGGTTTTGTGCCTTGTCTCCAGTCTGTAACACTCAATACAATTTCAGATTCCTCTGAGACTGGGTGTTAACACTGGGAAAAAGTGATCTTTCCCTTTTCTTCGTGTTGAAAAAAAAATCCATCAAAATGATTGTTGCTACAGATTTTAGTATTCTTACAATCGTGGACTGAAACGTGTTCATATACAGCTGCTATGTTCCTGATGTCAATTTGTACTTTTCAACTTGGTGGTATATATCCAGAATTTCTTTCCATATTCTACTGGTTTTTGGCAACTGATTTAATCAGAACTTTTCTTCCTTCTATGGCCAGTAGCAACATTTCTTTTGAGTTCAATGAAGTACCATTGTGTCTTTAATGGAAGTGTGAATTTATATGTGAGTTGTTGTGGACTGGAGAGACAATTTTTATCAAGATATCTTAAGAGGCTAGTAGAAAAAGAATAAGGATATAATTATTAGGATTTATCAACTCTAAGAAAACTTGCTGTGCTGTGTTTTCTTACAGTGAAAAATGTTCTTAGAACTTGAATGATGAGTTGGACGTTCACCCTTAAAAAGTGGTTGTGCAAACTGTCATCAGAAATGTCCAACAAAAGTCCAACAAAGCTTCTTGCAGTAACTGTTAAAGTGATAGTAGTGTTTATTAGGAGAGGTGAAATAATAGGCAGATCCAGCTGGTATGTGATACATACATACTGGTTGTGATAGGGCAGTTAAAATTGGTGGTAATAAAGCTGAGGATCACAATGAGTGTTTGGTAGTCCTGAGGTAATGATACATGTATTCAGCTGTTCTTGCTTACATCCACTGATCCTCGTAAGACTAGGCCGTCCTATCTATTGCTGTGAAGGCTAAACTAAGATATACCTCCAAATTAAATCCCCACATGGGGCAGTGTAAAGTCAGAGAAACATTTATGACTTTTCTGAGGGTGGTATCTTACCCTCTGAACTGTTATGTCTTATGAGTGACAAGCAAATCATTCTGACAGCTTGGTGTTCTTTGCACATCTGAATGATGACAGCATATTACATATTCTACATATATTATATAATAAAGGTGTCATGCATAACAATGTTACGTATTTTATAGCAAAGGCTTTAATGGCTGGATTCAATTGCATAAAATTTGCTCTTATTATGAAGCAAAATTTTGTGTTACTTAGGAAACTTAAAAATACAGTTTTTCAAATTTTGGTGAGACATGTAATATTGAAATTTGCCTCAATCACTTGTCTTATTCTGTTAATCTTCTGTTTTCCCAGAAAAGGAAAAGAACTGCCTCCTTAATGTGTAATTTAACAGGAAACATTGTTCATTAGGAACTTAAATTTTCATATTTGTTTTAATAGGATTGAGTATACCTGCTATGGAAGATGTCTAATATAGCAAGATTTTGGATGTACTCAATGGAAACCATCTTTGATACTTGTGCTTTTGGTTTAAAAATTGTATCTTTTCCTTTAGTTGAAACAGTGTCTTCTCCAGTAGTTTTTGCTGAAATTGTGTTAGTGGGCAGGACAGTGGAGTGCATACTTCATATAGAAATAAAAATGAACATTTAAATAGTGAGCAATCTGGTTTTAGCCATCCCAAAATTTCTTGCAGGTATGCTTGAGAGGTTGTTAGAAAGAGTTTGGGGGGGTGTGGTGGCAATGAGAGAGGAAGAGTAAAGGATTGCATCATTTTACAGAGTGTGGCAGAGTAAGGACAAGAGGAAGTTTTCCTGGAAGCTAAAGAACAACTGAAGCATGAAATAACTAGTTTCATGAGGGTTTGTATAAGAGAGAAAGGCAATTGTCAAGAGGAGGCAGAGAAAGACACACTTGGGATAGCAGTTCTGACAGTGTAAGATGTTCAGTGTTCTACAAATCAGTGCAAAAAAGGGGGGTTTGTTGGGGTTTTTTTTGGTATGATGTCTTCAGGTTATATGGAGAGAAGCAGCAGACTGTTCGACTGTGTGCATACCTTTTAAATGTTCTCTGCTCTTAAGTGGGAATACATGGTAAGTAAAAGTTTACCAATTTAAAAATACTTAAAATGACATTTCAGTGATCCTCGCATAGAGTACAATTATTATTGTAGCCCTTAATTTTGAAAATCTTAACTTGGTTCTATGGAAATTGCTTTTTACATATGCTTCCTCCTGTTTTCAGGTCTTTGTTAATCAGTGGCTGAGATTTGAGTTTGTAATTTTGTTGCACAAAACCCAGCCGAGACTGAGTTGTTAGTTCTCAGGTGGATACTGGGCTTTTCATAGATCTGTAATTTATTTTTTTATAAAACTAGAAATGTAATGACAAAGTTTGTTTATAAGGAGATAGATGTCACAATTTGTGGTTTTACTTTTTTTCTTGGTGTCGTGGGTTGACCCTGGCTGGATGCCAGGTGCCCACGAAAGCCATTCACTCACTCCCCTCTGCAGCTGAACAGAGGAGAGAAAATTTAACAAAGGGTTCATGGATTGAGGTAAGGACCGGGAGAAATCACTCCTCAAATACCACCAAGGGCAAAACAGGCTCATCTTAGAGATATAAAGTGAATTTATTATTAACAAAATAAGAGCAGGATAACGAGGAATAAAATAAGCCCTTAAAACCATCTTCCCTCCACCCCTCCCTCCTTACCAGCTCTACCTCCTACCCCAGCAGTGCAGGGAGACGGGGAATGGAGGTTTTGGTCAGCTGTGGCTTCTCCCGCTGCTCAAGGAGAGGAGTCGTTCCCCTGCTGCACCGTGAGGTCCCTCCCACAGGAGACAGTTCTCTGTGAACTTCTCCGATTTGAGTCCTTCTCACAAACAACAGCTCTCTGCAAACTGCTGCAACGTGAGTCCTTCCCATGGGCAAGAGTCCTCCCAAATCTGCTGTGGCATGGGTCACTCTTCCACAGGGTGCAGTCCTCCAAGGACAGGCTGCTCCAGCCTGGAAGCAGGGCCCCCTCTCTCTCCACCAGGTCTCCCACTGGATCACAGCCTCCTCCAGGCATCCACCCACTCCAGCATGGACACCTCCCCCACGGGCTGCAGGTGGATCTCTGCATCCCCCATGGACCCATGGGCTGCAGGGGCACAGCTGCTTCACCATGGTCATCACCATGGCCTGCAGAGGAGTCTCGGCTCTGGTGCCTGGAGCACCTCCTCCTCCTCCTTCTCCACTGACCTTGGTGTCTCCATGTAGTTTCCCTCACAGGTTCTCACCTCCTCCTCTTCTCTGGCTGGAATTAAAAGTACACCACAACCTTTGTTTTGATTTCTTCTTAAATATGTTATCATAGAGGTATTGCCTCCATTTCTAATTGGCCCAGCTTTGGCCCGTGGCATGGCATGTCTGTCTTTGGAGCCACCAGGGATTGGCTTTGCTAGACAGGTGGAAGCTTCTGGCAGCTTCTCACAGAAGCCACCTCTGTGGGCCCCCTCTGCTGCCAAAATCCAAGCCATGCAAAACCAGTACACTTGGTAAGCATGAAAACCGTGCCAAATTTCCATTTGACAAAGGTGATTTAAAAATTTTACAGAATATTCAGATACATTTTTTGAGAGGGATGTTACACTGAGGCAGAGTAGCACTCACAACAATTTCCAGGTAGGATGCTGAAAGTTCCAGGGATTTATGGCTAGAATGCTTCATAGTTTGCTTCTGGGTGTGCCTGAAGCAGTGCAGCCATGAGTGAAAATTGCAGCTATCTCACAGCTGTGAGTGACTTCAGTGAGGTGAGTCAGTGTCAAGCCAGGTCTGTAGCAGTATCCTCATTACAGCTGGTGCTACTTGGCACCCTGATGGCAGTCCCAGTGGAGTTACGGAAACAAAGCACCGGGCTGGTCTCCTTGTTTGATGTGCAGTGCCAAGAGTTAGCTGAAAAACTTTGTTTTCTATTCTCCTGAAGAAACCATTTATTCTGGTTGAGTAAAATGTAGTTTCTGCTGCTGACAAGGGATCATCATGTATTTATACATAGAATTTTTAAGTGGAGCATTAGTGAAACATCAAGAGCAAGTATTGTTATGTATACGTAAAAAAATGCTGAAGCACCATCAAAGCATCATTGTACATCTCTGTGAAATTACTCGAATGATTGATGTCTTATCAATGTCTGTGACAATGGAGAGAAATTAGATGAGAGAAAACATTCTATTTATTTTGTAGAAGCTGTGTTAATGCTTTACTTTTTTTCCTGTGTGGATCCCTCTCAACTGAGTAAAATAAAAAAATAAATATTTTTATAAAACGTTGCAGTATACCAAAGATAACTGAAACCTGCAGAGCCTGAAATACTTTAGGAGACATTGAACTCTTTCTCATTCTGCTCTTTCATATAGTTGAGAAGTGTGGATCAAGTCCTGTCTAGCAGAATTACTATGCTATGTGTCATAATATAATAAAATACTGTGTTACGACCTGAACAAAGGACCTGAACTCAAGGTTCTATATTATTTTCCAACTGTGTTATTTCCCAAGAATTCTGAAAGCTTTTGAAGCTGTTGCAGAAGAAAATCTATTAAGGCCCCACAACCTTAGTCACTATAAATAACATTTTATTCTTTTAAAAATAGGTTAGATTGTCCATATTCCCAGTGTTCTTTTAAAATATTATATAATTTTTTCTTGTAGAATGTCAAGATTACTAAAGAGGGAGTGATCATGTTGAATATTTTGAGAAGTTAGAGATTGCTTGTCTGTAGCAGTTGGAAATTTATAAAATATTACCATGCTATTACCCCATATACACCCCCACAAGTGAGAGCTAATATAACAGGTATTTTCTGCTCTTTTACATCCTCAGACCATAGTCTCTGAAATTGTCTTAGCTTTCTACATGTTATCTTCAAGTCATTAAATATTAAACCCTGCAAGTCTTGTTTCTCCATTTATAAGAGAGGAGCTAAAACCTCTTCACAGTTTTTTTATGTTTCTAAAATATTCTGAACATATAAAATGCTGTTCAAGTACTAAGTTTAAGTATTTTCTCTTCAGCAAGGCAATTTGGTTTAGTTAGATTTTAACCTTCTAAGATTGCCTAAAATGACTACAATGCTCTCTGTGTGGCCCTTTGTAGTCTTAACAAAGGTTTCAAAAGTATCACCAAGACCTGATGGAAATCCCCATTCAGTCTTGCTATGTAATGTTTGGATATGCTCTCTCATCTCAGGCTTCTTAGAACTGTAAGCTTGGCTGTTTTTCTTGGTACTTACGGGTGTTCCCTGGTTTATCTTTCCTTCTATTTCCACTAAGCACTGTTTTTGCAATATATTAAAACAGAAAGGGTAATAGATTTTCGCACTAGGTAAGTAAGGTCGTAGAACATAAATCCTCTGTTGACCAAAGAAGACATTGGAAGACTGAAAAATAAAGTGGAAAGAATTCTGCATACCTGGATAGAGCAGAGGGCATGTGACTGTAGGAAATAAAAATTTTTAACATAGTTTATTGTTTACAGTTCATTATTTATTAATTATTTAAGATTTTTCTGGAAAGTGGGTTTGCAGATCATGTAAATAAAAACCTGAAGTCAAAAAGAAGTTGAGAGTAAATGAAGAATATTTTGAGGAATCCTGTGTGTAACAGGCAGTTTTTATTTTAATATAGGCATAAAAATGGTAGACTAGGGAAGAGTTTCATTATCTTCTAATAAATGTTCTGAATTCTTGGTAAAATATTTTATTTTAAATAAATGTGTCATGCTTATAATCTAGTAGATTAGTCCTTGTCATCGTTATCATAATTGTTACTATCCTATCAAAAAAAGAGTTGATATTTGTATTTCCTTTCATAAGGTAATAAATCTTTCATTGCTGTGTACTTGGTTTGATTAATTGGAGTGTATGAGATAGCCAAGATGCCTAAAACTTTTGTTCCACAGAGAAACAGGAATTCAAAGAACTGACCTGAACATTGTAATATAGTCATTATAACCTCATAAAAACATCTAGTTTTAGTGAGGATTTATATTGAACAAGACGCCTATATCCACTATTGATACACACAAGGCAGTGCATAATGAACACGTTATATACAGAAGCTATCATTTCACACAGCTGAAAGACTGACATCAAATGTCAGCCTAATCATTTTTCAATCTTTTTTTTATTTCCAAACTTCAGAATGTTTTCCAGCTGAAGCATCTCTCTACCACAGAGTAAATTTCTACTTACTTAAAATTCACTTCTTTTTTTTAATTAACCTTTTCTAATCACAAAAGTTTGGCAGATCACAGATCAAAAGCTGTCCCAAACATCTTAGCTGTCCACGTATTTATGACTTGTTTAAAGAAATGTAGTAAAATTTCTAGCAATAAATAAATATTGTTGAGAATAATTTTTAGGTTGGTTGTTAGAACACTACTTCAGAGCTGCTGACATGGATTCCTGTTTACTGGGGAACTGGACAATGGCAATTTATAATTTTATCCAGGTCTCATTTATTTTCATCTCTCACATATGGAATTTTAAAGTTCGTTCGTTTGCATGAGTCCTGAAGTTAGAAACACTTCCCAGTTGGAAAAAGTGGTACATATTTTCAAGAAAATTTCCTCTCATTACATTGAGGAGGAAATACAATCTCAAAACTATATAACTATATAGCTTAAATTGGTTTAAGTATCTCAAATGGATCATTGTGCTTTTCAGGAACTGTCAGTTCTTATTATACTGAATAGTTGTATTCAGTTATGGGCTGGACAGAAATCAATTCAAAATTGTGTGTGTGATCATGAAACCCCTCATGGAAATTGTTCATTCACACTGTTTCCCAGGTTTTGTGCTATATTTAATAGGTGGATTTGTTCTGCTCTAATGAGGAGAACATTGTATAGCTGAATGTTCTTCCATGTGGTTGGATTCGTAAATGTCTTCCTTTTAATGGAGCTTTTTCTCTCCACATGGAGGCAGTGGCTTCCTGGTATGGGCAGAAATATGTTCTGTTTTTCAGGTACTGCTTAAAAATGCAGCAATATGTTGATCAATCTTTTTAAGTCTGTGAAATTCATTGAGATTTTGAGAGACAGATAAAATAAATCGTGTAATTGTAAGTCACCTTATATATAGGCAAACCCCCAAAGTTTGGGATTAAATATCCAAGAAAGCATTGGAAACCACAGAGATCATAGAATCATAGGGTGGCCTGAGTTGGAACAGACCCATCAGGGTCATCAAGTCCAACTCCTGGGCCTAGGTAGGACACCCCAAGAATTCCATCCTGTGCCTGAGAGCATTGTCCAAACACTTCTTGATATCTGTCAGGCTTGGTGCTGTGACCACTTCCCTGCGGAACCTGTTCCAGTGCCCAACCACCCTCAGTGTAGCTGGATGCTGGAACCTGTGGAGAAGATGTGTTATCTTCTCCCTTGCCATTCTTCTTTTCTTTGCCAGCATGGGAATATTAAGAAACAACCACTTTAAATCTAAGAAAGAACAGTAAGCACAAAAGTACGTGTAAAACTACTGTCTCCAGTGATCAGGTGCCTAAATCCAAATTACACTAAGTGTTTTACCTGCTTGTGATTCAGTGCACCTCATTCTCCCAGTTATTTATAAAATGACAAATACCACTAAAAAGGTGTTTGGTCCCGTGGCAAGAACTTGGAATTCTTTTCCTGGTGGATAAATATTAACCACAAGGTTGTGCACTCTTGTTCCATTTTGTCTGCTTCTCTAGGTCCAAGATCTTTCTTTTCTGCATCTTGGCCTTGCTTGACTAAGGGCTGTGCTAAGCAGGGCAGGTACCTTAGTAGTCAGGACACTCCTGCTGAAGGTGTCCTTTTGAGTTCCTGCATACTGGAAAAAAAACCTTTTAGTCAGGTTTCCATTTCTTTAAGATCAAGCAGAGTTAAAGAAGTTGAAGTAGCCACTGAGGGGTGGTTTGGACCAGTTTTCAATGTTGACATATGAAAATACATAAACTATTACTTTGGGAATAGCCCCATTGCTTCTGAGACGAGTGCTATTATCTAATTCCTGCTATGCAAGGGGGGGAGATGGCATTGTTATCATTAAACTTGAGGCTATTTATTTGTTACTTTCTTACAGGAAACAGATTCAACCTCTTCTAGGACAGTTTAGCCAGTCAGAAGCTTTGTTAATCTCATCTGGGGTTGAGCCAGGGACTCTGGATGGTGTTCTCTTGGATGCTGGCTGTTCTTCTATGCAATTTGATACACCCGAAAGAGGTTTTTCCCTGCAGAAAGATGGACCTTTGGACATGAGGATGGATAGTGACAGGTACATTGTAATAGAATATTTCTTGTTGAATGTCAAAAACTGTCTGCTCAGCAACCCCTGTGCATTTCCTTTCCTCTTAAAATGAAGAATTCTTATCATCAAACCACATCTAATTTTGCATGATTATTCTGTCTTTCTTTTGCCAAAAAGCTTTTTTCTGTCTCAGTGCTCAGCCCTGGTTATTGTCTTTGCCTTCTTTGAAATAAGAGGAAAGTTCCAGTGATGAGTAATTAAACCAGTAACATTTTATTAACTGTACCTTTGAATTGTAACATTTTTGGAGTGTATGGTATACAGTTGCAGGAACATCTCCCTTTCAGAGGCCTATTATTTCCACAGTTTCTCAGCCTGCACTTGATCTGCAGGCTCACAACTTTTTACTGCAGTCCCTTTCCTTTCCTGCCACACTTAGTATTTGTGGAAACTTCACTTGAGCAGGTTCAGTTGCTCCCTTAGGAAAGGAGCAGCGTCCGTCTTTTGTGCAATGACCATCTGATCCAGTTGCTTCTCTGTAAAGGAAACATAACAAAAATAAAAAAATAAAATCCTATCCATTGTATCTGCCAGTTTAAATCAGATAGCTATATTGCTTTTAACATGCTAATATAAAGTTGTCTTCCATGCCCATATATTTGTTGTAAGTTTTACTTAGCAAAATTATAAGCTTCCTTTCTCTTTGTGTAGGAGGCACATCAGGCTTACTTAATTGTCAAATTATTTATTACTGAGTAAATCACCTGTATTTAAATTTGGATTGGTATTTAGTACTTTCAAGAGCATGAAAATCAGTCGTGGAATGATAATTTCCACTTACGCAGTGTTTTTCATCTTCAGACAACGTGATGTATTTCTGCAACATTTTACTTTTTGCATGAGCAACCAAAGATCTGTCTTGTATGGATGATGGCTGTAATTGCACGATGCATTGCATGACAGAGAATGACAATGTTTTCTTGGTGTTTTGATGAACCTGCAGTCTTAAGAAATGCCATTTCTTCTTTCATTGCTCACAGAGAGCCCATGGGAAGGCTCAATTTCTAAGGAATTAGCTTACCGTATTAGTGTTAAGTCTTAACACAGCAAATTTCATGATACTTGCTTTTTCTGGTTTTGTGCAAAATGCTCCCATGATTCTCCTGGGATTCAGTCCTCAGATTTCAAGAATCTGAGCTCCAGACTTAAATATAAGTCTGATGCATCATGAGAAAACAAACACAGAACAAGAGCATAAGAACAAAGGATACCTGAGGCATAACAAAAACCTTACTCTATGGTTGTTGCTATGATACTACTTGCCTCTAAGTTTTGTTATCTTTTGTAAGATACTGCAGGGGAGTAAAAAATGCCTGAAAGAGAAGAAGAGAATTTAGAAGAGAATTTATTAAGTAGTTTGTATGTTTTCTCTGATTAGTAAACGCATAGATGATGTTCATAAAATACCTTGAACTATTTCAGTAGCAAAGTGACAGAGATTTAGATATATAGATTGAAGGCTTACACTGTTTAAATTGTAATAATTCCTGTAATTTGTATTATTAGGTCATTTTTATTATCTCAGAAGAGTATATATAAATTCTTATGCCTTTTAGTGAAAAGTAATGTTTAATTATCTTCATTAGCAATTGTTTTCATGGCAGGAGATGTGAAAGAAAAGATCCTTGAAATCAGTTCTGACTAGAAAACAACATATGATGCAAGGTGGCTAAAATGAACCCGTAAGAGGCAAGTTTATATTCTAAAGCTGGCTAAACAGAAAGGTCACACATAATTTCCATCCTAGCACGATACTGGAATATATTTATTCTTGTCACCTTATTAAGCATAGTTTATGATAACACTTGGAAGTTAAAACTGTTCTAATTGAAGTTAAGGAGCAAACTCCATTTAGACCAGCAAGAAAAAGGATTTAAAAGGTGCAAGCTGTTTTCACAGAGTTGCCTTCTCCTATTTGAAAACCTCAAAGGCACTTGTATGCAGTGTGTGTGTTTGACTTTATGTCTCAACGCTATGAAGCTTCACCTCTTGTCAATGAAAACTGACGTCAGTGAACTAATTGGCCCTTCTCGTGCGTAGGTACCCTGACATGCCCACTGCTGCTGATGTTGTGAATGCTTTAGATCAACAGGCGCTTGCGTCCATCCTGAGAACGTACGGGGAGGAGAGGCACGCTAAGAAAATCGCTTCAGCCATCGTTCAGGCACGCAGCATATACCCCATCACCAGAACTCAGCAGCTTGCAAGCATTGTTGCAGGTACCCTCATTAATTCTTCACAGTGGCTGTTGAAGAGAAAAAATTATTAATCCCCAAAGTCCCAGAGGGATCTATTTGTACTTGAAATCATGCAGGATCTAATCCTGCCTATTCTGCTCTGATGTCAGCTCTCTTTTTCTTTTTTTTTAAGCTCCCATTTTTTTGTATTGCAGTTTGACAATTAGTTTAATAATAGATTTAAGATGAAGTGATTTATCATTTTGTCAACCAAGTTGAACCACAGAATGACAGCAGCCTTGGGTATTCTTTATCCTGGCTATTAATAAACTTTCAAATATCAGATATGTCATATCTGGCTTAGTTTTAAATTTCTGTATTTTAATATTTTGAGGGGAGGTACCATGGCAGTTTCCAGTTATGAGTGAAATCAGATAATTTCTGTCTTTTTAAAGAGTCAGGAAGCACAAAGCAATACATGGCTTGCTTCACCTTGTGCATGCCAACTAGATCAGCCTGAAGCGACTATTGAAACACTTCATCTTCCTTGCTCCTCACTGTAAACAACTTGAACAAAATGCAGTTAGGCAGGAACAGTGCCTACATCAAGAACCTTTACGTTTGTGTTCTCAATCAAGAATTTTCAAGGAAAAATATAAGACACGAATCCTGTTCATTAACATTCTAATATGTAGTGTCAGGATGTTTTATTTTTTTACCAAATAATGAAAACCTCTACATCTTGTCATGAATAAGTCTAAACTGCTGACTTTGAATATAGAGCTTTAAAATTCTTATCCAAATTTAACATTTGCTAAAGAACAGTGTAAAATATTTTATGAGTATCCTGAAGAGTATTAAAAAATGTATGGTATTCTTAAAAAATTGTATTACTTAAACTGGAAGTCTAAGGCACTTAAATTTAATGATGGAGAAATTAAAAGGTTTGGATTTGTAGAAGTCAGGATACTTTAGCAAAATGTCCAATCAACCAAGGCCCAAAGTTTAGCTGATAGGATAAAAGGACCTGAAGATACTGCTTGCTGTTGTAAGCCCCTGCTGTAAATATAGTGAATACAAACAATGTTAAAATAAAGCACCATGTGTCATTTATAAACCTTACATTTTTATTATCATCATTAACAATATCCTGAAATAATAATTTTGGGTTTTGTCATATATGTCTCATGCTTTTTGAAAAACTGTTGATTTAGACAGTGTACCACTACTGAGTTTGAAGCACTGTGTTAAAGATACAACATGCTATGTGTTGTAGACAAGCAACTCAGTAATTCTGAAATAATTTTGTGCCATAGCTTAAACTAAACAAATAAAAATAGTAGTGTATAAAAGACAGCGATTGAAGCTCCCTTCATGTTTAATGTGCTGCATGTGAGTCATCAGTTAATGGTCACTTTCTTTGACAATGAGAAGGATTTTTTGTTCTCACTTTAGAGCTTCTTCACTTTAGAGCATCAGGTAGTGTACATGCCAAAAACAATGAGTCCAGCACACATCTGCCAAGACAATAAATATGTATGTTTTGTGTGCTTTTTTTGGAATACACAAGTAGTTATAATAACTTTAGAGCTGTTACACTGATCCCTGTTTGCATAAAACTTCTTCCAGTTTTAATTGGATTCATCCAATAAGGAAGCACTATGGTAGATCCTATCGGTTTTTGAACTGATTAAGAAAACCTTAAGAAAATTTTTGGTAATTGTGATGTACTTTGATTCATTTATCATCCATCATTAATATATATACTTACATGAAATTTAATTGGTGAAGTTATTGGGATAAGCCAGAGCTAAAGTGCCAGAGACCACAGCTACAGGAACCTCTTGATGGCACAGCCCAAAAAGCCACTAACTAATTCAGGACTTTACCAGAGTAAAATTAATGACCTATTAGTTAAATATTATGTCCTTTAAAAATAAAATATTAATTAGAATAATAAAATCTTGCATTTTAGATTTTGCAGATTCTTTGCAAGCCTGATTATCTTCCAGACCAGGGTCATTATTTTTGCCTAATATAGGAACCAGAACACAAGCAAAAAAATCTAGCCAATGAGGCTGGGTATTTATGTGTTTTTCTCTGCTGGTGTCAGTATCTGAGAATTTGCATAGTGTCCATATTTCTTTCTCATGTTATTGATTACTATGGCTTCAGATTTTCTAGAGCTCCCAGGTTTTATCTTAAGGTCCAGCTGATAATCAGAATCACAGTGAATCTAGATTTGGACTAACCTGAACCTGGAAAATTTAATTTCTTTTTGTAGAGTGCTAGACTTCTGGTCTTTCCTACCACCCCCCAAAAGATTAGAACATGTATTGCAGTTGCTAATTGATTGGGAGATAAAAGCGAACGATGTAGTTTAAAAAAACCTCAAGCAAACAAAAGAGCATTCAAAAATTTGTCTTTTTGTGTTTATAAATACTATACAAAAGGCTTCTGATCTATTCAAATAAGATCTCTTTGAGCTATGGAATTGGCAGTAGGAGGAGTTTTCAGTTCAGTCTTGTGAACAGTATCTCTTCCTGCAGCACAGTCTAGAACTCTTCTAACTGTTTATAATTTTCACAGAGCTATTTGCAACATTGGATGCTCTGTAAATACTAAAAATCAGTAGTTCTCAACTGAAGGGTTGTGAATAGATGTGTGGAAGTCGATTAAGAAGCACTTCCTGATGTCTTTTGTTGTACCTCATTGAGTTGTTTGGAAACAATAGGTCTAACTGCATGTACAGGAAAATTTGTTAAAAATGGTGAAATTTTTAGAAAGTAATTTTCACATGCATTTCCTGTACTGATGATCTATTTTGATTTTTCTTGAGTGGGCAATATACCTTGTTATCTATTATTTTTTGTCCAAAATTTTTTTTTTTTCTGAGCATTATTTAGATGCATAATCTATTCACGGACAATTTTGAGATCATGTAATCATTTGGCCTTAACTTGAAAGGAGTTGATGATGACATGTTAAAGAAATTTGAAAAGTTTAAAAAGAACTTTAATCGGTAAAGTCAATTTCATTCAGACTGGTTCACTTTTGTAGACTTTAATTATCAGTTTGGAATTTGTAATATTGCCTGAATTTCAGATGGGTGAGAATTAACACTGTACTGAGGGAGCCTAGACAAAAGGACATTAGTTGCGTCACAGAAACTTATTAAATGCAGTGCTAATTCAACAGACGAATTCCTGCAAACAGGTGCACAATCTGAATTAATTTTTAAACTCTCCCACTCTCTTACACTCTGGGGACTTTAATAGTTCATATTGACAGGCACAGCACATTGCTAATTTCATTCACAAGCTTTTAAAATTTCAATACATTTCAACATGTGAACCTATTAGATTTTTTAAAGTGTGAGTATCATCAGGGCATCCTAAAACTAAAAATGATAATTATTCTCACTGGGATTTCAAATCAGTCATCTAGCCAGAAGTGTGGTGTTTTTATGAATGAAATTCATTTTACAAGCTTCCCATACAGTTTTTTTTTTAATGTTTTTGTACACTGAACACCCAGTTACCAGGAAGGATTTTCTTTAAGTGTCTTGGTAACTGGAGGGGCCTGGGTGAGAGATGATGTGCCTGTGCAGAAAGCACAAATAGATTTTCATTTAACTAAACTAGAGGAGTAAGAGTGATAGGAGAATTTTTCATCACATGCAACTGGCAGTCAATGGCTGTTCTAAGGGTTCCATTTTCAACGAATCTATTTATAGGTATGTAAAGAAATATGGAAACAGATACTCTGCCAGTTAGTACAAGCTTGGTGTCGGTTTCTTGGGACACCTTATGTTCTATGATTTTCAGTTCTCCTTTTAATTTAGGTCTTGCATCAAAATGAGCTTTGTGACTTCTACAGTGAGAGTATGTACTCTTTTTATGATTCATAATGAATATAGAAGGTTATGTTCTCAAGGACAGAAATTATATTAACTAGCTAGTGTAACTTTTTCTAGAGTTTGTAAATGATGGAGAAGCCTAGCTCCTGGAGGCTACATCTATTTACTCTGTTTTGTGAGACAGCTTCAAGCCACAAATTCCCATGCAGTCATTTGTTGGGAGAAGTCGATCCTGTTGCCACTTGCTGTCTTGAAGGATTCAGAGTATAAGAATTGGAAGCCCCCACAGCTACAGTGGGTCTCTTCAGTGAATTTAGGAGCTGTTAGCTTTGGAGATCAGAGGAGGTAGGGAAGGTAGTTAGGAAAATCAATTATGCATATCTTAGGGACATAGCATACATGATAACAGCTTTGTTAATAATGATTTAATTTGAAAATCCTTGTATTTTCCTCTGCTGTTGGTGAACACTGACATTGCTTGTGTGTTTGTGATATGCTTTGTGAACACTTAGGCATTTTGACATAAGTCAAATCTTACCTTTAAAACTCTCAAGAATTCCACTAATTAATTATTCTGTGCAAGCATATTACGGGTAATGATATCTCTTAATTTTTTTCAATCACCTGTGCAAATGTGAATTTAGACAACTAGTTTCAGAGGTACAATATTCCCCTCTTTTACTTCACTATGTAGAATATCAATTACTTGATTATGAGTTGTGTTTACTTCAAACTCTTTGCTTGATTGTGTCGTAGCTTAGCACTGACATGAAATTAGGGCATTCTAATACATACATACCAGTTGTATTGCCTCTTGTTTAGAAAAATAATTGTCCAGTTATGTGCTAGCATTATTCATTCAATTTATCTTTACCAGACTCCTGTGCTCACTTACATAATAGATTATAAATTTACTTGGGTTTCACAGATCTTATAGGATCCTTGCACTTTAGTCCCTCTGATCCATCAAATCAGGCTTCTCCAGCTTTTTGCTCTGTACTCATGTAATGAAAGTTCAAGCCTAAAATACATTAAATATTGATATAATTAAGTTTCCATCAAAATTTCAGTCTCTACCAAAAACTTGTTTAACTCATAAGAAATTTGGGGAAAGGAAGAGGGAGTTTTGTGCATCTAATAAAAAATATTTAATATGGTGATTTTAGGTCTGACAAACCTTGGCACATTCTGCTGTATAGACACGTGAAAACACAACACTATCAGCTATGTTTTCTAAATTTCTCAAGGTATTTTTGTGAACATTTGAAGAAACAGAGGTGTAGTGTTCAACAATTGCTATTCCCAAACAAGGATACCTCTTTTAAACTTCAAGTAATTCATTGAAAGATAGTTATTATCAGGCAGACATTGTCTTCAGTTATATCTGCCTGTGAAGAAATGCAGTTATCTAAAAGGCAACAGGTAAAATTGTGTCCATCGTACATTAATTTCTTTTCTTAAAAGCATAACACAACCACAAATACCAAACTGACATTGATTACACTGAGCCGTAAGGTGAAATTTATCTATCCTATCTTTTTTTTCTTTATCTTGATTTCAGCCATTATTTTGTAGTTTAAATTTGTGATGCTTTTGGAGAAGGAATTTCTCTAAAAGATTCTAGGGAAAAAACCCAACACTTAACAACAAACCATCTTAGTTTAATAGGGTTTACGTTCAGAGATGTGAATTCAAAACATAAAATAAAGATATGTTACCAAGAAGGAAGCTCACTACTCAGGGTTCAGTTTTGACTATGCTTTCCTTTAAAGTCATCTTGCATGAGTGGATGTCAAGATGTGGAAATATTAAGTTATTAACATGCAACTTTTAAAATGTGTGGCAGGTGCTTTTCCAGCGTCAGCACTCTATGCGCGAAAAGACTTGCTTCAGAGACCTGCACATGTTGCAACTAAAACTTTTCAAGGCCTGCGAATATTTGTAAATGATGAGCTCCATGAACTCTTCATAGGACTGAAGACAGCTGAGAAGTTTCTAAAACCTGGAGGTCGCCTTGTAGCCCTCTCCTTTCATTCACTAGAAGATCGTATTATCAAACGTTTTCTTCATGGAATTGATGTGACAGAAAAGCACAATCTTGGCTCAAAGCAGAAGATAAGACAGGCTCTGAAAAATTCCTCCAGAGGAGAAGATACACAAGAATCTCCCTGTGGAAAATCCAACTCAAAGTGGATTTTTATACAGAAAAAAGTTCTCACACCCCAGGCCAAGGATATTCAAACAAACCCAAGAGGAAGGTCGGCTAAGCTAAGAGCTGCTATTAAACTCTAAACCAAAATTTATGATTACATGATTGTATAATTTCCTTAAATTTTATTTTCCAGAAGGCTAACTGGACAGATAATATCAAACTGAAAAAATACAATGAAGGCTGTTAGAAAACATTTCTTTCTTACCTTTGTGCTTCTTTTCAATTAGGAAGTAGTATAGAGTGTGAAAATGCAAAATAAACCCATCCATATAGGTGGGTGTCACTAATTATACAGAAAAGACATCTTTCTTTAAAAGAGCATCAAACACCAAGTTTATAAAAATTGCGGGTTTGATGCATTTGTAGTATTCCCTTTAGATTAATTTCAAAATCCTGACATTAACAGTCTAAATTCAGTAGCTAATTGAGGCAGACATATTTTTATGGGGTTGGATTTCACACACCTAATTCAGATGTCTGGTTTAGTCCAGAGTAAGTTTAAACGAACCTAAGAATTCTTGATATGTATGTCTCTGTATCCCAGCTAACTTGTTGCGTGAATGCCTATGGGGCAAGAGCTAATTCTTAAATAAAGTGACATCAGTATGTCGTATTCTATCCAGGAATTTGTAAATGGACTCCTACCTTTTTTTAAATAAGTGTTTACTTCTGAGTGATCACCTGGTTGTTTAATGATTAATAATTTTAAATAATAAATGTAACTTGGGGGAAAAAAGTGTTCTTAAAAAACCACTTTTGGCTCTTGGACACTACAGTAAAGCAGTCAGATTTGTACTTGATCGTCTGAATTTCTTCCTGCAACCGTAGCTTTTTATGCGTAGATTTATGCATAGATCCTCTACAGCTTCTAGGTGTTGATGCAATTATAATTAACCCATCAAAAATGCAATATTGTGGATCTTATGAAATACTCTCCTTTGCTGGTGATCGTTTATTAAGAGGTAAGTATTGAATTATTTTAGGAAAGGCTCACTCTTAACACCAGCTTTCTCTTTGGCTGCTCTACTAGGTTGTATAATATTTAACATAATTTCTTTTTTAGTTAATATGAATTAAATTTCGTTTTGGGTTTATATTTTATCTTAAAAGACCACTGGTTTTCTAGTTTTATATGCTAAAAATGGATGGAAAATAGTATAAGTTTCAACTTCTTTGACCTCTGACTCATCTCTTCTGAAAAAAGTCGTAATTTAGATAATCAAATTGGTACCAGGATTTCATTTGTGATACCTGAAACTTGGCTGGTAGAATAAAAAAAATGCAATTTCTGACTCAGCTAAATGACCACTACACTGGCTTCTGAACAACTGACTGGATCATTCTGAACTTGATTTTCATCAAGCATTCTATTTGTGTTGATGTAAGCGATTACTTCATGGTAATTTTTTGGATCATATTGACACAAGTTGATATTTAGGTTCACTGTCTGTAATACACAGTATAGTGAAATAGCTGGATATTGTTTAATTCCTTTGTAAAGGTAAGTCATATAATGTATTCTTAGGTATAGATGATAACATCTATCACTGAAAAAACAGTTAAATGATGCTGGGCATTTCATTCTTTTCTGAAATTTCAATATTTTTCCACAAGCTTCATTATACATGCTACTTAAATAAAACATTCCACTTCAAATAATATTACTTACTCTTGTCATCTTTGAGGCAACACACTGTACTCTAAATAGACATTTTTTTGTGCAAACATTAAATATAAATAGCTAAGGTTATTTTTAGCTAAGATTTCATACTGAAATGTATTTCAATTGTAGATTTGAAAAACTGTGCCTCCAGCATAGGCTTAGAAGAGTTGTAGTGCCATGCTGTGCATTGTTCAGGACACACTTCAGGGAAAGACCATCCAGTTATAGCAGAAGTTGAGTATTAACACCTCAGAAATTATATGAAAGCATTAAAATTCCTTATGCTCAAACAATGTTTAAAATCCACACTTCTCATTCCTAAATTCAAAGGCACAGTTTCTTAGTATAGTTGAACTTCTGTATGCCAGGTTGTGTAAATACCCTCCCTCGTTAAGGGAAAGTAAGAGGCTTTTATTTGCCTTTAGGTTGTAGTTGCACGGCCATGACAGTATTTAATTTGTTGAGTTTTCCCTTTCAGAGGGTCTGTTTCTCTCCTCTCAGCATCTCCTCACTTTCAGCTTTAAACCTGACATATGGAGAGCCCTAGAATTTTAACCTCTGCTTGCCTGAAAAAAAGACTGGTTTCCCAGAAAAACCTCTGGTTATATTGGTTAAAATATTCATGTATTCATGTAAACATTTCATTTAGTTTCATTTCATAATGAGACTTCATAATGGGACTTTTTACACAGGAATGCAGTGATAGGACAAAGGGAAACAGTTTTAAACTAAAAGAGGAGAGATTTAAATTAGATGTTAGAAAGGAATTCTTTCTTCAGAAGGTGGTGAGGCTCTAGAACAGGGTGCCCAGAGGAGCTGTGGCTGTGCCATCCCTGGAGGTGTTCAAGGCCAGGTTGGATGGGGCTCTGAGCCACCTGGGATAGTGGAAGGTGTTCCTGCCTGTAGCATCATGGATTGCAAGTTCCCACAGTCTCCCTGCAGCCCTGCCCTCAGTTCCCCGTTGGGTGTCTGTAATCCCTCCCCTGTTCCATCCTCACTGGCTGATTCCCTGTTGATCCCTCCCATGTTCCCTTTCTCTATTGGATTGTACCCCTCACCCCGCCTCCCTATGTCCCA
>VWZW01003076.1:93813-108672 GCA_013397115.1 Edolisoma coerulescens | reverse complement strand
CCCCCCACAAGCAGCCGGCCTGGCAGAGCTGCTGAGAGCATCCTGATAACGTGGCAGCACAGCCACACCTGCCCATGGCAGGGGAGTTGGGAATAGATGATCTTTAAGGTCCATTCCAACCCAAACCATTCTGTGATTCTGTGACTTAGTAAGTGACATTAAATTATGTGAAGGGTATTAGGCATTTATCTTGTTAGCAGAACGCATGTCTACAGAGCACACCGTAAATTTTTCTAATGTGGTATATGTGATATGTTACTAAAATTAAACTGGTTTTTTGCCACAATTGAAAATTACATTTAAGAAGTAGATGGTATCCGGTGGAAAATGTCTCACTGAAAACCAAGGCATGCTGTCAAGGTACAAGTTATATATCATTTCTAAAAACTTCCATTCAACCTAAGCAATGTACTTTTTAATACAGCTGAATGCAAGATTATCTGTCAAGAAAGGAAAAAGATTGTAGACTGTGTTTACAGGGAATATGACAAGAATATGGTCCTGTACACAATGGGAAGAGTAGAAACATCCAATATATGGAATAATTATAGAGAACATCAGGTGGTAGTTATGGAGAGACAGTGGTGCTGCTATACAATGTGTGCATGCAGAGCATGTTGCTGAAGAGTGTATCTTTTAATGTTAGTACTTTAGAAGAGTGGAAAGGTTTTTAAAAGCATAAACCCCAGCCATAAGACTATTTGTACGCATTGCAAACATACTTTCTATCAAATTTACTAGACAATAGGATTTAATTAGTTAATCCAACTGAATGTAAAAGTTGGTATGCTGTCAGAAGTACCTGCCTGGTAAAGAAATTTGCATAGAATAATTTTTTGAAAAGTAGACACACTTATCCTGTGACTAAGATACTTACAATAAAAAACCAGTACTTTTTGAAAACATAATTTAACAGTATAAGCACAATTGTCTGCATTTATAGGCTGTGAGGGCCTACTGACAATTATTACTTCCCTATTGCTTCCTAAAGAAAAAGAATTTGTTTCATTTTTTCATAATTCAAGTAATATAAGGAATTAATATCTCTTCAGTTTTGGTTGTTTTGGGGTATTTTTTAGCTTTCACAGGTGAGTATTTTATCAGTAGTCTTTTATAGTCACATCTGCCAAGATTATCACTTGACTTGAAAAAA
The DNA here is from genome assembly GCA_013397115.1 of Edolisoma coerulescens. Taxonomy (NCBI): domain Eukaryota; kingdom Metazoa; phylum Chordata; class Aves; order Passeriformes; family Campephagidae; genus Edolisoma; species Edolisoma coerulescens. The sequence goes on along the minus strand of VWZW01003076.1, from coordinate 107,519 downwards.
ATCCCAGTCTAAAACATGGGTTTTTGTAAAGATGTATGGAGGTATTTGATAGATGGAAGTTGGAAGGAAAGGATTCCTAATGCAGTATGAATGGGAAAATGCTGACTTCAATGAACACTATTAGCAACTGTTGTATCAGGTATTTTGCATTCTGCTTTCTAGAGTAGCATTTCTATGATTATTAATGATTCATGTAATTGCTCTAAGATTACTTTTTGTACTGGAGAAGACATGGTATTAATTGGAGAGTTTATGCTCCTAAACAGTGTAACAGCGCAGTGAGAAGAGCTATGCCCTCAGGAAAGGTGATGTGCAGGGGTGGGAGGATCACAATAAGAAGTCTTAGACACAGATTGTTGGTGATTTGATTAATTTAAATTTTAAAATAACTTAGTTGTTTTAAATAATCAGTCGTGACTCACTGCTTTGAGTATCACTGTGCAAAAGTACTGGTGAAAAATGAGACAAATTTGAAGAAACAGAGAAGTAATGAACTCGTAAGTCAGTTTTTTGCTGCCCATCTTACTTAACATCTTTACTTCTAGCAAGAGTAAGGAAGGGGCTCAGACCTGCTTTGCTTGTGCCTCAAAACTTCTCGAGAAAGAGCCCTTCAGAAGGTTTAGTACCATTTACACCAGGGTTTTGAAGAGCATTCAGTGGAGTATGGGAATCAGTCTTTATATCCATACATTTACTTTTTCATAAAGCACTTGCTTAAAGCTTACCTGTAAGTAAGAAGAATATGAAATTAAATTTATGAGTCTTTCAGAAATATAATCAAATGCAGAGGCATTTTTACACTGGAGTTATACTGCAATTAAAGCAGGATTTTGTGGATTAAGATTTCACTGCTACAAGTGAATTTTGAAAATAATTTAAATGAATGTAGAACAACTTCTTCCCTTCCCCTTCACCCAGCTCCCGTAGAAGACAGAATAGAGAAATATGTTTAATTTAAAAGAAATAGGCAGTAAAAAAATTTTATTTATGAGGTTGATATCCAATATTAACAAAATTTCATATATGCAATATTCTGTTACTTTTCCTGTTCATTGCTTAATTTTGCCTGTTTGGGGATAAGCAGTAGCAGTGAGAGAGCTCAGTGTCTGTACATGGACATAGAGCATGGTTTCTCGTGCATAATGAGAGGTAACAGTGGGAAGGTATATATATGCTTCTAAATATGATCTGTGTATTTTTCCCTCTGTCTCCTTTGGAGTTAGAATTGTGTTTACCTTTTTGGATCCTCTTTAAGCTTATTTCAGGTGAATGAGAGGGAAGAGCTTTTCTTTTTTTGTTAAACTGTAATACCTGTCCTTAGAAGTTTATTAAAATTAATGTTGTTTAATACTTTTCTACTTGACATATTTCACGATGGTATGCCATGTTTTTCAGTATTGCTATTACATCACTAAATCAGGAAAAGGGGCAAATATTTGTTCATGGGAAATCAAAGCTAAAAAAAACAAAGCAAGTCGTCAGTTGTGTAAATTTCCTACTGTACTGACATAGCTATATTTATAAAAACTAAAATTTTTTCATTGTACCTTGAACTTTAGGCAAATCATATTCTTCCTGTTGCTTTTACAAGCCTAATTTGATTGGTTGTAATGGTGAAAAACAAGCTGGAGGGTTTTTTAAATTCATTTTTATGGTTGCAAATTTAAACCTGACAGTTTGTTTATAGATGTCTTTTTAAAGAAGAAAACTGGAGATACAGCTCCCTCTGTCTGTTCTGGGAGTACCTCTGCTCTGGTGTCTTGAGAGCACCTGCAAGTGATTGTAGGAAGAACATGTTTATTGTCAACATGAAGATGCAAGAAAAAAACATGGGGATAACTTGTTTTACAGGTCAGTAGTTGTTTTAAGTTATGCTGACTGGAACTTTAAAAGAACAAATGTCATGTTCTTATCTGAAAATACCTCAGTGAAGATACCTAATTCAAAAGACAGAAAAACAAACTTGTGCAGTTTCTCAAAATTTATAATTAGATTATTATTAGAATAAGAAATATATGTATAAAAATTCTGTCTATTCTTTAGTGCCCATACAATTTTTGCAGACATAGCAGTGGCAAATATACTTCATGTTTTTGGCCATTCATTTTAAAAATATACCTGAACAGTGAAACATTAGGGAATATGACAGAAACTGGAATGAAAATAAATGACACTATATAAATCACATCTTAAAATTCATACATGCTGGAATACCTAAATAAAAACTTAGGTTTTATGTACTCCATTGTCATCTCTTCAGTTCCAGTCTGTGGTTGTGATTCTGGCAAAGAAAATGCAGTCTGTCTGTGGTTTATATTTGTACTGAAGGTATACTAGAGCTTAGAATGAGTTTCTGCTAGACTTACAATGTTATTAGAACTTCATATTAGCTGTAATTATACTAATAATATTAACACAGCAACATAGCATTAACAATGTTATACCACAAGTTAGTTACTGTAAAAAAAATCTTGAAGCATCATGATAACTTGTACACTAAAATGTGTGGAAGCTTAGTAATCACTTAGTCATCAACAATTCAGGATAGAAAAGCTTCTTTTTTAATTCAAACTGTATTTTAAGCTCATCCCTCCACATCTTTCTTGTAAATTGTATATATGTTTTTTTTTAATCAAGTAGTTTCACACGGAAGGACATCTCTTGTAGACTTTGCTAAGAACTGAAATAAGAAGTATTGACAGTCTTGGCTGATAAGTATCTGAAAATTGACATATCATAAAAACTGGTTTTTGATACAGTGCAAAAGTTATATTCTCAGGAGTAATGACACATGCGTGCCTGTTAATACATGCACAGTCTGTGAGCCTAATCCTGCAGCCTTTACTTGTGGGTCCAGCTTTGTTATGGAATGGTAGAACTGTTAAGGTTGGAAAAGACCTTTCTGGTCATTGAGTTCAACCATTAACCCAGCACTGCCAAGTCCATCACTAAACCATGTCCCCCAGTGCCTCATGTCTTTAAATACCTCCAGGGGATGGTGACTCAACCACTTCTTTGGGCAGCCTGTTCCAGTGCTTGACAATATGTACGCCTTATTTCTAAAATGTCCCATTTTTCATAGTTGTGATAGAAATAAAAATTGAAATCTTGGTAGGCAATTAGAGCTGGCAGAGCAGAGGTTAAGGTCAGTAGGCTGGTTGTGGGCCTCTTTGGAAGCAGAAAGGACTTGAAACTCTGCAAAACAAGGTCCACTGAGTATGGGGCAGTCCAGGCTGACTGCCAGCACTTGTATTATAATGACTAAATATGATAATGCTGAATTAAAACAGTTTTTGATATGGAGGCAGGTTCACTGGTATATAGTATACTGCATTCCAGAATGGCTTAGTAATGGTAACAGTCGGTTTTAGAAAACTAAATTAAGGAAAATAATAATAAAAATATCCTTGGAATTGAAGTTCATATCTTTTTTTTAACTGCCTCTCTTTGGAAGGGCAGGAGGATGACTGAAAAATTATTTGAAAGGAAAGGGTATTTAGTCTCTAGTGTTTCTGTGCCTATTACAGATATAAGAAGTTTCCACTGTTGTAAAAAACATGGGCTTGATACCTAAACAGCACAAATCCTATAGTTACTACTGTTACTCAGGCTATTAAAAACTAATAGGTGATGTGAAATTGTAAAATAGTAGATTAAATGAGCTTGGCAAATGCCCTGCCATGTATTTGTACTGCACTTAATAGTATTCTAAAACAAGGGTAGTTAAGGGGTGACTAGGGGTTTGTCACACCAGCCTTTACACCAGGACCCTGCCAATTTTTCGTGCGTGCATCTTAAGTAAACACAGCAGCATTGGGCTGCAGCCCACACACCTGGGCAGGAACACTGCTGCAGCCGATAATGTGGTGACTGACATGGAGATTAAAATCTCAGCCTCCCCTTAAAGTGTTCCAATATCTTACTTTTTAGAGCACTGACTTAATGCTTTATTAATAGATCTCTCGTTATTTGGAAAAGAACGTATCGCAAGCTGAGCGTAGGGGGTATTTTCTGGTTGCTGTTTGAACTTGATAACTTCTGTTCCTCCAGGCGAGCTGACTATTGTTCTTTTAAAATCAAGTGAAACCAGCAGCAGCAGTCAACATTTGTCTCTGAGACAAAAAATAATTAATGAATTTAATTGCAGTGACCATTAGATCCAGTTATATACCAAAGGGAGCGCAGCCCTTTTGGGCTACCACTTTTCCCAATAGTTCAGTAATTCAGCAGAATATTAAAAATACTCTTTCACAGTTTATACGCTCCCGTAGTTATAGCTGGCAAATGTTTTACTTGACCTAGTCAAGTTTTAGCTGTTTTCAGGATTCTGTTTCATTTGAGCACTCTTTGTATAGAAAAAAAAAAATGTTACAAAATAGTTGGTTTTCCAGAGAAAAGGCATTTCATTCCTTTTTTCAAATAGTCTTGAGCAAACATGGCTTTTTTTTTTTTTAAACTTTTTAACTTTGATGAGGAAATAAAGATCTAATAATTTCTGCCACAGTTTCACCTTTGAAGTAACTCATTATTTTTATGAGGGATACAGAATTAATATTGTCTACTAAACAGAACTACTGACTATCATGTTCCATCTTACACCTGAACTAGCATTACTCCCAGTCACTTCCTATAGCCTACAGAACAAACAGGCATTCCTCAGCATGCATTCACAGTTTGTTCCTCTTAATTTAATAGTGAGGCTGTATAATAACTGTGCTTAGCTTAGATTTTCTCTAAGCGAAATCCTCACTTGTAATTTTGCTTATTCTTGCATATAGAAATTATGATATGTTTCCACGTTCAAGTCAGTGCATCAGATTCAGTGCTGACAACACTTATTACCTTTGTTACTAATGATGCTCCAAGTTTTCCCATGGGCATGAGAATATCAATTTTCCTGAAACATTAAAGCTGAATTCCAGCCTTCATGGCAGCAGAGAAAATGATGCATATTGAAGTCCCTTATCTTTCCCATAACTATGTATGATAGTCAGGTGTAATCTTTCTGTATTTTCCCTTACCATTTTCCCCGTTTCTGTTCCCTTCTTTTAAGTTTTACTTTTTCCTTTCCTTTCCACTCTCCACCCCCTCCCATTTCCCTCAGGATAACCGTGTCATTTTTGGAGCCTTGCTTCTGATTTTTAAAAATTTCAGTTCTTTCCCTCCTCCCTTGCCCTCTATTTGCCACTCCAGAAGGTGTGTACAAAGGTTTAAAGTGGAAGAAAAGAAGGTTGTTGCTATGTCCTGCTTATGTGTGATTTATCAGCTAATCAGATCCTCTTCAATGCAAATTTTTGCTCTCTGAAGCGTGAAAGCCTCTCTTAAACATGAACCTTTACAAATGCATCCTTAAAAGTATTTCTTACGCTTTATATCCTAGTAAGGTGATAGATGGTTGAATTAAACTATTGCATGAAAATATTTATAAATACGGCTTTGTAGTCACAGCTTTTCCCACTGAGCAATTTCCTTAGTCTTGAAAGCCAGGACAATACATTTCCAGAGGAGATTCCTGAACGATGGGAGGCACTTTGCCAGAACAAGACTGACAGTCCTTCGGGGAGCTGGAGATTTGGGGTCCATAGTTTACTAGCTTCTCATCCTGTCCCTAAAGCAATCCTGCATGACAAAGCAGCAAAATGTTTGAGTGTGGCTGGGTCTGGCTGTCAGCTGCAGCCTGTAAGGATTGTTCAGTGATATTAAGAGCTGGAGGATACCTCTAGCGGTACATGGTATAATTGGTGATTGTGCAATTTAAAGTTGCCTTGGGTAACGATAAAGATTGAGGGTTATTACTGGGTAAGGAGAATCATTTCATCATTCTCAAAAAGAGTAATGCACATGACTTTTCTTGGGCAGGTTAAATTGGAGGGGTACATCTTCCACAATAGAGAAGTGTTTAATTTGAAAGATAGTTCTTTGGGAATATCACTTCCAGTGATTAAAGTTGAGATATAATTCAAATTGCCTGAGTCATGCTTCCATTTTTTTTTCCCAAATTATGCTACACTGGTGGGCAGTTAGCAATTATGCAGGATCTGTCCCTGTGTTAAATCCAGCAGCTTGAAATGCTCTAAGGCTTTAAAGTGTTGGGAGAAAAGTTGAGAAATGTTAGAATGTGTGACTTGTACCCAGTTGGCTTTAATAATTATTATTGGTTCTGTTTGCATTCACTGCAGCCACTGCTTCCTTTCCAAAATTCGAGGAGAAGGGAGTTGTAGCCCACTGCATGCCCTGACAGCTTTTTGTGGCAAAAAGGGGCAATGGCATAAAAATAACATTTTCCTTATCTCAGCGAAATGCAGAGGTAAAGTATAGGCAAGCCTGAAGAGTTTTGAGATGCCTGAATGTGACATGAAAAGCTGTGATTTCACTTAAAATAATGATCTTAAGTACACACAATCTGTAATTACTTGATGTGAATTTGTTTTAATAACTGATTTAGTAAAAACTGTGCAGATGAATGTAACTCCTGGAAATGAATGCAATTTAGTTAAAGCAGAGCTATTAATCCTTGTTCAACAAAAATTTATTAGCTTGGCAGAGGCTATGTTGCAGCTGGGGCAGAGAAACCATGTGTCTTGCACAACCCTTTTCCTGAACAGGCTAACCTGACTCTGTAGCAGCTTGGGTTTCTATCAGTGATATTCTGCTTAATAGCATGTCAGCTGACTTGCAAGTATGTCAAACTGTCATCAAATGCCAATTCATGTTTTATCTTCAACTGTTTTCTTTGCCATGTCTGCAATTATCTTTTTATAGCAATTATAGCAACTATCCTTTTATCTAGAATTATTTAAAGTAGTGTGTGATGAGCAACAGAGGAACACACCACATTAAAATGATTCAGAAACAGGTTGACGACTATGGTTTTGGCAAATACTATAGTTTGGGCTTTATGGGTTGTTTTGGTGCAAGAAGGTTAAAGGCTGATAGGACCCTGTTGTCTTTCATGCGAAATGGCAACATAGCCCATCTCCAGCAGCACCTCAACAACTATTTTTCATCTCTTCTGAGTTTAATCTACTGGAGGATCGGTCATCTGTGACAGATGTCTGTAAATACAAAACCCTATTGATCTAGGGTTCATTTTATGCAGATATTAGCTGGCAACAATGTTTAGTTCTCCTCCGTACTGAATGTAAAGAATTCTGTCTAGAGAGAGAAAAGATGAAAGTTAAGGGGGTTTTGGAGCATTTCTGAATAGCAGAGGTTAATAGGCTGGGAGTGTGTGCTTTCCTTATTATCCTTGCTTCTTTCCTCTCATCCACACTCATCAATAAATAAATAAGTTAATTAAAAAGCTGTTTCTAAGGGACAAAGTATAGATCCTTAAGACATATCAAAGTCTCAGGAAAAAGTTTAACCACTGGCCTCAAGAAATACACAGATTTATGGATGGATGAAAGCCCTCAGCTTTGCTGGTTTTTATTGTTATAATGAGCTGCACAAGTTGCAATAATAAATGAAAGGTATATCTCAGCCAGGAGCTGTTAAACCAGTGGGCCCATGGCAAGGCCTATTATGCAGAAAACATAAGATGAAAATCCTATTTGAAAAAATATCCAAATTTTCATATATATTCTTAATCATAATCCTAATATTTTGGAAATGTTCCAGATCATCAGGATGTGTAGGAAAAAATATTCAGAATCTAATTAAATGCCCATAGGAGATTCTGTCTGATGTTCAACCAACAGTTAATGAAATGTCTATGTCTGCATGCAGAAGCATATTATTTAATATTTTAACAAAATTTTTAATGCATTTTGCCATGTTTTATTTTTATGACCTCTCTTTTCTGCATTGCAGGCTGCCTGTGACTGTTTTCTCACCCAGGCATCCTCTCCTTCTCCTTGTCCATTATGACCTTTGCTGACCTAACTGCTGGTGGCAATTCTATTCTGAGCTTTCTGCCAGTCTGAGTTTCTGTGCCAGCAGGTGTATTGGTGATAAGTGCTTCTCTTGTGAGGTTGGTGTGGATTGTCTTCTGTGTTTGGATAGTAGGTGGTCAGAGGCTGAATAATGCAGGAGGTGTGTTGTGCTTCCAGCTCAGCTGTGTCTGGCACTTGCTGCTCTCCAGGGCTTGCAGGGTGAGTGCTCTGCAAGGCAAGCCCCAGCGAGCGGGTGGCATGGGGCACCAGCCCCCTCTGTGTCCTCAACTGGAAAAGAAGGTGGGGAGCTTCCATCAGTGAAGGGTCACCTTTGTGTCCCTTGAGAACAGAGCAACATTCTACTAGAAGTAATCAGTTCTGCTTACAAAATGCAAGTTGCACTCTGGTGAATGTTTTGTTCATGGTTGTTCCTTATTTGGCTCATCTGCAGGGAATCAATTAAAAAACTCCATTGTCATCAATGGGTCTTTGAAAGGGACTTGTGAAAAAGTCCTTATCTCTGTCTCTGCACAGATTAATAAATGAAGTTAAATACTGATATTTGTAAGAGTATTATTATTATATTCAGTGGCGTTTACAGACAGGGTATGTAGGTGCTCATATTCAAGTACAGCCCAGCACTGCAGGTAGCTTTACTGTAGCTGGGTACAGTAATTCACTCAACCCACAGCAATGCATTTTGTGAAGAGTAGATTAGAAAAGGAGAAACGTTTATTTCTAATCAAGCTTCACTCATCTGAGAATTAAAGATTCACAAAAGCTTTAACTGTTAAAAAGTATTTTCAGAATTAGTGTTTTCATTGGTCCTTCAGGATTTTTAAGCCTATGCAGTAAATTAAAAATAGCTGTGGTGAACAGTTGTGGAGAAGTCCTCACTGTTGTTTTCACAGGAATCAACACATACTCATTAGTAGAAAAATTTAATTTTGTCTACTTACTTTTTAAAAAAAATAAATAAGCAGTAGCAATCACAGAAAACGAAGAGTGGGTGCTTGGTTCCTATTATTTTTCTTTTTAATATGAACATGAGCCCTACAGCTCTGTGATTCAGTTTCATAATTTCCTCCCATTTAACCTAAGTGGCTGTTTTGGGAAAGATTCCTTTCCTTGAAGAATAGTTCATGTGTGGGTTTAATATGTTCTTGCAGAAATTTATTATTGTTTTCTTTTATAATCTTGGCCGAGTTTCAGTAATTATATCTTACTCTCTTTATTTAAACTTTTCCAGGTCTTAAAACTAACAGCGTTATCACCTGCTTCAGGAGTCTACTTTCTTTAAACTTTCAGGTATTCTTTTTTAAATGAATTTAATTTGTATTTAAAAATAGAGTTGTGGTTCCTCTGCCTGTATAAACAAATTCAGGTCTTCCCATTAATAACAATCCACCTGCTGTAGATATTTCCAGTACACTGTAATGGAGCTCTTCCTCTTCTCACGGGGGAAGTACAGTTGTTAGATTGAGGAAAAATCTGTAGAAAGGCAAGCCATTGCTAGAAGTGGTACAGGTTATTCCGCAGGGCTGAAGATTTCTGAAATAGCAAATAGACTATTTTTTAAATTCCCACACCTTCCAGTGTTTGTTAGGATGATGAGGAAACTTCTGGTGCACTTTAGCTCCTTAACCGTTTAGTCATTTCTGATGAGGAAAAAGGGTAAATAGCATAAATATGTAGGGATCATAAATATGGATAGACTTACACCTTTTTATAGCTATTTACAAATGGCATGCATATAGGGAACTGACTGACAACAAAGCTGTCATTAATATAGTTACAGTGTAGTTTCTGCTGCAAAATTGTCATGGCACCAACATAGTCTCAAAATGGTATCATAGCTCTAACTCCATCTTTATTAGCATGTTACTTTGTCTCTAAAATAATGCATCACATTTCTAATAAAACTCTGGTTTGTGTGTGTATGAAATACCTTCTGTTGAGTAAAGTATCGATTAAGCAATGAAGTGCAAACTCAAGTAACTTGTTTGAAATTATGCTAATTACCACTCTGAAGGTCTTTATTGATGCTAAAGTCTTTAGATGTAAACTGAGGGGATAAACACTTCGTCTTACACAGAGCAGCTTTCACGTGGTAGTACCATTCAGTTGCTGCTTCCCAAGAGCCAGGGCAATTAATTTTAAATTTTTTTTTCCCTACATAAATCCTATTTCTCTCTTCCCTTCATGTTACTGAAATAATACAGAGCTTGTTGGAAGCTACCTTACTGCTAATGAGAATATTGCACCTCTTCAAAATTATGATCATTGGAAAATGCAAAGTACTTTCAGTCAGAATGCTGAAGAAAATAGAATTGCTTGTGTATCTGAAAACAAGCATAGGGCTTTTTCAGATTTTAAGTAGAAGCAAAGGAAATTCTGCTCTTCTTTCTGTACCCCAAAATGAAAATGTAGGAAAAATAAGTGAAGGAGGTTTTGGCCATTTCTCCATCTCTGTTTCATTTTTCTTTAAATTTCAGAGAAGCTGTGCAGGAATTTTATATCAAATTTCCGTTTTACAGAAGTAGTTGTGACAATATAAAGAGTGCTGCAATGGCAAATACCTTCTGAAGCCCATGACTTTGTTTACATCAAAGGTCTCATACTGTAGGATTCTGGATGAATTCTACACTTTTTGTTTACCTGAGCACGAAGTTTATATATCTGCGCTGTTTTAACCAAACTAATTGTATGTGTATGCAGGTGTATATCTAGGTATGCATACAGACATATATGTATATATACACACCATAAATAAATCTTTCTTCCTTAATTAGTATGGCCCTCCTTAGGGTATTTTTGAAAATAAGGCCTCTTACTTCAAGAGGAAGAACCCAGGCTAATGAAGGAAACTTCCTATGTCAGTAGCTTGTAAGCCCTTAAATGTGAACAACAGTAATGGACTGCACTTGTTAATCCATTTATTGCAATATTGTCTTGCATCTGTATCCATGTGACAGCTGAGAGGCTGGCTCACAAATGACCATTGCAAGGAAATGTGATATTTGAATATAAATACTTGGAATGTGGAAAGAGAAAGGTGGAAGAAAATCTGGGGTGGTTTGAAGGGGAAAAAGTAGAATAAATAGATGAGAGGGTGAATTTTATGGAAAACTTTATGTCAATGCCCAGATTTTTCCAAAGAAGATGTGTAGGTGGTTTTCCCAATCAGACTTGATGAAGAAATGGCAACTATCATGTAAAGAATTATTCTGTACTACAGGGGAAAGAACTAAAAGAAGACTATTGTATAGATTAGGTCACTAGATTATGTTGATCTCTGGTATTTATGTTTGATACATGAGTAGCTGGAAATGGAAAACATTGGTAGAGTCACCTACTTTTTCCCAACTCTGTTCTGTTGGGCTTTTGACAATAGTGATAACCACCATAGCCATTTTCTTCCAAGAAAGCCAAGGAGTATTTCCTGTCTATGTTAATGTTTAATTAAAAACAACATGAGTCAATGTCCGTGTTTCTACTGCAGTGTGATGTGGCCATTGTTTGAAAGAGTCATCTGTGAACAGGGACGTGGAGAAAGTAATGAAACTAATGCAACTAAGATGACAGAACTGAGATGGCAAATATTATTACTAAACTCCAGCTTCTTCATCTGTGCTGCTTAAAATGTGTTTCTTACCTTTGTGAGGTGATTTTTGTTTATGTAGTGCTAATTTTGTAGTCTTTATAGCATAGCAGAAGTCACAAGGAGGCCGTAGGTTTTTTAAAATTCTCTTCTGTAGTGCATGCCTTACATTTACATGGGAGTGGTACTGCAGAGATGTTCTGGGCTGAAGCAAATTGCCAAAGTAAAGTTCCATGTTCTCCTCTCGAAAGACCCCACTTCTTTTGGACCTGCAGAGAGCTGTTTGTCTGTAGTGCTGCTGCTGAAGAGCTTGCTGAGTCATACAGCACAAATGTAGGCTTTGTCCTCCCATGGCTGTATCAATTATTCTTTCCTCCTGTATTACTTAATGACACACCAACTCTTTCCACAAAGTGTGCATGACTCAGGGCTTCATTGTGCTGTTGCCCCTGAACTATTCTTCTCTTTCTGAATCACAGCTTGGAGGCTTGGAAAGGACTTGTTAGGGGAGATGTTTGAGAAGACCACATTGCACTGTACTTGTAAGATTAGGTTCAATTCTTAAAATGGCACTTTTGGTTAAACAGCTTTGTTATTAATACATTGAAAACTTAATCTGGAAATATTTAGGGGTTCAGCTTTAAAGAAACCACAGAAGTCCAAAGTTTCTGTTGAACCTCTTGTAACTCAAAAATAAGTTTTAGAATTAGATGGGACGTTTTCCTCATTAGTTGATTGGATTGAGTTCAGACACTGTATGTATTAAGCCTTCCATTCATGATTTTTCAGCATTTCTAATTAGAAACAATAAGCTGAAGTGAAATAAAGGAAGATCTGGGGGTTTTTTTTTATTTTATTTGCAAAAGTTTAGGAAAAACTAAGAACTAAATACCCTGATAATCCACACTTGCTCTTATCTTCATTTTTAGGTGTTTGAATAGCAGGCTGTTTTCTGAAGTTTTTTTAGCTTTTCTTCTATCAACAAATAAATTTAGAAAGTAATCTAATGTGAATCACTGAGACTTTTAAATAAGATATATGAAATTTGTATCAGCCTACATAGCCTGCATTGCTCATATGTTACAAACTATTTTCCTGCAGGTTCTTCTCATCTTGTCCTACAAATTTGCAATGGCTTTAACATAAGGGGGGCAAAAAAAAAAAAGATGAAGGAAAGAAAACTAGCAATATTGGATGTTAATGTCAGTTTAAATGCCAAACCTTTTAAGAAAGGGTTTTTCAAAGAATACTGATCAGGTTTTTTGTTTCATCCAGTGGTAAGAGACTCAAAGCTTCAGTTGCAACATTAATGTTGCAACTTTAGTAATAATATACACACAACCTCATCATTCTGTCTTTTTGGTTGGCTAGTTTTTTTTTTTAATTTTCCTAAATGATAACACACACTTGTAAAAGTATTTGTTATGATCATTCAAATTGTAAGATTCTCTTGCACATCTTTGCAAGGAACTGATAGAACAAGGATGTGTTGTGTTTGAAGTAGGCCTTAAAAACTGAATTTTGCAACCTGGATTCTGGTCAAGATTGTCTCTGTAGCAATGCAGCTTTGATGCTTCAGGGTCAAACACATGAATAGACTACATTTTGACAGCTAGAGTGTGTTTGTGATGAGGCTATACATGATCAAGCTTCTGCTTTGGAACCTCCCTGTATGTGTCTTCACAGAAGCTGGCCCAGAGTCTTTCCTTTATACTATCGGCAGTTTCAAGTTGGAGTTGTGTATGACAGCAATGTGACCATAGGCACATAAATCATTCTGGGTGTCCTCCAGACTGCTTCCAGAACTAGTCAGCTCTAGTCTGGTGTTGAGAAATGTGTATAAAGAGGATCCACATGGGGAGTAATGATGCATGTGGAACCCCTGGACATGATCCTCTGTCAGCAGAGTTGGGGAGATTTGGACACAGGACTTGAAGGGATACAAAGTAAGTTTGCAGATGATACAAAATTGGAAGGAGCTGTTGACTCCCCCAAAAGCAGGGACATCCTGCAGAGAGACCTCAAAATATTAAAGAGATGGGCAACCACTACCCATATGAAGTTCAGCCAGGGCAAGTGCCAGTTTCTGCACCTGGGACGGGACAGCCCTGGTTGAGTGTATGGACTGGGGAAGGAGAGGCTGGAGAGCAGCCTCGTGGAAAGGGACATGGGGATCCTGGTCCATGGCAAGTTGAATGTGAGTCAGCAGCGCCCTGGCAGCCAGGAGGGAC
>VWZW01003076.1:45454-93650 GCA_013397115.1 Edolisoma coerulescens | reverse complement strand
GGAGGGGCAGGCACTGATCTCTGCTCTCTCGTGACAGTGACAGGACTCAAGGGAATGGCCCAAAGCTGAGTCAGGGGAGGTCTAGATTGGATATCAGGAAAAGTTTCTTCACCCAGAGGGTGGTTGGGCACTGAAAGAGGCTCCCCAGGGAAGTGGTCCCAGCACCAAGCCTGGCAGAGTTCAGGAAGTGTCTGGACAATGCGCTTGGGGACATGGTGTGATTCTTGCGGTGTCCTGCCTAGGGCCAGGAGCTGGACTCGATGATCCCTTTGAGTCCCTTCCAACTCAGAATATTCTGTGATTCTGTGATTCTGTGAGTTGTGCTTTAGCTATGTTTTCTATGGCTGAGTTTCCTTATGTGTCTGGTTAAATAATTTCACAGGTCAACTCAGCTGGAGATGGCATCAACCTGTGCAATAATCTAATCACCTGTTAGTGGAGTTGCTGGGCATCTCAGTCTAATCCGCTGGAGGCAGGTGTGTTAGGCCAAAAGCTGAAGAGGTGAAGAAACTGGGTGCACCTATCTGCACTGTGTGTTGAAAAGGCACGACTGAAGTAGTGAAGTGACAAAAATCCTCTTGGTAACTGGGAAAACAAACTCTGCTTGTGACATGGATATTGAGAACAAATCAATCAAAAAGGAGAATAGAAGGAGAAAACTATGGAAAGGCTAGCAATAATCTTCACTGTTTCTACTTTTGTGTGAACAATTACTTCATGCGTTGCTTTGGTTGATGTTCCATGGAATAACCCATCCCTGCTGGGATGCAAAAATACCAAGACAGCAGTAACTTTAAATCTGTATGTATCCAGAAGGCTGAGAACACTTGATTGTTTCATGTTGCTCTTACTCAGTAGAGTAAATTCATACTCTGTGATGGTATTTTGAAATCTTGGATCCTGTCAGACTTTAAGGACTTTGAATTGCCTTAAGTAACTGGGACATAGGCATTTCTAAGACTCCAGACACTAACCAGCTAAGGAGAAGAAATTAGTTCAGAAACACATCTGAACTTCATTTAATTTTAATCTAAGCTTCTGTGTAATTATTTAGTTATTTCAGGGGTGTAAGGCCTCTGTGTTTAAAAAAAAAAAGAGTTGGACAAAGATTTGCTTGGCAAAATTTGAAACTCTCCAGTCTGGAGAGGTAAAAATAAAATGCCTGTGTTTCTTTATGTCAGTTGTATTTCTAGTGGTTTTATTAACTTTCCTAGTACTTGAAAAAATTCATTTTCTGCTACATGTAAGTTAAGGAAAAGAGGCCAAAAACCTCACTATGATTTCTGACAGATTCTGTCAATCATAATAATATGCCCAGAGTAGAGCAGCTCTTTCACAGGCGGGCTTATTCACACATAGAAGGATGACTAAGTGTACAGCAAGATGCATGGTTACATGTTACATTACACTAAAAGAGAATATTCTTCTTTTAATTCACCCCTTCAATCAGATCTAGAGGTGTGCAGTCACTCAAAAGGCTGCTGTAGTGCGTAAGAAAATCGCACCAGCTACTCAGGAACTCTCCAGCCTTAGGCAAGACTGAATCCAAGCAATGTCTGCACAAGCACATGCCTCATATGCCCAAAGTGGCTAGAAAAATGAGAGCTGCTTTTTAAAAACCTGGAGTTACCTGTTTCTGGTACACTGGAGCAACGTCAGCATGGATTGAGGACTGCTCAACACTGTGGTCTTGCTGGCTGTGCTAGAGCCTTGTAAAGACTCTGAACCTAAAAAGGGATATTCACAGGCTTCTTTGAGGCTTTTAAAGAAGACATCAACTGATTGTGTTAGACTGAGGACTCAGCACCACGCGTGTTTGTGATCCTGCACCGATGGGTTGCCCATTTCTGTTCTGTCTCCTGTCTCTGCTTAGGACAAGCTCCTGTGGCAGAGTAGAAACGCTGATCAGAAATCTCTTGCATGTGTTTTCTCATGACATCAGTTCAGTGTTTTGTATTTTCTTACACAGAATCATAGAATGGCCTGGATAGGAAGAGACCTTAAAGGTCATCTCATTCCAGCCCCCCTGCCATGGGCAGGAACACCTTCCACTAGACCAGATTCCTCAGAACTCCATCCAGCCTGGCCTTTAACACTTCCAGGGATGGGGCCTCCATGCGTTCTCTGGGCAGCCTGTGGCAGTGCCTCTGTGGTTCTGTAGATAACAGGAACCTGTTGTCCTTGAAGTAGGTTGTATCTTTAGTCTTCTGCTATACCCCTGAGCACCTGACTTTGTCTGGGCTCTCCAAGAGAGAGTACAGGACAAACACTGCAGCCCAAATCTTCCTCTGAACAATTTGCAGTTCTCCTTTTCAAGCTCTTTACGGACTAAACTGATCAGGTCCTTTTATTCTTTTTTTTTTATTTATTAATGTTTTAAAGTGCTGATGGTTTCTTCCCTCTTATGTCACATTAACCATATTTCATATAAATAGAGTAATATTAAACTAATTAATGTCATGAAGCTGTTAACCTCTCTACAGGATTTGGAGCTCCTCAAAGAAAAGATGTTGTGTAAAGGCAAAGAAGCCATCATGCTGATACTTTCATATGGCAAAATGTATTACTGAATTTCAAAAATAATCTTCACCATGTCTACTTTAGGTAAAATCTTTTTTTTTTTTTTTTTTTGCCAATTCAGGATTTTTGTATTTATTTCTTATTTCCTTTTCCAATTATAATCAGTTTCCTGTTGTCATACAACATTCTGCTGGGTACATCCAGAGTTTTACGTCTGATAGTGTTGCAAAATATTGTTCTCAGCATTTTCTAACTGTCTATACATTTTAGAAATTTTTAATGAAATTCACCCCACATATTGGTAGTGAGTTTATAGATTACATTTTCATAATGAAAATATTGCATTTTCTTTTTCTATTCTTTTCCTTCTAAGCAAAACTAAATATTTTATGTTTTATGGCATCAACAAGTCCTGCGTTTTCTCTTCAGGAATACTGTTTTCAAGGAATTTTTTGAAAATCAGCAAATCAATTTCTACTACCTGTGAAAAATTATTGAAAGTGATGTTAATACTTAAGTTCAAATGTCATTATTGTACCTGAATATTTGCTTTTGTATTTTCTTCAAAAATTTAGGAATAAGATTCCTATGTGGTGAAGGCATTGGAGCATTTCTCTGGAGAACTGAACTCCTTTTCAAGGCAGATTTTTCAATGCAGCATGGATAAATTGTCTAATCTCTCTTTGTCTCATTTTGCAGCCTGTGGAACTGAGCCTGTAAGAGTTTTACCTCTCTGTAAAATCAGTGATGGTTTGTTGACTAAGGAAAAAATTATCAACTCTGTCTCAGAAGAGCTAGAAATTACTCAGTGAATATTAGACAGTAGGCTGGAAGAAAAGTAAAGGAACTGCTCTTACACATGATCCGTGTGCTGATGAGCGTTCTAAAGTGAGTAGGAGCCATCCATTCCTCACAGCCACACTGGCTTTGGCAGACAGGCAAATTGTCATCATCTGTAATGCAAGATGCATGTGACACTGGAAGGCCCAAGTGCCAGTAAATATGGAATTTTATGTCATGTCAGTATTGTTTTCATTAATTTTATGTTAGCCCAAAAGAGAGAGAATCTCTCAAAAGAAGATGAAATATATGTTCTACTGTTGGTCTGGTGTGGTATCTCCATGACTGGCTGCTGAATTAAGCACTTTATGAAAGTCTGAGAAAAAATGTATAAAATTCTCACAGGAAGAGGTGTAAGGAGTATGAAAACATTATCCTAAGTGTAAACATACTGAAAGTTAAGTTATTTGCAGGAATTTATCCCAGATGTGCAAAAGGACCACCTCACAGACAGTCTGTGAAAATGCACACACTTTGCCACGTGGCTTCCTTCCCTGTTCACTTTTGGTTATTAATCTTAGAACAAACTGTGCTTAGGTGTTTGGTCTCCTTGCAAAAATTTACCTTATCCAAAGTGGCATTTCATTTGTATGGGTATTGGCAAGAAAACATCTACCATTCTGGAAGAACTCATTAAATAGGGACATGTTAGTTTACAGGTTTAATCCATATGATATTTATTGGCTGTCATACAGGCAATGACAGGCAGCCAACACACTATTCAGTGGACTTTTCCACCCATCTGTTTATCCATCTGTTACTTGAAAAATAGATTTCTTCCTCCCCCCACCCTCCCCCCAAAAATAGCATTGTTTTAGCAGGCCACTGAGATAAAGATACACTGATGTATAGAACTCGTAAGGGGGCCATCTGAAACATCCAGATATGAAATAATACTAGTAACTGGCGTGCCTCTGTTCCTCACACCAGTATGCTTGTTGATGTATCATTAAAATAAACTCATAATGGACAAGCTGAATTTATTATTTTGTGGGGAAGAGATGGAAGGTGGCTTTTTGACCATCTTCTCAAGGAATTTATTCACAGCCTTGGTTGCTAAGACTAGGACGCTTGGAAAAACATTATTCTGATTTTTAATCAAACTGTCAATATTAATTTGTGCACATAGTAAGAACACCTCCAAAAGAGAATCAAGTTATGAAATCTTCACTAGGTGCTTAAAAACTCCATTCACATTATGTGAGTTGGTTTTGTAATACAGATTTCGGAAGCCTACAGTTTTAAATATTGCTATCTGATTGCTTAAAAATGTTATTCCTCAGTAATAAAAAATTGGGAATATGCTTTTGAGGGGAAAAAATAAAAACTCCAAACTTGGTAACTTCACATAGATATTATCTGTATGGATGCAAACCAGTGATGTTTCGGGCATCTTCAATGTGTTGGTGCACTCGTGCTGATGGAGACAACTTGTGTTGTCACAGAGTTATTACATCCCTCTTTGCTGGTCAGCTCTAGGAAATATTCATTAGAGTATACGCTTTTCAGCCCATGGACTGAGAGATTCACAACATTCATATTGAAAGAGCCTTAATAGCAGATTTGATATGGTTTATTTTGGTACCATGGTTTTCTACAAAATATGGAATCAATGACAATGTCTAGCAAAAATGTCTATAGGAAGACCTGTTTTCAGTTAACATTTTTTTCTGAGAAATGTATGAATTGAAAAATTTATTGGTAAATAATTTCCAAAGCATTAAGTTGTTTAAAAATGCAAAGAAACTTCCACAGGCACTTCAGCTGATTCAAAGGAAGTTACAAATGACCTGTGTGATGATGATGAAACACATGAGATGGTCCTTTCTTCATCACAGTTATTGTGTTGTCCCTCCGTAGATGGAGGGAAAGGAACCTGCTGTTCCTTCAGTTTAAGGAGGTTTATCCAGTTAAGGCAGCAATGGAGAACAATAAGGCAAAGCAGAGATGAATCAAAGCACTGTAGGGCAGGCTAGTCCTTTTTCTTTTGCATTTCTTTCCATTTAGAATGGAGTGGTTACAGCAACTGGAAAACGAAGATGACAACAAAGTCAGAATGTTGTTGTTATTACTTGCCCATCAGGCAAGAAATGTATGATGGTTTTCTTTAATTAAATGTAGATGAAAGCATTAATAGTAATTTACCAAAGGGGATCAATTTTTAATATTTCCTAAGGTAGTTTATACACAGATGTCACCATTACAATCTAATCTAGACAAAGGTACTGTAGAAGTTCCCCACACATACTTTCTCTCTTGGGATAGTAGTAAGATTTTATGTAGTGCATTGCACAGTGAAACATTCATTGAGGACACAATTGAAAAACATTTTAATCTGGAAAATGCATCCTGTTTTCTACAGCACTGTAGAAATGCTATGAAAGAAAAGTAGAATGCAAGGCGAGAAAGGAATAGACATCTTTTGTGTAGTATTTTTCTGGGATATGTGTACTACTAAAAAAACCCTTGGAATATCATTTACTAAAGGGCTATGGTGAGGATAGTGTCCGTTTTTCTCGAAAGTAATCTGTAAATACAAAACACTCATCTTTGCAATCATGATCCATGGACAATTAAAGTGGACATCATGGTTTGAATAAAGTGAGTATACAAAGCTGGAAAAGTTTTGGCAAACTGTAAGGAAAGACTTTCCTGGCATAAGTTTAAATTTGTAAACAGGTTTGAGTAATAAAGGAATAATATGTGTAACACCGAGAAAGAAAACTCAAAGGAATAACGATATGTAGGAATCAAGGAACCTGAGGTAGTCACATGGCAGCTCACAGAATTTTCTCAGCTAGTTCCCTGTGCTGATGTGCTTGATGTGAAACACGTGCTAGGTAACTTAACCCACCTGACACAGGCTTTTTCTGGCTCATTTGGGCAATAAGATCTGAAAGTTTAAAAAATATCATACTTAGTCTGAGCCAAGGGAGTCTAAAGAGTAATTCCTATGTCCATACTCTGTAAATGGTTATTCTGATTTCTTACACAATAAGAAATCATCAGAATATCTAGCCTTCTGAGGATTTCTTGATCCTCAGAAATTACAAACAAAGTTGTAAGCAGGGAGGTGCATCTAAGCACTAGATGGCCCTTAAATTCTTTCACCTTTCACAGAATACTTATTTCAGTTGCTGATGAGCAAAGCGAACCCCTGATGTCTTTGCACTCATTAAGGGCTCCTTCAGAAATGCAGAAGGAACTCACTGTCATCCTTCTTTGCCTGCAGTTGCAACTTGATCTTAATATGTACGTATGTGTACTATTCATGCAAGAACAACCTTTCTAAACAAGCTATGCCCAGGCTTAGTAAGGTACAGTAAGTATTCTTTAGTGGGTCTTCTCCAAGCTAGATTGCTTCAGGCCTTTAGGGTATGTTATGCAATTGTACTTCCTTGGGTGTTCTCTTCAGTAATTTCTAGGGAAACTCAAAAACTTGGAGTCAAACTTTAATGTCCTTCTATGAACGTAACAGTTTGATAATTGCTAGCTTGGAGAGAGAACAGCGTTTGGTAGTAAGAAGGTGACTACTATAAGCAGAAAGGGAAAGCCAGAAGAAGTGGAAAGAGGAAGAAACTAAAGCTGAAATCCGAAATAGCTATAAAGGAGAAAGGTAGGTAAGAGCTTTCAAATATTTTGTGTGGAAGTTGGATTATTTTACCTCTTATGTAGTAGTTATCAAAGTAATTTGCTGAAGTATTAACAGTGAGCAACACTAAATACTTTCAAAAAAACCTCCACTCTTTTGGTTTATATTTACTGCTTCTCGGAGTCCTGATTTTGTTTAACTCTTTGTTATTCTTTCATTTCCTTTCACTGATGGTAGGCAATTTTGAATTTAAGTCTCCCTGTGGCTGAATTCTCTCCCACCTTCATCATTGTGGTCTTTGACCACAAAAGTGAATTACTGTATCAGTGTGTATTACATTCATATTTCTCACCTGGAAATGTGTATTTCTGTTCATACAATGCTATAGAAAATATTCCTTCAGATCTAAAAGCACTGTACTCATGTTAGTGTATCTGAATCTACTACTACTTGGCCAGAAGGGAGATCCGATGCTTTCCTGCAGAAAAGTTAAAAATCTGAATTCTAGTAAGTGCAGAGCTCCAATTTGTTACACCTCCAACATTCAGAGCATCTGCAGACTGAGAACTATATTTCTAGAGGAGAAAGCAATTTTCTTAGGCATAGTTTTAAAAAATCGGCAAGGCAGAGATTCAGATGTTCACTTGGGAGATAAATAATAAAATGTTAAATTTAGTCTTTGCTCAGGTATAATTCTGATTCATAGAGAAATACTGTCTCTGAAGAAATACTCTTCTGATCCTAATACAAAATGCAGGCCCTTTTGTGAGAGACTGACTATTAATGGTTAATGACTCAAGCAGTCAACCACTGAACCACCCAGGGGCAGAGGGGTGCGCACCCATCACGGGGGGAGGGGCGCTCCAGCTGGATGTTGAACAAGATAAGGGAAGAGGCTGATAAGAGACAAGTCCTGCAAGGTGGGATAGTGTTCTTTATCATGCCAGTGTCCTCCCTTACATAATGGCTCAGGTGTGAAAACTTCCCTCTGGGAAAGTACTGGGAAATTCACACGCAGCCTGAAGGTATTCACCCCTCCTGATGGGCCATAATGGGCCGTAACTGACTGAACTTTGATGATGTAAGAGGCAGCTGCAATGTCTTAGAAGGTGTCATATTCCATCACAGACTCCGGAAGCATTCCCTGATCCAAAGTATTAAATCATCCAGTATAAAGCTCTCCACTCCAGGGGAGGTGGCGTTGCGTGTCCACGTGAACCTGTGTGAATATAAACCCAGGGGAGTCTATGTTTTGCAGGCTTCGCCGACTCCGGATGGATCAAGACTGTGCCCATCACTTTGATGAGACTGGAACCCTCACCACTGAGAAGACTGGAAGACGAGAACCAATGAGATGCTGTCAGGATCCACAGAGTATCTCCCTCCTTTTCTTTCTCTTCCCCCCTCTTTTTCTTTCTACCTCTCCCTCTCCACCCCACATTTACTACTAAACAAAAAGCTGTAGTATTGACTTCAGCATATTAGCTTTGTTTGCACCTTAATTTGGGCAGAGACAATTTTAATAACTGGATCTTAGCATGTCTCACTCACCTCTTTGTGCTCTGGACTGGGAAAAATGGCTGACCAGAGAATGGACTCGTTTTGACTAGAAGTCTCTTCTGCTGCCCAGAAATCACAGAATCATAGAAAGGTTTGTGTTAGAAGCAACCTTAAGATCATCCAGTTCCAAACCCCTGCCATGGGCAGGGGTGCCACCCACTACACCAGTTTGCTCAGAGCCTCTTCCAGAGATGGGGCATCCGCAACTTCTCTGGGCAACCTTTGCCACCATCACAGTGAAGAATTTCTTCCTAACGTCTAATCTAAATCTCCCCTCCTGTAGTTTCATTAGGAAGGATTATGGAAAATTTAACAAAGCCCACTGTTTGGGAGGTTCACTGTTCCTGATGTCCTTCAGGATCTCTTTCTTTGCCTGGGTTGTCTGCTTAGTTACACACTGCTTAGTTATCACAGCTGTGATACCTGTCTCCTGGTTGGTGATTTTCATCTGTACCCATTGGTTTAATTGGTGTATATATTGCAATAATTTTAAAAAATACTTTTTAAAGCAGAGTGGGCTTAAAAACGTCTGTAATTCCTCATTGTTTGTTGACCCTGCAATGAGCTGAGTTGGTTAGACCATGGTGCCAGTAACACCAAGTTGTGGGCTCAATCCCCAGATGGGCCATTAATTTAAGAGCTGGACTTGATGATCCTTATGGGTCCCTTCGAGCTCAGATTTCTGTGTCCAAATTCTGTGTGACTGTGTAAGAGAGGTTGCATGGAAATTTCACAACATCTGGGGCACTGCTGGGGATTTGTTTTCATCATGCTACCCAATACTGACATTGGCATTCTTCGTAGGACCCTAGCACACCAGAGTCATGAAGTTCCATAGGATGAAATTTGGGTAAATTGAGACGTATGTCTCACTGTTAATAAGGTACATAATTTAACCCAGGGATCAGACTGTTAACTTCCATTGAAAAAGAACAAAATGTAATAAGATCCAAAAGCAAATGTCAGAGAAGTTCATGCATGAAAGCTTTTAGAAGTCCAGGAGACAATCTTTCAGCTTATCTTATGCTTACTTTTCATCAGCCAGCACCTGGATCTCCCTTACCCTTAAACCTCTGATATTAATGGTTGGCCTTTGCTCTCCGGTTGTTCATTTATTTCACCTTCTTTCTAAGAAAAATGCATACAGTCCTTTATCTTATGTATTTGTCTTAAGGGAATTCCATAAGGGTGTTGGTAAAATTCAAAGAATCTATAAGAGTTGTATAAGGAAACTGATTTGATTGTCTTTTTTTTTTTAATTTCCATTTGAATTACTGTTTAGGATTTCAACATGACTGTTTCTGCTTCCTCTAGTGATAATATTTTGAGTAAAATGGGCTATGGACAGATACAAAACTAACCCCTTCCTGCACAGACCTGCTTGACCTTAGAGATACATTTGCAAAGCTATTTGTCACCTGGTAGTGAGATACTAGGAGATATCTTTGCATGTGGAATACCACTGTGCAAAAACTTGTGAGACAGATCTGATCTGCGAGGTAGCATGGATGCTAGTTAATCAGATATAATCGGTTCAGCTGCTGCCTGTGTCTCGGGGTTCTCACACATTCCAGGAGGGTTGAACAGCAGCAAAAGTAGGTCTACAGCCTGCTTTGGGACTAGGTACATTTTTCTTTGCTTTCAAAAAAGAAATTACCATGGCTATTGCTACTGTTGTGAGATTTGACAATCTCATGATTAGTTTTTTTAGTTAAAAAAAAAATTAAGTTCTATTTAGTTTCTGGAATTATCCTTCAAATTAGTATGGTACTTGGAATTGTTTGTTTATTTGACTCTGGTCGTAGTACTAACACCTGAAGTAAGAGGGGAGAAAAAAAATCAACTATATTGGTTTTTGTCAGTGGCTTATTGGGTGGTTGTTATATGAAGAGAGTAAAGAAAGGTGCTCTGAAACAGAGATTTTAACTTCATTGTGGCAGAACTGCATCCACTTAAAGTCATGATGATTCATTGTTTGTAAAAGATCTATTTTTAGTTGGCCTGAATTATATGGAGATTAAAGAGAATCATTAGCATAAAAATCCCCTTGAAGCTTCTGCAGTTGGTACAATACAAAAGACTTTGTTAAGATCTTTTCAGCCTAGATAACTTTGGAGAATCCCTAAGTGTGCGCAGAAGGCAGATTGGTAACTTACGAAGGCTTTTGTGGGTCAGTGATCTATTCCTCTGAGCACAATGCAACTTTTCATACAGATTGCACTCCAAAACAATGCTTTTTAGATATAGCACTGCCAGAAGAAAGAAATTGAGTGATAAAGAGGGGAAAGGGGTAAATTTATAGAGAGCATCCACCTCTTTAGGAAAAGCACTGGTGCTGGGTTTTGCTGTTTGCTCTGTTCTCTCAATTCAGATTGAGCACTTCTTTCTCTTCACTGCTTCTGTCCAGGCTGGTGTTTCTTGTTGCATGAAGTGAATGCAGCTGGTGTGAGTGCTACATGGTTGCTGCAGATTGCAGTGGAGAAGAAGATGATCACCTACGCAGATTGTGTGAGCATCTCTCTTCATTTACCAGCGTGCCGTCACAACAAAACTGAAGATGCCTGTACCTAAGTTGCAACAAGTACCAAAACGATAGAGCGTGGCCAAATATGATAATTGTTACAAAGCACTTTTAACGTGTCCAATTTGCACATCATCATTTAGTGCATTTGTGCAAGGAACAAGATTTGCCATCTTAGTCAAAAATGTCTTTGGTGAAATCCAAAAGGTGCTAATGTGTTTTGTTTTGAAGAAGAAAATCTTAACAGCAAACTTTAGAAATCATGTATAAAAACATGCTTAAATGACCTCCATACTTGGCTGAACACCAAACCTGAACTCTATAGATTCTCTTAATACAGTGAAATCAAATATCTCGATATATGTCGTGGTATCTCAGCTTGTCCTGCTGGCATACCAGTTAATTCTTAAATGAAGGTTGAATCATGGTAACATTTCTCCAATAAAATCTTCTCTGAAGTGCCCTTATTCCTTTGTCCTGAAAAGACACTCGCTTCCTTCTCAGATTCTTAAATAAAATACATTTGCTGTTAGAGGAGAGTAATAAAAATAAAAGTGAAATCATACAACAATTACGAGGAATATGAGGGCATAAGTCTGAGTTTTCATTACAATAGGGCTGAGTTTCATTGGAAATTTATGTATGTGGAGAAAGTACTTAGGTAAAGAATAAATCCATTGCAGTAATTCTCAGCTACTGGAGAGACTGTTAATATGTCTTTTCACATTATGCAAAACCAGTAAACAAGAATAAGGGTCACAGCTTTAAGAAGAGTTGTTTGTAGCATCTGTTAGACTGAGCAAAATGTCACAATATGTAGTCTCCGGAAGGAGCAAACAGACCATTAAATCTTGGATGAATAAAGCAGGTTTTCAAACTGCTGCAGTTTTTTGTCTTTTTGGAATCATTACAGCAGGGCTTGGGGTTGTGGCTGTGATTATGTGAAAGCAATTGGACACTAAGTTTTAGTGGGACTAAAATTTGCCTCATGGTGCCAGAAGGAAGGGCTGGTTTGAAAACTGTTTCATGTAAAGAAAGAGACCCACCAGCTGCAAAACAGGTGGTAACCCACCAGGGGCAGGCAGGTATGAAATCATGGCTCTTTATTTGGATTTCAGTAAAAGGAATAAGGAAAGGATAAAAGGTAGAACAGCAGACTCAGAGGAGCAGCCTCCTGGCTTTTTATTAGGGTTTTCATAAATGAAATTGGGATTAGGTTATGGAGATCCCAAATGTTGAACCTGTAATGTGGGCCTCTCAACCAGGTGCATGCCTGCTCAATGTGTTAAAAAAGTTCTCATTGGTGCTAAGATATTGCTTTGCATGACATGTGTGTATATATATCTTTTATATCTTTAGTGAAAGAAACTCACACTGTTACTATATATTGAAGGATCTGGTTGCCATTCGGTCCCCCATGGCTCCATCATGAAACCCGATTTTTTGGGTCCTTTTGAAGAACTGTAACTGAAGAATGAGCTGGAACAAACTGCTCTGCTATAAAATCAAGAAATAATGTAAGGCTGCAAACAGCACAACTGAAGCTATTTCAGATATTTCAGGAGTTCTAGATTCAAGAGAAAAGTCAATTTAAAAGAAGGTAATAATATTTTTCCTGTATATTAGTTTATTGCAATGTTAATGAAAGGAGAGGCATTTCATGTGTCACTTTTACAAAAGCTATTATCTGGGTCTCAGAAATTTAGGGGAAAGCTATCATTGCATAAAATGGGGGTTTATGGTTTACAAGCAGTGCCAAGATGTAAATCTTGTCCAACAGTAACAGGGAACGTTTCCCAAAACTGAAACTCAATTGCCAAAGCTATTTCCTGCTAAAGTATTCCTGGCCTCTTTTATTTGGCCTGCTCAGACAGTGTTTTCCCTGATAGTTTCTTGGACACAAAGTAGCTAGCATAGGTACAGGATCACTCCCAATTGGCAGCTGGAAGCAATCCACATTTTTAGAAAAAGAAAGTTTAAACAGTATGAAAGCAGGAAGACTTTTTCAGTGGCCATGGGGAGAGAGAACAAGCCCAGATATTTAGTTTAGTTATGGAAATCTTTTTTATAAAAGTCCCCCTTTTGAGTGGTATGCTCTCAGCTCTTCCTAGAATTGGACAATTTTGTCAAATAGGAAATGCAAGTGTTCTAGAATTAGCACTGTTTACAAAGTGCAGGGTTGCTAGGTTTTACTGATCATATTGTGGAAAAGACACTAAGATTAAATTAATATATTGATGTACACATTGAAATATAATTATAACAAGTAGGAAGGGAACATAAATGCTAGAAAGGAAGAAATGAAAAAATTGACTCTCCTAGCTTGTAGAGAAAAACAAAACTTCAAGATGTGAGGTTTCAGCATTTTGGGAGTTTCTGAAAAGGCAGAGGGAAAACAGTTTGAGCATTTTGGGAGTCTCTGAAAAGGTGGAGGGAAAACACTGAAATTCTTTGGTCCTTTGTAATTTGGATAACCAAATCATAGCCACAGCCCTTTAGGGGTAGGCTTTCTAAGGTCAAAAGACAGGAAATTAGGAAAGGATTTTTTGTGAGGTTATGTCTGAATGTTGCAAAAAACCAAGAACCATTCCTGCTTGGTCAACTGATGCATGGATGGTTTCACCAGGACGCCGCTGACATGAACTGCATAGGACAGGAGATTAAGAATTCCTTATATAAGTAGTTGGTGAAATGAAATGCTGTATGTGATTAGCTTTCCAGAATCTCCTAGGGTAGTTTGAGAGAGCTGTAAATATGTCATGTTCTCCCAAAGGAACATCAAGCTCTCATTGTTGAGCAATAAAATATTTTCACTGTACTGAGATATGTTTTACTAAAAAATACTGGTAGAGCTTTTCTTGCAAGGAAGAATAGGTGCTGCTTCTGAAGCTGTTGTTCATTGAAGGTGTTTTAGAATGTCATTAATAACATTGCTAATATATGACTCATCATATTTCTTTTATTCCCAAGGTTTTGACTGGCTTTTACAGAATTTTCAGGGGTGCTGATCTCTAGTATTCTGTTCCTTCAATGTGATAAATTGGAACTGCTTCTTTTACAAATCATGTGCACTCTCTTCCTAGTTTGGGTTACTCCAAAATTATTCCAAACACCTCAGATTTCTTTTGCTATGACTTTAAACACTTTCCATAGCGATGTTTTTAAAATAAAACTAACATCTGGCTGTTGTGTTTACAATCTGTCTGTAGCAGATCGTCATGGTTTTAACACTGGCCAAACACCAGGCACCTCTGGAAATTGCTCACTCACCCTCCCCTGCCACAGCTGGGCAGAGGAGAGAAAATTTAAAGAAGGGTTCATGAGTTGAGATAAGGACCAGGAGAAAACACTCCAACAGGCTCAGCCTAGAGGTACAAAGTGAATTTATTACTAACAAAATCAGAGGAGGATAATGAGAAGTAAAATAAGCTGTTAAAAACACCTTTTTTCCCCCAACCNTGGATCACAGCCTCCTCCAGGCATCCACCCACTCCAGCATGGACACCTCCCCCAGGGGCTGCAGGTGGATCTCTGCATCCCCCATGGACCCATGGGCTGCAGGGGCACAGCTGCTTCACCATGGTCATCACCATGGCCTGCAGAGGAGTCTCAGCTCTGGTGCCTGGAGCACCTCCTCCTCCTCCTTCTCCACTGACCTTGGTGTCTCCATGTAGTTTCCCTCACAGGTTCTCACCTCCTCCTCTTCTCTGGCTGGAATTAAACCTGGCCCCCACTTTTGTTTTGATTTTGTTCTTAAATATGTTATCACAGAGGCGTTACCAGCATCCCTAACTGGCCCAGCCTTGGCCAACAGCATGTCCACCTTCAGCTTCTGGCAGCTTCTCACAGAAGCCACCTCTGTGCCCCCCCTGCTACCAAAAAGCAGGCCATGCAAAACCAACACAGATATTATAAAAATGACTTTGGCCCTGAATTTAAAGGAGAAGGTCAGGGTGAGGGTGGGAAACTGGCTGAACACTGTGCTAATAAGAAAAGAGCTCACTCTGTGTAAAGAGGAAAAAACTCTCACCTTTTCAATGAACAACTTTGAGGCCAGAGCTACTTCAAAAATTTTTCGAAATGTCGCTAGACTGACCTCATGGAAGTCAGATCAAATCCAGATGAGGAGCAGAAGCAAAAGTCCATGTGGAAATCGTGCTATTTGCTGACTCACAATAAGGACAACAATAGAATGTGAATTTTCTAAAGTTCAGGTACTCCAGGGAAGGAGCACCTGGAGTGCTTGAGCAGGGTTGTTGGACCAGATGACCCGTTGTGGTCCCTTCCAAACTTACCATTCTGTGATTTTGTAACTTAAAATGGTAGAATGTTGTAAATTTTTGCTTCATAGGTGTCATCATACATTTGAACTGGGGAGCTACTTATTTCTTACATGTCACTGTAATGCATTTTGTTATATCTTACTGTTTTATATAAAATTAGCAGTCACCAGCTGGTAACAAAGTCATAAAGCTGCAAAGAACCTATTGATGCCACTGAAATACAAAGACAAGGCCTTAAAATGGTAAGGGGGACACTGACTGTGTCTCTGTCTTGCTTAAAAGTCATTCTTTCTTAGTGCTCCAGCTGTAAATTACTAAAGCAATATTCTGCTGATGTTTTTGAGTCTATATTGATAACTTCAGGTCTGTCCTATTTGCACATGGCTCAGCTGAATATTTTTTTTGCAGTCTGATTTTAAATCTTCGAGGGAATTATTCTACTAAATGCAATCTATTGGAACAACAGTGGCTATATTAATATTTCTTTCAATTTCCCTTTATCCTTCCTCCATCACAAAGAAACACAGAGCAATCCTGTGCTAGATGGGCTTCTTAGAGACAACCATGACCATCTCATGGCTCCAGTGAGTGAGACTGCAGTTCTCTTTTCTTCTTCTCATGTGTTTCTAAGAGTATTCTCACCCCCTCGATATTATCTTGGTGTGACAGAGGCATCGCCTGTGTGTTGGCATTGCTTTGTTCTGGCCTTTGGAGAAATAAATGACAGAAGTAGATCTGGACATAAGGGGTCTGAATGGGGTATTACCAATCCTCAATTTTAAATGAATTATTAGAGAATAAATAAATTATGATGTCAATTTGAAAGGGTTGTGTGGGCAAAATGGGTTGGGGTTTCTTTGATTGCTGGTTTTGGTGGGTTTTTTTCTTATTTTTTTTTTCTTTTTCCCTGGAAAGCTCTGAATCCTCTAGATGCACACATACAGAGCATGCATTTCACTCTAATAACTTTTTTTGTGAAATTGGAAAATGCTTTCTTACTTCAGTTTTTTGCTCTACGCTAATACTAAAATCTAATACAAAAATGATAATACAAAATTGAAGTGTGAACAAGGCAATCAGTATTTGATTTCTGACCAAATTTTATAAAAGGCTCCTGGGCAGAAGCTAAAGTTGTGTATCACGAGCTCATTGTGTTCATATAGAGAGTTTTTTGTGTTGAATTACCAGAAGGCCTTTGAGCATTCTACAAAATTTTACTTTTTATAGGTCTGTCTTCAAATCAAAGCAGTCACAAAGGTCATTAAGGAAATCCCTTCCTAATGAAGCAACCAGCAGTGGTCTTATCCACAAAGCAACACTGCTATGAGTCAATTCTGTGTTTTCATTCTGAGGGGAGAGGCAAGCAAACTGCTTTTGCCCCACAGAAGCATGCACAGAAATGGCAGATCTCACCAAGGTGGACCAGTGTCTTAAATCTATAAATCTTAAAGCTAAAGGGCATGCAATTTTCTTTGGTTACATAATGAAATCCAAGCAGTAACTCTCACAGGACAGTCTGCACTGCTGCAAAGCAGAGGCTTAGTTGGGAGAAGGTTCTCCTTCTTGTGTTTTCCAGCAGCTTGGCTTTGTTGAATAATTCTTCTTTTCAACCAAGTAACTGATTTAGCTAGCGATAACTGATGGAAGTAAAGCTTATTTACATAAAGATATGACATAAAGACCTGAGTAAAAGCCATGTCTATGATATAGTGTTTGTAAATTGTATAAATAGTGGATGAAAAAAATACGTAGGTAATTTTATTTAGGTAGTTCTCAGAAGAAAACCTCTAGCTTTTATTTTTAGATAAAAATTCTGTAATGACGTTATGAATTAAGGTCGAATTATGATTTTTAAGGTAACTGGTGATGCAGGTATCTCTAACATAACACTAGATATTAAAGAGAAGTTTCTTTC
Organism: Edolisoma coerulescens; assembly: GCA_013397115.1. NCBI lineage: Eukaryota > Metazoa > Chordata > Aves > Passeriformes > Campephagidae > Edolisoma > Edolisoma coerulescens. Next base: position 76,419 of record VWZW01003076.1, on the reverse strand, counting down.
ATAGCAGTTGTATTTTACTAGCTAATGTTGCTTTTGAGTATCATAGAATTTGCTATTAATTATGTTTGATGAAGAATGCCTTCAAACCGCCTAACTGATTCCTCAATAATTTGCTTAGAAGATTACTGAAGATTTTTTGGTGCATTTCCATGTATCAATTTTTTGGGAAGGAGTGGCTGTGTTGTCATTCATTTACATATAATTTGTTGTACTATGTCAATATTGAGATGTCTGTGGTGTTGTCCATGTAAATTTTAGGAATAGAAATATACTTTAATGTCGTTGATTCACAGTTTTGCTCATTTGACACAGGTCTACCCTTTTTCAAAAACAGTGAATTAATATGCACTTAGTGTCCACAAAACTTGTTCTCAAGGTGAAGACGAGTGGCAAGCTCAAAAGTTTCTACTGAAATGCTGTTTTTGTGTTATATTTATAAAAACTGCGTAAGTAAAGCAAATTTATAGACCATGTTGCTGCTTGTAACAGATTGGTGCTATGTCTTTCCATCAAATCCTAAACCTCTTTTATGAGAGTAATAGATAAATCGAGTGATGACTAACAGAGTGTCCCTTGCCAGTGACACAAAATAAGTGGTAGCCTATTGAAAGGTCTCAAATGGGGGCCAGAATTTCGTAACTTTCTGTTGTCCTACAGGGCTTTTCTGTGTAGTCTATGTTTGTTACTTTAAGGATGCTGGAGGGAAATGCTGTATCATTTCTCTGACCTTCAGATTTTGTGAAACATTTGGGAATTTCAACACAATCCTTTACTCACTACTGACTCTAAAACAGCCATCTGTGTGTGTTTGTGTTATTTTACTTAAAATAACAAAAATAAATGAACAAACTTTGCATTCTGGAGTAAAATAATGACTGGTTCCTTTTGTGGCTGGTCACTTCAAACTTTCATCAAATAAACACTGGTTATTTGATATTTTCCATACTTAAGTGAGTTAGCTGAGGTTTTCTTGTCCTATAAGTTGTTTTTCTTCAGCTCCTGCAGTTACCTTTCGGTCAGGGAGTAGGGAATGCCTGTTTTCAGCTTCATTGTGGTGTATTATTTGAATACTTGCAGCCCTTTCTTTGTTGTGCAAATTCTTGGTGTGCAGACCATTAAAGGCAGTTAATGGCCGCTGTCAGTTATCTGTGCATAAAATAAGTTGTGCTGTGGTTGCAATTTCTATTTCAGATATCCAGCTCAAAGTCTGTTAGGGATAGAAATTGTACCATTGAGCAACTAATATATTAATTTCAAACTGTGTAATTAATTGCACTTTAATTCTCTTTGATTACTGGGCAGTGCTGTGTGTCTGAAAGCCATTAAACTCTTTGTACAATAGGCTAAACAAGTCTGCTTCTGAATGTCTGATGTGGACAGTTCTGTTGAGGTTTTTCTACCTGCTCAGATTCTGACTTTGTCATTTTCTGTTTTTCAAGACAGAAACCACTTTGGAGACACAAATGCTACATTTTTAACTGGCCCAAAACTGCATACACACTTTTTAAAAAATTTCTTTTTTTCTTCTGTCCAGAGTAAAAAAAAAAAAAAAAAGAAAGAGATTACAGGGAAAGAGAAGAGAGGAAAGTGAAATGGATGTTGCCTCTGAGGAAGGAGGAAAAGTCAACCAACAGTCACCAACAGCCTCTGCAGTTTGCCAGCTGCCTGATCACCATGAGCTGATAGTACTGATTTCCAGGTGGGACTTATTGGCAAAGGGGTACTTAAAAGAGGCCGAGGAGGTGGTATTTCTTTTTTTCTTCAGGGAAGGAGGTTGTTCTTGCAACACAGCGAAGAAGAAAGAACACAGGTACTTGAGGGAAAGCAGATAAGTGGTTAAAAGAGAATGATATCACGGGGGGAATAGAGGTGAGTTGCCTGGAGAGCACCAGAAAAGAGCTGATTCTCTGAGAGAAGGGTTGCTGGCAAAGCTGTTAATTCTTGTGGCTTTGAAAAGTAATCTTATGGGCTGGATTGTGAAATATTTCTCTGCCTTCCCTGGTCTGGCTGAAATGACAAACACAGATAAGTGTGTGTGACTGCCTAATAATTGTGTGTTCTCCGCACATCTAAGAATAGTTTTTAGAAGGTAGTGTGAATATGGGAATTTCAGTGTTCAGAGGTGTAACTTGTTCAGTAGTACAACTAATAGCCACACATGTATGTATACAGCCAGAGATATTGTGAGAGGACATGGTTCTCTTTTCTGTCTCCTGTAAAATTATTTGGTTTTGGTTGTTCACCACAGTTCTCGTTCTTTTCTACACTCCTACTCTATTAGCTGCAAGGTTTTAAAAATATTACAGCTTTATCTTTGTCTGCCCTACTGCCTGAGTTGCACTGAATACTGAAATAGCCCATCTATGTGCACATACTCTCTTTGTTTATTTTCCTTAACTAAGGAAAGTGAGTAAGGCATACTTATTTATAGAAGTGGAATACTGGCAATAAAGACTACATTCCTCAAAACAGATGTTTTCACTCAATAAAAATAGTCTTTAGAAACAGTAACTGGTCAGAAACTGGAAGAGCCAAACTTGTACTTATTTAAGAACAACTATGGTGTAATTTTCATTTGTTGTGCTGGGTCCTACTTTTTATGCTGCACTAAATGACTGACTGTAGGCAGTCTCTGACACTAGTTCTTAATTAAAGATTTGTCTGTGCCTAGACGTAGGACTTTGGAGAGCTATGATGTGTATGGCAGAAAGGAATGCTTGAGAGTGAGGCCTTATTTAAGCTGATATTTTTTTCTGATCAGGTGTTTAGCCTTTTTTTCCCACATAGCAAATGAAAAGTTACAGATAAATTTTAGCAGCAGATAAACTTGAGAGACTGAAGCATTCTCAGTGTAGAAAGAACACTGGAATTTCTTAGAAATACTTTGTGCATTCAAGTGAGCTTGTGCAGGAGGCAAATGAGCATCTCTGTCCCTCAAAGCAAGCATACTGGCTCCTCAAAACAGATGAAGATTTTCACTCTAGAGTTACAGTATGCACATATTTTTTCCTTTCTTGTGGTCTGATTCCTGGAAATTTGAATTACTTTTGCTTTCTATTTGTCTGAAGAAGCATGTGCTGAAAAACTCAGAAGCTGAAGTTAAATTGTTTTTGGAAGAATTATTATAGTGAAAAAACTTAGTACCAGCTGTGCTATTTAACCGTTTAAACTACGGCAAGTTTAAGTCAATCTTCATAATGTTGGCAGGCATAATTGTGAAAAGGATTCTGTTTTCACATCTGTGTCTCTAATACCGAAGTTACAAAAGCTACAGAAATGTGTTTCTCAGTTCCCAAGTTTAGCGTCTATTCAAGATTAAGTACTCGATTTTGTTTTTCTTCCCGGAAAAATTTGCTGGATAGATTGTAACCCTGATGGCCCTTAAATATCTAGGATGCTCCAAAGTGGAAGTACTCAGCTAAAAACCATTAAAAAGTGATTTTTATCTGTGTTGACATTAGTTTTTTACCCTGTAAACAGCTCGATGCAGTCACAGCATCAGTTCCAGAGATTAAACACTCTGACAATGGCTATGTGTAAAATGGTCAGATTAATTTCTTATCAAACAGAATTGATTCAGTATAAGGAATAGAAACCATCTGATGTATTTTTCAGATCAAAGCTAATTCTCCCTTGACACACATGCACTTGAGTAGCTGTGTCTGTGTGACAGCTAAATTATAGGAGTGCTTTACACACATATTATCTTGTCACAGCATAAGAACATCCTACTGTGCTAAAATACCACTTTCAGAAGAAACATATAATTTTCCCATATTGTGGGCGAGGATGCTAAACAGCTTCTTTCTTTTACATATCTTTTATTTTCACCTTCTACAGGCATGAGAAGAGCAAAATCTTAAAACAAAAAGTTTGGAAACTCTTCATTTGAATTTATCTGTGTTTTTATCCTCTTCCTCTTCTGTGTAATGAAATGTGTTGATAGCTGTGCCTATGATTACATAGAAAATGTGGAAGGAAAAATTGCTTATTTAAAGAGAATGATTATAAGTTTTTAAAGAGAATGATTATAAGATTTTTTTTCCCCCTCATGCATTAGGGAAAGTGAATGCTTTTGAATTAAAATTGCATTGGTATGTTTGGGGAAATTTAATGAGTATTTTGCAACAGCTTTGTGGCACAACTTTAACAATCCCTAATAGTTAATACTGTCCAATTTGAGAATTGAGTTAGGTTAATCCAGGCTTTTAGAAATTTAATCTTTACTAAACCAAGGTGCTATAAGTTAAGTTGAACTTCTCTCAGTTTCTTGTAAGACAGTTCAATATATAGGACCTGGACTTGCAGCAAGGCACTGCTGCCGACTGAACTGAGGCTGGGGCTATTTGTGTCAGGGCATGTTTGGTTTCCAGTCCATTGCAAAGAACAAGCAAAGTTGCATTCAGTTCAAAATTTAGCCCTTGAAAAAAAAAAGGTTAATATAATATTTCTTTTCAACAACTACATGGTCCTACAGGTAAATATGCTCTTCACTGGTTGTGTTGGTTTTGCATAGCCTGGTTTTTGGCAGCGGGGGGGCCACGGAGGTGGCTTCTGTGAGAAGCTGCCAGAAGCTTTCACCATGTCCAGCAGAGCCAATCCCTGATGGCTCTGAAGATGGACATGCTGCTGGCCAAGGCTGGGCCAGTTAGGGATGCTGGTAACACCTCTGTGATAACATTTAAGAACAAAATCAAAACAAAAGTGGGGGCCAGGTTTAATTCCAGCCAGAGAAGAGGAGGAGGTGAGAACCTGTGAGGGAAACTACATGGAGACACCAAGGTCAGTGGAGAAGGAGGAGGAGGAGGTGCTCCAGGCACCAGAGCCGAGACTCCTCTGCAGGCCATGGTGATGACCATGGTGAAGCAGCTGTGCCCCTGCAGCCCATGGGTCCATGGGGGATGCAGAGATCCACCTGCAGCCCCTGGGGGAGGTGTCCACGCTGGAGTGGGTGGATGCCTGGAGGAGGCTGTGATCCAGTGGGAGACCTGGTGGAGAGAGGGGGCCCTGCTTCCAGGCTGGAGCAGCCTGTCCTTGGAGGACTGCACCCTGTGGAAGAGTGACCCATGCCACAGCAGATTTGGGAGGACTGTTTGCCTGTGGGAGGGACTCACATTGCAGCAGTTTTGGGAGGACTGCTGCTCATGACATTNTACATTTTCTCTCCTCTGCCCAGTGTGTAGCAGGGGAGGGTGAGTGAGCGTCTGTCATGGGGGCCTGGCGTTTGGCCAGCGTTAAAACCATGACACTGATGACAAAATTTAAAAAAAAAAACCTTAAAAATTTTTGCTCATTTGTAATGCATATGCTTTTTTTACCTCGCATCCTTTTCTTCCTCCAACTTCTGATTTGAAGTCCTTAACATGAAAAAAAACCTTCAGGTTTTCACTGCTCATTGAAAGTCTTTTTCCGTGTGTGACAAGTACTGACCTGAGACCTGGGTACCTGAGGTGCTGTCCTTGCAGGTATGTGTCCTTGCCCTCTCTATATTTCTATTACTGCTATATCCAAGGCAGAGGGGCTGTAAAGAGTCATTTAACTTCTGAAGTTATTTTAGTTTCATCTTATTTGCTTACTTATGCCTGTTTTCTGAAATTCTGAGGAATATTGGCCCTAAACACAATGCAGAACACATGGGGTCACTGTCCTGTGTGTCAGCCTCTGCACTCCAGACGTGACTCAGAGTTACTCCTGCTCTAGCAGGGTGTTGAGAGAGGCAGTCCTGATGCCTTAGAAATAGAAATAAAACAACACACTTTCGAGGCAATATTAGTATAGGAGGTAATGTAAAGGCTGGTCTTTATTGGAGGCCTCTTAGGGTCAGGTATGGAAAATGCCCACCCCGCATGGGGTGAATGCAGTTTTATAAGTTTAGCAAATTAGCACAACTGAGAAAAATCCCCAATTAGAGACAAAAGTGGTGAGGTAATTTCCCCTTTTGGTTCCACCTGTTACTGTAGCCCCCCTTTAGATAGGAACTAAACTTTGTTTATGGAAGTGTGTCTCAAAGAGCTGGTTTCAACCTTGGCTGCCAGGAAGAGCCATGGGGCCCCAGCTTGGAGCCTCTGGAATGTTTTGTCTTTCTGCCTATCAGGGTAGGGAAAAGGCAAGGAAAAGTACTGGGCTAGCTAGGAACTATATAACTATACAACTATACAACAATAATCTACAGAGCTACGAATATACAAGAAGGAAATAGAAAAGCAAAAATTATTCTGGCGTCAGTCCCCTGCCACCAACAAAAGCAGGCAGTGCCTGGGTGCGCTGCAGGGAGCAGTGGTGCTGCCAGGCTGCTCCTTGAGTAGGGCTGGGTCCTGAGGGCAGGATGCTGGGCATCATCTTGGCATGGCCTTGTTGCTGGCTCCACACAGCAAAGGTCAGTGCTGCTGCTGCTGAGGAGGAACTGTTACAGATCTTTGGTGGTGACATTGTAAGAATAGTTCAAGGTACTTCAAGGTTTTTATTTTATTAGTAAATTACTTTATAGTAATTTTTCTTTTTTTCTTTTTTTCTTTTTTTTTGCCTGTCATAAGTCATATTGCTGTATGGAGCCACAGTTGTGAACTATGACAGGTCTGTGAAGCGTGATTGAATTTATAGAATCACAGAATGGTTTGCATTACATGGGATCTTAAAGATCAACTAGTTCCACCCCCCCATGTCGTGGGCAGGGACACCTACTACACCAGGTTGCTCAAAGCCTCATTCTACCTGATCTTGAACACTTTCAAGTATGAGGCATCCACAACTTCTCTGGGCAACCTGTGCCCAGAGTGCCTCATCAGCCTGACAGTATAGAATTTCTTCCTGGTATCTGATATAAACCTATCCTCTGTCAGTTTTAAAGCATTACATCTTGTCCTGTCATTACATGACCTTGTCAAAAGTTCCTCTCCAATTTTCCTGTAGACCCCCTTAGGTATTGAAAAGTGCTGAAGGTCTCCCTGGATCCTTCTCTTTTCCAGGTGAATTTCTCTAAATATTTAGCAGTTTAGCACTCACCTTTCTATCTATTGACTATTTATTTCAACATTTTATACACCTGTCTCGTCAGAGTACTGATTTAGCAGCTTTCCACAGGTTTATTTTGGTTTGCAGCATTACTGCTCTTTTGGAGGAGTTTCCTTGTGCTTTAAGTGGGGTTGGCAGTGCCTGGGGTTTGCACTTGCCTTCTCCTGTTTGCATTTATCCAGGCAGGCCCTGGCCTGATAAAATTGACCAGAGGACTGGGCTTTGGAAATAGCTGGAATACCCCAATTTTCCCTGTTTTCAGTTTGGTCTAGGAGATGTGGGTGGGCTGTGCACCAGCAGAGATGAGAGATGCAGCTTTACCTGAAACACTTATGTGACTTCCACTGGTGTAAAGTGGTTTTATGGAAGCCTGATTTTTCATGCTGGATAAAATGACAGTACACAAAAGTACATGAGATGTCAAGCTCCTTTATATTATTTATATAAACTGGGGAATGTTTTCTGGTTTTGTGTATCATGCTTTAACTTATTGTTATATGAACAATGAACATGAGAAAAGGAAGTTCTATTTCTCTGTTTAACAAAGCCACTGTTTTACAGCATTTAATGACAATTCTTGATTAGGGGCTAGGCAGATCTAGACCATCCTCTCTGTCTCAACACCATTAAAATTTTCTGTGCTTTTTCACCTGTATTAAGGTCACACGTCCCTCATCTCTCACACGAAAGTTCATTGCCATTGAAAGAACTAGATCCCATAATGTAATATATTTTGTGTAAGAAAAGCTTGAATATAGGTCTGATACTATTCCAATAAAGTGTAGAAAAGCATATGAAGGAAGAGAAAAAAAAAAGTAAAAATGAATGTGTATTTCTTAATATTCAAGATGTTTGCATTGTAATATTACATCATGTTTTGTGCATACACTGAAATATTGATTATCCAGCCTGAAACAGTAAAACAGCACTGCAGTTTAGCTAAGAACTTAGAATTACTAATTCATTAAATAGAGCTAGGGTAGTACATTCTCAACAAATGAAGCCTTTTTTTTAATGTACTGTAATCTTGTATATATGCAATACAAAACCACATGCTTTTTACCAACTGGTCATCTTTTGGTTTTGGTATGAATTAATCATTGGCATTCCATTGTCCTATAAAGGAATGTGTTTCCCTTCTCATAAGGCTGGACAAAATGATGCTATTAAAAGAAACTGTTATGTAATCGAATAGTACCGAGATGTGCTGAGTTATGAATGCAAAAAATGTGAAACAATTATGGATTTTTTTAGGGCCTGGCATTTTCACCATTTTCTCATGAGAAAGGCTCTTAAGCAGCCTGTCGGTGTTCTGCTGAGCACGCTCAGTGGTGCTGTGCTCCAAACCCCCCTTTGTGCCCCATACAAACACATGTTTATCATTTACCACGTGTCCTGTGCTTAGTGATTGTGTGCCTGGGATCCTGCTGTGAAATGACAGTTCATGCACAGCCACGATAAAGTGGCAGGCTTGACTACAAAGAAGAGCTGTCCTTACTGTTTGCATCCCAAGATAGTGGGCAGTCAGGAACCTGAGTAAAAAAGTTGGGGGTTTTGTGGGTTTTGGTTTTTTGTTTGTTTGTTTTTAGGGTTTTTTTTTTAGCTTCTTCCTTTTCTTTTTTCCTTACTTTCCATTATGTTCTGTGGATCAGCTCTTCCAGCATTTCAATTTACAACCACAGCATCACTGTGACTTTCACAGTGGACCAGATGGAGATATCTGGGGCCTCATCCTTGACATCTAATGAAAGTTCTGCCTGTGTGTCTGGAAATTTAGAGAGTTGGGAGAGGTGAACATTGAGACTAAGGGAGAAAGAATGTGCTGATGATGGAGTACAGTGAGTGGCTTTGTTCCAGTACTGGTGTAAAACCCTAAATGAATACAAAATATACCTATGGTGCTATTATCTGGGCCACGATTTAACTATTGGGTCAAGATTAAAGAATGTTCACATGTTGCTGAGCTGTTAAGTTTGGTATTGCTATTTAAGTAACTCTTCAGTTTACTCCCACACAAAGTTATAGTCAAAGGTCTCTGCAAAGCATTTGATGGTGGAATTAGGAAATCATGAGTATTCTCATCTGTAAAAGGACTACCCATAAACAAACAAATATTATGACTGTAAAGTCTTTAATTTTAAGCATTTTGAGTTTGACTCTTCTGGCTATGAAGGGATCCTAATGTACTAGTGGCATTCCTGTGCTTTATCTGCAGGATATATCCTGTCCTGGTTAATACTGGCCATGAGCTTCGAGACGTAACAAACATGCATCAGTAGTTAAAGGCACAATCCGAGCTGATGCTACAGTTATCTATATTTCCATCTTGGCATCCTATGAGTCAAAAAAAGCAGTGACAACAGTATGATTGTTTTTAGAAATGTCTCAAGTTGAATGCATGAATGTTAAAATATAGATTGACTTTCTTTGTTACTACAAAGCCTATTTTTGTCATTTCAGTGTTTCCATTATTAGTCATTCTTCTGTGACGTAAGTGCCCCTTGCTAGACTTCTGTGTTGGGGAAGCACTGAGTTTTGGGTTTGGTGAGTTTGGTCAAGGCTATTCTTCATGTGATCATAATCAGTACTGCCTGCAGTAGAGTAGTGAGTGCTACCCAATTTCTATCCAAGTTTGCACACAGTGAATGGCCTTATAAAGGAGATGATATTTCCTTTCTTCATCTTGGTTTTCCTCCTGTGACATGAGAACAATTTTACTGGCCTACTGAAAAAAGCTCATTAAAGCCATATATGCCTCAGTGATTGAGGTTTGAAACTCACTTTGGTGCTGTGTAATGCAATATGCCTAGTGAATGCTGTTGACATACTTTAAGACTGTGAGTTCAAGATGAATTCAGGGAGGAGAGGACTTTGAACAGAAGAGTTCCTTCTTTGAAGTGAACAGGCATGCACTACGTGCTGAGACAGGGACGTATTGTCCTGTTTTACACAGGAGTTACTCAAGCTCTGCATCTAGGGTTACACAGGAGAGTAAGACAGAACCAAGGACCTAACTAATCATTCAATGCTTATTAAGCAAATCTTATCTGGCTTCTTATATATTCTTCCTATATCTGGCTTCTGTTTGTACTCCTTTGGGTGCAAAACTGCATGTCTAGTGATAAGAACTATTTGAATTAAAAGAAAAAACAATTGAACTCTTGGCAAAAAATCCCCACTGGGCAGAGCATCATTGTTTTCCAGAATGGGTATGCTTTACTGGTTAAGCAATATCTCTCCTGACAGGTATATGAAAGGGCAAATCTTAAAATTATGAGGGAGCTAGACCAGTCTCTATAAGTTCTACCACAGGATATTGCACAGAACGTTGTGGTAGGTGGTAGATTAATTGACTGGAGACAACGCTTGCTGTGCTGAGTTTCTTACAGACTGTGAAGTAACAGCAATTAGATGCACGCTTTTGATGCATCTACATTACAGACTATTTAGTGCAGACACCTTTTGAAACTGCAGAAAGGCCTGCTGAAATGCACTACACTTCAAAAATAATGTTTATGTCAAAAGTATTTCTAAAAGAAATGACCAAAATAAATAGGTTGCTTTGAGGAGGAGCTTAGGTATAAAGCCTTAAAACATTCCCAGGTAAGGAGCCCATATGTACTAGGTACATATATGTGCCTGTATTAGACACATTTATAATGGAAATAGTAAGACAGTGCATGGTTTATACAGAGCAAATTAAGCAGGCAGTTAAAATCCAAACCTCCTGTATAATATCCAGTTTTGGCTGGCTTGAAAATGCTGATGATTCCCACAAACAAAAAGAGTTTGTAATCTCCTAGAAATCTGATAGAACTTCACATTTAATAATCAAGAATAATTTTTGCAAATGCTTTTGTCCAAGGTTTACTCCTGGACCTGACATGACCTCCTTAAGGCACCTTCAATTCATCTTCTTTAAGTAGCTATTTCACTAAGATTTCATGGAATGGAATTACATGTTGATTTTTTTTATTTCTGAAAACTTTTGTGCTAGAGTATAATTGTTAAAATAATTACCTAAGCATTGATTTCTCCACCAAATGCATCACTACACATTTCAGTTCATCTGAATGTGTTTGAGTATTTATTCTATGGTAATTCATAGTAAATAAGTCAATTTTATCATATGTCAAGTATTTATCCTGTAGATAGATAATTGTTCATTTCTCTGGGGGCTTTCTGACCAATGTGTATGCAAATACATAGAGAAAATGAAGCAAAGCACTTTAATAAATTAACATACAATGAATTTGGCTAAGGGAGAGTTTCTCCAGTGAGAGATATTTTTCACTATAAAAGGAATGAATATTCATCTTAAAAAGCTTGATTTCTCCAAAATATTATCTACACCTTTAAGTATATATAAAATATAGTGACTTACAAAATGGCAAACCAAACCTTGTGGAGATTGATGAGAAATACATTGAGGGTTCCAGGAACCTGATCCTCTAAATAATTATGCACCTGAATATCATTATGCTTAAAAAGATTGCTGTTGATATAAAATGAGCATGTTACGGTTAGGCTAAAAACATCAGTGTGATGCAAATGTGTAAAGATCGTGATACCTCGTGGTGAGTTGTTTCAAGTATGCTCTCCTGCTGATGAACCTGCATGTGGAACATGAATGGGAATGACGTCTCAGATTAGAACAACCAAAGCCTTGAGAACTTTTTAGAACATTTCCAGCAAAGTCAAATCATTATCTTTTCAAAGGAAACTTTAGTAGACTCAGTGCTAAGTCTATCAACAATGTCTCTGAAAGTGAGAGATGAGCAGTCACTTGCTGGCATGTGCCACCCCATGTGTAAGACATGCATGTTTTTTGAAGGTACTTGTTAATATGAGAAATGTCTGTTAATCCTTTGACTTATTTATAACCTTTTTGTTGACCTTTTACAGTGGGTAAAACACCATTGACAGTGTGTTAAACACAATTTATATTGTGTGCAGTTCTTACCATAACAGGATTTTTGGCAACTGGGGCATTGGGTATGTCAACACTAGTCAGCAACACCAATAAGTGTAAATAATGCTTTGTTATAAGAATATATCCTAAAGGACAATATTGGAAGCATCCATAACTTTGATTCTAGAAACACTGAATCAGAGAAAAAGCAAAGGCATGACAGTGGAAGTACTTCAAGTTTATGTATAAAGTAGTGAGCCAAAACCAGATAAATAGCTTTATCTGAAGTCCAGGGAAAGGAAGGGACTGACTAAGAGACATGCAAAAGATTCTGGCGTACTTGGGAATTGACTGAAAGTCTCCAGAATCTTCGTTCAGTAGCTTCACTTTGAGGTACTTATTTTCCAGTGTACATTGTCTTAAACTTATTATAAGGAGGGCGTAGAGAAGCACAGTGAAAGCGTGTTGAGAGTCTTAACATTCTGTTTCTATCCTAACTATTCAGGGTTCAGATTTTTAAAGTGATCTTTAATAAGGGCAACAATTTACCACACACCTGTTCTCAGATTTGTGCACCATCACTGACTCTCAGTTTATCCACTGTCTTCTCAGTGTCTAGTTTTGGACTCTGTGAAGATACACAGTGCTTCCCAAATAGATACAACATTTGTGGATACACAGTGGCAACAATGGCTTCCCCCTTATCACTTCCAGCTGAACCTCTTTTTATATTGTGTCGTAATGGAAACTGCCTGATTTTCTTGATTTACCAAATAACCAGATAAAAAAAACATGTCCACTGCTTTCCGTGCAAAAAGATAATGCTCCTAAACATATACATTTACACTATATCTCCTCTTCCTAAACTTATACAAACATTTAATGACTGCTCTCTGAAAACCAGAAGAGAGCCACTGAAAACAGTAGTAGGCCTTTCTCCTTGGTATTTAGATGGGTGATGTAAAAGTCTGTTCTGCAAATGGATATATTTATTTTTTTCTTTTTTGGATTTCCTGTTGGAGAACATTTGCACTTGAAAGTTTTTTCTGAGTCTTGCTCTGGAGATTACTGTGAAGAAGTATGGATGGGGGGGAGGTTTTTTTAATTATGAATTTGTGCTAGTTTGAGGGCAAACCAGTGGAAGGAATTAACTCCACACAAGTATATTGTGAGAGATTCCAAGTCAGAACTAAAATTTAATAGAAAAATTACAATAGAGGCAGTAGTACAGAAACACTGGCTTAAACTGACAAAGTCAGAATATGACCTGACACCCTGTTGGTCAGGGTGATGGTAGCCGTCTGATTAAATGGTGGCTGCAGTCTTGTTGGAGTGATGGATGTGGTTCTGTAGAAGTGGTGATCCTGAAGAATGGGTCTGGTCCTTCTCTGGAGGCCCAGTGGTGGTGGTGGAGAGCTCTTGTCTTCTGGGTATCCAGTGGTGGTATCGTGGTGTTCCAAGCCTCAGATTACATACAGGTAGGAATGTTCAGGTCCTTCCCCTGGGTGGGGAATTTCACAATGGGCTGATGTAATTCTGTGAGTCATTCTGTGAGACCTTGATGGCCCAGTAGCAGAGATGGGCCCCTCAGGATGGCTGCTGCTTCCCTGGAGGGAGTTATCAGGGCTGAGTCATAGAGAAGATACAGAATACTGCCCCACCCATTTTATGTAGATGTTTCACACCCATCTTATGTAGGTGGTAGTAGAAAACGTGCTTTTGGTTACACCTTTCATTGTAACCAAAGACAGAATTCCTCTCTCCTGTTGCAGCTCAGAATGCTACAGAGCTTTCAAGGAGTAGTGTGAAGTAATTTGATGGAAGTTCAGTGTTTTGAAGGCAGTGAGAATGTAAAATTTCATAGTTTTCATCTGACAATATTATTAAATATTTTCCTGAAAATCGTGGCAGCTGTTATCAAACCTCATACATAATTACAAAGTATATGCCATATTTTATATATGCCTAGATTAAAATAACTATAAAAATTGATTTATTAAGATTATGAGATTTGATCCTTTAGTCATTTAACCCCATCCCACTTTAATGTTATATAGGTTTATTGAGCTCAGTGAGTTTACCCTAGAGCTTCCTGTTTCTTACTATCACCAGTCCCAGGGACCTGGCTGGAGAAGCTGGAGCATTCATGTTGGACAAATCTGCAGGTATAATATGTAGAGTGAAGTGAAATTTGAAAATGTCCATTGTATCCCACCAACACAAAGACTTTCCTGTCAGGCAAAAAGGATCTTCTTAGGGAAGAAGAAAAAAAAAAGACTCTTCATAATGATTAGTTTTTGCTGTCTGTATGATCTACGCTCTTTCCTGGAATGAGTACTTTTCTGTGCTAGAGAAACACAGTTTCTTAGTTGCCCTAAACAGTACAAATTTGAAAGAACTGAGGTAGTCAGTAGTAGTCTTTTTCCCTTGCGGTCATAGCCTTTTGAAACTAAGATTCTGTCAAGATGCAAGCTGAATGTGGATGGGGAGTAGTGACTGGAGTGACCCCATTTAAGAGGTAGGGATAAAACTACAGATCATGGGAAAAACATCCATGTCATACATCTTAATTCAAATTCTTAATATTTATTTTTGACCCTGGCATGTTGATAACAGTGTATTTCCCTGGGTATAAAAATTCTAAACAGCTATATGCCTATGAGCATATCAAAAAAGATGGAGAAGGCAAAATCCAGTTGATGTGTAGTAGAAACTGTTTCATTGTCCATCTTTGAAAAAATTGAAATAAAGAGAAGAAAATACTGTCAAGACAGCATTGTTGTGTTTTACTGATGTGTGATTATTTTTAATGTAGGCTAAGAAAAAAATTATATGCCCACATCATGAGTTTGAAAACAAAATGTGAAATGAGTGAGAGGCAGAAAATCAATATGAGTGCTATTTTTATGAAGCTAGGTATTTTACCCAGTTTATCACTGGATAAAGAAGCAAGTTATCACTATCAGAAGGGGATGAAATGAAGCTTTACAAATAATCCTTCAGGTGATCATAGGAAGAGGATTCAATTCACTGAGCAGACATCTTTGCAACCCCAATTTTATGTGCTCTAGTGTACAGAGGGAAATGAAAAAAATGAAAAATTAAGAGGTTTTTGTCAGCCTTTCAGTAGTTTGTTGTATGTTCAAATAAAACACCTGATGGTCAGGAAAAATGAATATAGTGTTTGTCAATATAGACCTGAGATAGACTTAGGAATGACAGACTAGACAGGTTGATGTCCACTGTGTGTAATGCTTTAGAAGCTGTTTTAAAGGACAAGGCAATGTCTGAAATTTGAAGTTCAGCTGGGGTTTGCTAAACTGGAAAAAAAAGAGATTTGATGAAATATTTAAAAAATAAGCATAGTGATTGCTAATAAAGTAGACTTTAAGGTAAAGACATCTAAATTGCTTCTAAGCTTGTCAGTTGAATATGTGTGAGGGGAAGGCTGTATTTTATTTATTTCAGGTTAAGGATGACTTGCTTCCCAGTTGCTTGAAAGTATTTATGATAATACTAACTCATTTCCCTACTAGCCTAAGCCATAAAGTGCTGCTGTTCTCCTCATTAGTTTAACTGCAGTGTCAGACAATTTAGCTGACGTGGCAGAGAGTTAAAAGAGAAATTGCAGAGGACTACAGCGTGGGTGAATGCAAAGATAGATCCTGTCCCATAATAAGAACAAAAGGCTCTGGAGCACATTTGCTGGCTGTGTTGAGAAGACAGTGCTGCTGTTTCTGCTACGCCTGCCTGGAAAGACTACATCTTTTACACTGTTTTTTCACATGCCAGGAATCACTTCAAATTTGTATTTTTATTTATTGGTCATATCATGGTTAATTAGTTGGGTTAGATATGAACTGTTACGTATAATAAAGTATCCATACTATAAATACGAATCTCCAGTAAAACAACAAATAGCATCTTAAAATGTACATATCCACAGTCCAATTCACCAGGGTTAATATTTGTCAAATACTCTACTGAGACTTATTTGCTTTTCTGCCTAACATAGCAACCTGCCCTTTTAAAAACAATCACAGATGTTGGCACTGGTCTCCTTTTCTGTGGCTTTACAAATTTCTTGCTGACCAGCTTGCAGGTGCAGTTAGTGCAGTAGTTTTTATGAAAACTACATGAGAATACTGTAATATAAGAGGACAATGAGTCAAAAGTAAGGACAGGAGTGAGTCTGGAAAATGCTGGTAGGTCAAATGTAATTCTTTCTTTGTCCTTCTGTGCCAAATATTTGAGTCTGGAGTGTCCTGTAAGATCTTAGAGTTAGCTGAAGGAGATGAGAATAATTGATATGAAATAAAATTTTTTTCTTTGACCCAACTGCTTTTGTGAAGTTTTATCGTGGTTATTATTTGATGGCAGCTTTTTCTTTATAGAGGGTAAGCCCCCCCAGGCAGACAAAGCAAAGAGCCTCAAACTTCCCCCAAGTGCAGACTAAAATTACTGAGCCAGAAATGAACTCATTTTGATTTTTTGTGCTTCAGCACTGGAAGAGAACAAGGATATGTAGGGATGTATGCCACCAAGAGAAAAAAAGTTGACATTCAAACAGTTTAGTATTGCAGTCCTTTCGAGGCTCACAGAAAATGTGAGCTGATTCGTATTTCCCAGAGAGATAATTAGTTTTATTATGGGAACAGGACCATTCTATTCAAGAAATACAAGTCGGAAAATGCCTGTATTTACTTAACTGAAAAAATAACTGTGGCTGTTCTCTTCCCCTTTTTAGATGTGTGGCCATCTCTTCATGTCTGACCTTTTGGTGTGCTGCATTAAGTTTGTTGTCACTACCTTGCTTTGATTCCATCCCATGCCTAACTGCCAGCTCACAAAAGACAAGTGGGTATTCCCACTTCTCTTTCAGAAACATTGGTTGATCTTTCTCCTTTTACAGAGATGAAGAATTAAAAAAAAAAAATCAAAGTAGTAAAACTAGAGGCTAACCTTAGGGAAAATAAGCAAGGTATGAAAATTAATCCTACCTTGAGATACTTAAATTGCTGTGAAAATATTTGTGGCCTAGCATTCATGTTGAGTACAAAATCCTCGAACCTTAAATTCTAATTATGATTCTTTATTTTCTTCACTAAAGGCACACAGAAAAACTTGCACAGAAAAACTTGTGTCTTTCAGTGATATTGTAACTGTTCTCATATATAAGGTATTCTATCCTAAACTAAACACCTAGCATTAAAGTAATGCAGAAGAGAATATACAGATACTGTTTGAATTAAGGGAAACTGTGGACATTCCCTTTGTTCTCTGCCAAAGTTGAGTAGAGGACAGTCAAACTATTAGAGATCTAACTAGGATTTTTAAGAAGCTTTTAATGAAAGCCCTTGTTTACAAACATATTCATGTTTGAATTGTTTTCCAATGGAAGTTACTAGAAAATACTCTTACTTTCCATTGAAAAGAGCTAACCTTAATTTATTTTTGATGCAATGACAATATCCACATTTTTCAAGAAAGTTTTTTATTTGTAATTCAGTGCTTTGGCATTGGTTGTTTTTATATCATTTAAGAATGTGTATCAAGAACTGAATGAATCCTATTCTGGTTTTGTGAACAAAGGGCGAGGAATTATCACTGAAAGAAATCTTTCAAGTTTTCAGTGTTTGTATGTTTAATGTAGTTGCATCTTATATTTTTCAAACACTTTGCTAAAAATTAAAAAAACTAATTCTTACAATCAACTTTAAGTTTGGTACTGTTATTTAAACACTAGCATTGATAGGGATGTCTAGCCACTAAACAGAATTAGTAGTTGTAAATTATTCTGTTTAGTAAATAGAAAGAAAGTGTTTCAGAAAGTGCTGCTTTGTTACACTTAATAATAAGATTTGTTGGTTATGCCACAAGAGGAAATCACAAATACTTTTTTTTTTTTGGTTTTGGCCATCTCTGCAGGTGGCAGAGCAGACCCAAGAACAAGAGTTCAATTTTGTCAGATTTGCTGAAGAGATCTGGGAGAGGAGGCTTGACATTATGTGTGGTACAGAATGGCTTGTTTCTAGAACACAGGAGGTAAAGGCTTCTATATTGGGATTTTTACAACTAATTTATTCTTTATATCTTAAATATAATTGGCAATTTTTTGGCAACTTTGGCCTTAGGAAACACCAGCTAGCATATTGCCATGCAAAACATTCAAGAGCCTGTGCTTCACACTGCTGATCTACCTGTAGAGTTGTGTTGTTGTTGGGTCATCTTTGAGCATTGTACTAGATTTGGAAAACATTTTAAAGTAAATATGGTGTTTGTAGAGATAACAATGGTTAAGTACATGAGGTAAAATATTAATATCTTAAACACTTTCACATGACTCTTTTTGCTTTTTGGAGGGTTTAGGATCATGTATAGAAAGTTTGCATCTTTGTAACACCCATGACGTGACTTCCTAGTTCTGAGTCAGCAGTTACCAAAATTCAGCAATCATTTTTACTTGCACAAGATCATAGGAGCACATTTAATTGTAGATGTGCTGTGATTAGAGAATCAGCACACTGCCCAGGCAGTTAGATTTGAATTGAGGATTGAGAGGGCATAAAACTCTGTGGTGGTGGTTGTTTAAGCTGTGTCCAAGAGGAAATGAAGAATATCATGTCAACCACAGAGCATGAGTTGAGCTGTTTCTTAGCTGCTGTGTAGCTATAGAAAAAGGTCTGGTGAGCTAACACACATATATGCATTTTGAAGATCTCACACATACACAGGTTGCAAAGTTCAGGCTCTAGTACAGACTGCTGTAGTATTCTTCCCTTCCTTTGAGGAAAGGAAGGGCTGCTTCTTTTGCCAGCTCATGTTGTGCTTTGCTGGTGTCATTAAGTGCTCATTAATATTGAAGCCAAGCCTTGCCAGTGTTTTCCAGGTTTAGACTGGGGTCCAAGCCTCTGGGCATCTCTGGACTAGAGATGGCACTTTCTCTCTAATGTAGCTGTGGTGGAAAAGTTCGTGTCAGATATTGTGAAATGACTTAGCTGACTTAAATATGGAGAAGAAAGATCTGTATTCAAGGGATCTTTTATTAGCAAAACATTCCTCATGAAGAGTGCCGGTCACCTGTTTCTTCGCTTTCTTATGATAAAATGGCTTTCTCATTGGAAATAATGGTACAGGTCGGCACAAGTCAAATATTCTCCATGTCTTAGGTTGTTCTTACTGCCCACAAACTGAACACAGATGTGAACTGTAGGAAGGTGGCCAGTGTTTCTGTCAATTTGGCAGGCAGTTTCTGGAAAGCCTTCCAGTATCTGGCAATTTTGAGTACTGCAAAGGTCAGACATACATTTATTACAAAAATATGTATAACATTACCCTTAATAAAATTTTTCTCTTTTCTTTTTTCTCAACTGTTGTTTTAATTTGCATTGAGGAGAGAGTGGAGAATTTTATGCTGTTTTTTTCTTTTCTTGTCTTTTTTTTTTTTTCAAATGTGTGCATCACTTTTATTAAGCCACAAATGGTATTTTGCATTGTATTAAAGGAAAATCTGATCTTATGCAGTTTACTGAGGACATATGAAGAGAATTGAAATATAAATAAGCACACAACACTGAGAAATAGGATAAGGAGTTTAACGGCATTTATATCATAATAAAACTGAATAATTTGAATAGATTTGGAAATTAGCAAAACATTCTGCACATATAAGATGCATTCAGGGCCAACTGCATGTATCTGCAAGCCTTTAATTTTTTTTTTTTTAGTCTATTAGTGATAGTAGCGTGAATTTGGAGTTGGTCCACTTTTTTTTAAGGGAAGTTACTGGGGATAGAATGGATTGTGGGTGGACCTGCCAAGTTCTAGATGCAGAAAGGAGTGACCTTTTAAAATTAATAAACATCGCTTAGTTCAAACTGCTAATGATCTACATATATGTTTTGGGTATTACAAGTTTGTTATGTTTTAGTGAGATATTGGAACAACTTGTGGCTAAGCCAGGCAGCACAGCAGACCACACTCTTGTTATTTTTCTGTTTTTAAAGGCAGAGCATACACCAATATATCAATGTTTAAATAACATTGAAACAGATCTGTGCAGAAAACAATACCTTTCAGATTTTTTGTTCTTTATAAATAATCCCTGTTGAAAACTCAAACAATGACTGAAAGGGCCATGAAAAGGAGGCACTTACAGGTAAATATCCAAAGTACACTGATCGAGAGGATGCACATGTGCTCTTTTGTTCTGGACATATATGCAATTGATTAGATTGCATGGTGAAATATTGCCAGGAAGGCATAAACCATGCTTGGGGGAAAAAAAAAAAAATAAAGAAAATTCCAAACTCCCCCTACTTAATTTCAAGCTTGAATCAGTTTCTTGATGTTTCACAGTTATGACCTTCAGCTTGTGTCATCCACACCTCCAGGGCTCTTCAGGTGTATGGGTGCATTTATGTGTGGGTGTCTATGAATGAATGAGGAAGACCTGTCTCTTTTGAAGAGGTAAACAATATGAAGGCAGTAGGATTGCTCGTGAACGTGTGTAGACCTATGAGGAATGAGATGAAAATAGAAAGTGAAAAGAGTTGACAGAGTACCAGGAAATATCCCAAAGTTTTTTAAGTATGAAATTTGGAGAACATGGGAACTGATAAAAGTCTCTTAGTTCAAGACATTTAGGATTCAACAGGCCTAAAGATTTGAAATTTGTTTTCATAAAATAGTTCAGCTATGGAGGAGGAGGAGGGCTTTCGATTATGTAATTCAGTTCCTGTGTTTCCAGCACCTCTCTCAGCTTTCTGGAGCAGTCTTCTTTGGGCTGCACTGTACTAAGTTTTTGTTGGCTGCAGGCACAGTGACCAAAGTCTTCAGACCAAGCTCATTTTCTTTCTTCCCATTGTTCTTTTGGTAATTATTGCTTTTGGATTATAAATAGCTCAAGAGCATTCAAAAACTTCAAAGAACTCTTTTACTGCTACTGCAATCTATACATGGTAGGGCTTGATGGGGAATGTGAGATTTGTTCTAGGAACATTATCTTTTGTGTATTATTGATATGTATAGAGGTAGGATGAATTTTGCAGCCATCATTCATCATGGTAGAGATCTATCATCCCATTATTGGTTTCACTGAAACTATGGAGTTATTCACAGAAGAGTATCAGCATACATCTAACATCTTTTTACTATCAAAAACATAGTTAAAAATGTGGCCTTGTATGTTCTTGAACAAAATCTGGGGCAATCCTGGTTTCATTGAAGAAGTCTTTAACTAAGATTGATTTGAATTCAAACTTTCATCTGTATCCATCTTGTTTATTAAAATATATCTGATTTCTCTCATTTCTATACCAAATGGATTTAAAGTGAATTCTCCACTCTGCCTCTGCACATTGCTGTGCACATAACAGAAAAATATGAGCTCCCTCTTGTGGTCCAAAAAACCTTCTCCTTCCCCAAACTGAGCCAAGAGGAACCTGAACAGAGCAGTCAAAATATTTCAAGTTTCTTCTATAATTCCTGGACTTCATTAAGGGGTAAATCTCTAATGTAACAGTATTAGTGAGACATTTAAAAGCATGGCACAATAAAATTTAAAAAAAAAGATAGGGCTAGAGTAATTCTAACAAGGCAGTAAAAGCTTCTCTAAATACATCATGTTTAAAATACTGAATAATAATGCCAGATAAGCAAGTATAGAGTTCTTAGTCTAATAGAACATATTTTTTAGCTATTGAAATATAGAAAAGAAGCCTGTTCTCAATAAGACAGAAAGAATAATTTTACAGCTTCTGGGATGACAGACATTGCAAAGTAAGATATGCATTGCAGGCACTTAAAGACTGAAAATTCTTAGAAAACTGTGTAGAAAAAGAGTCTTCTCACACAAAAATAATTCAGGAAGTGACAGCTTCATCAGTAGTACTATTTTACAGGCTTGCAGCCCAAGAGTCTGCTTATGACTGCTCCTTGTGTACCAAGATTACTTGTGTTCCTGGTAATGAATCAGATAGTAAACTGTTTAGGGCACTGAAATTGTGGCTTCTTTTAGTCTGTACTTGATGCTCTTTTTAAGGGTTGTTAATGTCATATGGTCCTTGCTGTAAGTTTCCAAAACAGGAGAAAACTCGAAACTTAGACTTACTTGATTTCAAATGACATACAAAGGTATAGACTCCTGTGGCAATTAGATACATTGTTTTCTGATGTGTGATTTTAATTTTTCATTAACTAAGTTGTTTATTTTTAGAAAAATCTTTGTCAACTGGGGGTCTAAAGGTAAGCAAGATTCTGTTTTGACTGCTGCAGTGATTATGCACACCTAATGGTTGTTAGAATGACATCTTAAATGGTTTATTTTGGATGGTCCTTTTAACTATTTTAGATTACCGTGAGAAATGCTGAACATCCGCTTTTGTGTCATATGATCAAGTGTTGCAAAGGATCTCTTCTTGAGGAGTTAAGAGACAGCAATCTTGTTGCCCTCTGTGTGATTGCTTTAGCTCATCTGGGAAGCACTCCAGAAAAAAGGTCAGAAGATATTCCCTGAGAGGGGTTATGTGTACACAAGGTGACAATACACCTCCTCATTGCTGAATGAGAGATGGATTGGGATTGTTCATTAATCTTTTACCAAATGTCATTTCTTTGAAGATGACAAAAGTTGCACAAGAGTCAGAGACCTTAGAGAGAACTGAAGAATCATCTCAGTGGAAGAGGGAATTGGAAGACTTTATTTAGGAAGTGTAACTTACGCCCTTTTATAATTAGATTGAAAGCATGCTGGTGTGATGCCTTTGTTCTAGACTAGGTTTGCTGGCACGTGAGCATGGATTTGATTATATTCAGGAAAAATTGAAGCCATACTTTCAAATGTTATCTGCTGAGGTTCTTTTGGTGGGAAGATTTTTAACAACAGTGGCTGTGTGGAGATTAAATGAGCAGTAGTGAGCACTTCTATTAAAAAAGAAGAAAACATGGGAGCATCTACTCATAGAGACAAACCTATTTATCATCTGAGAACTAATCTTATAGAGAGAAAAGATGGAGACAAATAAACATCTCTGCTTTCTAGAGTGCAAATAACTTGTCAAGCTGTCAAAGAGAATGTTTTTACCATTTATCAGATTGTTCTATTCTTTGAAATGCTTAAACATTCTGTCAATCACATTTGAACCCACTTGTATGGTTTTCAAACATTCTCTGGCGTACCTGTAAGAGAAGAGCTTTTTAGAAAGAGTTATTTCCTTTAAAGCATAGTTTACTTTAAGAGGCACTTTCCAATCCATATGTGATTACAAATTTTAAAGGAATACAGGATGATGAAATTTTAGCTGGAGAAATCCATGGATAAGCATATTGGTTTTTATTACTTTTTAAGTACAAAATTATAATATTTTTGCTTTCCTGGAATAGCAGTTTTGACATCCTGCAATTACTTTCTTAATTCACACTTCTTTTTCCTGCTTTTCTGTTTGTTCATTTGCTTTCTTTCTTATGCACTTCAGTTCCATTGGTTGTTTTCTGTCTTTCTTTTCTTGCTCTTACTTCCTTAACTACCACACCATATGAAACCAGGGAAAGCCTCACCAGCTCATAGCGTTGCTTAGCAATGTCATGCATCTCTTGCTGTCTGTTGTGAAGCCATGGCATCCTGGTCTTTCAACAAAGATTGCTATATCACTGCTTTGCTAGAGGTTCCATTTTTCCCTGAGATTTCTGATAAGAGATGGTGTGTCTAGACAGCGTACATAAGAGATTACCTTCTATCCATTATAATATAATTAGATCAAGCCATACCAAAGCTCACCAAGATTTTATGTTTAAAAGGTCAACAGCTTTTATTCCATATCTCAAAGATAAGCACCTTACATTTAGCTTAATATGTAGAGTGCTGTGCTTGAAAGAAAAGGAGCTTCAAAAGATTTCTGCTTCTATTGTATCATTCAAAATAGACATTTGATACTGTAATACGTCCATTTTAACTTCCGTGATTCATGGAGCTAGAGATAAAAATAGGTCAGCTATGCCCCTACTGGTTCAGGATTATTCCCTGAAATATATTTTCTATTTCTAAGTCCAGAGTAGATTTAACTATCTCTGGTGAGGATTTACATTTATTAAACAGGAGGGCTGTTCTTTGGTGGTCTTAATACATTATTGTTTATTATTTGTATTATGACAGCAATTGGAGAGCTCAACTGAAATTAGAATCCCACTGTGCGAGGTATTCTACACATTGAATGAAGTAATTTTTCCCCTGAAGGGTTTACAGTCTAAATAGATAAGAGAAGACTGAGAAAGTGGCCATAACAATATACCCATTTTAGCAAAGCACAACTGAAGCAAAGAGAGGTGAGCTTCTCCTTGGCTTGCTGATAATAAATATATAACAGACCTGATAAGTGACTTCAGATCTGCTGCATTCCAGCCTCGTGCATTACCTAGAAACAGGTTTTTGCATTAAAGATACTCCTCAAGGTTTTGATTACTAGATTTTTTTTTCTTCTTTAATCTCTTGCCTCTTTTGGGATTTATGAAGTTCATTAAATTACTTTGAATTATATAATTTTCAGAGTTAACTGTACCACTCATTAACTGTACCACTCAAACATCAGAACAAACTGAGCACATAACCAGTGTTTTTAGAACTCCCTCCATTGTTCACCAAACAACTTGTTGAGTTTTAAATTTTTTTTGCATTTTCTCTGCCAGCTCTCAGCTCTGCTCTGAGTTCACTATATCTTTCTTTACCTTTATAATTCAAAATTCCCAGCACTGATTGCAGTATTACTGAACAGTTTTGCCAAAGTTCTACAAAACAGAGAAGCTGGCTTATTTTTCCCATGCAATCATTGCCTGGCATATTCTGCAAGTGGGGATATTTCTCCTAGCAAATGTTTCTCTGCTTTGTAAAGATCAGTATGGCAAATCCGAGTGGAAACAATACAGCATGGCTCTAAACAGCTTAGTGTTGTAAATCTACTATGTCGAATTCGCAGACTCTTAGAAACAAATGGTTGTGGTTTAACCCCGGGTGGCAACCAAGCCCAACACAGCTGCTCACTTGCTCCCTGCAACAGTGGGATGAGGGAGAGAGGTGGAATGGTAAAAGTGAGAATGTAGGTTGAGACACTTTAATAGGTAAAGCAAAAGCTGCATATGTAAGCAAAAAACCCCCAAGGAATTAACTGCTCACGTCCCATGGGCAAAGCGGGAACTCAGCCGTCCCCGGGAAGGAACAGCTCCGTAACATGTAACTTGATAAGACAAATGCCATCACTGAATGTCTCCCCTTTCCTCTTTTTCCTCCAGCATTCTCTGCTGAGCCTGAGGCCAATATGGTCTGGAACATCCCTCAGGTCAGCTGGGGTCAGCTGTCCTGGCTCTGTCCCCTCCCAACTTCTTGTGCACCCCAAGACCCTTGCTGGTGGGGTGGGAGACAGAAAAGGCCTTGACTTTGTGTAATCACTGCTCAGCAAAATTGAAAACTAACACAGATAATAATACTCAATTCAAAATATAACCCGCATCTATGAAGAAAATTTACAAGACAAGCACACAAACATTTCATTTAGGCCAATGAAGTTGAGAGCACCTCTTCAGCACATACGGACAAGTCTTGTTTTGCTGGAATATTTTGTTTATTAGGCTTTTCTAGCAGGGTGATGGTGATTTGGGCCATGGTGATCTTCATCATTGCTTGTCTGACAGTGGATTTTGAGACACACCTAAAATGCTCCTCCTTAAATGCTTCAAGAACATCATTTCAATAACAAAAATATAGCATTATGCATACTCTTTCCGTGGTATCTGGTGGAGAGATCATAGAATCATAGAAAATCCTGCTTTGGAAGTGATCCACAAGGATCCTTGAAGTTCACCTATATGTCCTTTTGGAAAACAGGCTTTCAATTTCCAATTAGCTTTAACAGTAACAAAAGAAACTAACAAAACATAGAACCAAACATCCCTTCCTAACTCTGTTATATGTGTTTTCCACAAACTGTCCTTTTCTTGCTCCTCAGTTGCTGAAAATATTTCCAGCAACCTCTCCTTTAGTATGGCATTCCGTGGGGGGAAGCAATGCTGCAAAAGGGAGTCTTTTCATGTTTCAATTAATATTTTTCTCTTCTTAGTTTGGACTATTGCATCTACCCCATCTCAGCCAACCAACAATGTATTTTGTGATTTAACATTGAGACAACAGAAGAGAAAATGGCAGCAGATTTCAATATGTTAGCAGCAGAAAGAATGCTAACAGCTCACTATTTGGGGGAAAAAGAGAAGCCAATGTCTTCAGGCTCAGACATCTCTTTCATACAATTTGCCAAGAAATGCCATAACTGTGAGCTCTGGTATCATTAATTAACATAACGTAGCTAGTATTGAAGTGATGCTTTTAAGAGATTAAAGAAAGTACATGTTGTATGTATATTTTGTATTCTTTCTCATTAAGTTACTTACTCTGCTAATTTTCATTACTCTTCTTCATAACTGCCACTACTAACTTATTAAAAAAATTATTTGTTTTTCTCATGATGATGCTTCAAGGATGAATGATCTGCATCTTCACAATCTATAATGAGCTACTGAAGGGCAATTATCACTGTCAGGCCTGCTTACCAGCCACTGATGCAAACTTTTGTTCTCCAGCATACTTGTTTGTTGATCAGTCAGCTTCATCCAAGACCGTGATGCCCTCAAGCCAACAATAAATCGGTAACTAACACAACACAACTGTTGTACCAACTGCAGATTAGCAAGGAAGTGATGGCTTTTGATTGTGTTTTAGTTCCTTATACTCTTTACACTGCCTGCAGTACAGGATTTACAATATAGGATGGTCCTAGAGTAGTAGCTGTGTGCAGCTCAGCCACTAAACAGGAAAAAAGGGCATAGCCAAAAATGAACATAGAGTATTTATTACATGTATGCCTTGGCTTTTATTCTTAAGAGTGCCTTGTTTTCCTGTTCTTCTCTTTCCTGGAGTAGTGCCTCAGATGCAAAACAAGAAAGCTTCGATTGAGTCTGCTGTACCAAGGCTTACTCTTGTCACATTTCATTCCATGTCTTCCTCTTCCATCCCTTGTGTGTGGGTGTATTTATTATCTGCTCAGTTCAGTCACTCCGTGTCTATCGTATGTTGCCCCCCAAAATTCTGCCTGCTTCATGGGTTAGTTGGGTTTTAAGGGTTAGGTAGAAATTCAATGTTAACTGACTTCTATATTTTCATTTTCTTAAGAATGTTGTTGGTACATAAAGACCATAAAAAAGAAATCAAATTGAATCTGCTCTGAGGTCTTCAAGAGTTGAGTACCCTGTGTTATTAAAAATAATGTAAAATGTCTTTGGTTTTTTTCAATCTTGTATTTTATAGCCTTTTTTTTTTTTTGAATTCTAATATGAAAAAATTATCTAATCACAACAGTTATTTTCAGTAGGCAGCAAATATTGCAACAACAGTGAAGCCCCAACTGACAATCATACTGGGCCATTTTTTCCTTGCAGTAACCTGTCATTCCTTGTCAGTTATTTACTATTTTTCAAATATGGTGAGGTTTTTATATTGCTCTTTTATCTTACATAGGATATAGGAAATTACAAACATTGTAACACAGATTAAAATCAGACGAAAGGGAGCTATATCTATTTTTTTTCAACGGGTTTTCAAAATCTGCATGATCTGTCATACCTATCTCAGAAGTGAAACCACATAAAAGTGTTAATTTCAACATCAGCATTAGAAAAGCACCCTGCTTATTCAAGGACATATTTTGATTTTCATAAAACCCAGACCATGAATTTTAAGCTGATTGGGAAAGTTTACTAGCCTAACTTCCTGTGTAGACAGAGTCAGGATTACAGCTTTGTGTTATAGCTGATCTAATTAAACACCATGCTGTTATCAAAATGGTGATTGAGTTCAGCTGGCTGCTGCTTGATCAGGTGTAAAGAAAGCAGATAGATGGGTATGGCATGATCTGGGGTCCAGCAGAACATTCTTCCATGACCACAGTGAGATTTAGATTAGTTGAGTTGTATCTTTGAACTTTCTTCATATTCTGACATGGAGGTGCTGTTTTCATTTTTGTTTTGTTATTCAAAAATCTTCCTGTGTGGTACAGGAAAAAAATCCACTCAAAAAGATATTGTTTATACCTGATTTTATGCCTCTGCTGGTAAAGAATAACAATTTTTCCTTAGGTGGTTAAGCTCTACGATTACCTACAGTAGACTACTAACAGAACTAAAGAATTTCTACCAAATACTGGCAGATGTGGTAATAAGGATTCTTGTAACCACCAAAATGGGAGAGAAAGAACGAGCCAAAAATTAGGGATTTGGAAGATCCTGACTCAGTGTTGCCTATATAGACTATGTACAGATGTATATAACAATATAGGCTATCCTACAGGTTTTCTGGGTTGTTCTGGAGAAATATGCTGTGTTTTTCTGTCTTTCTGTATTATTGATGGTTTTTGAAAACATCAGTAACGGGACCCACAGCAGGTTAGATGATAATAATTAAAAAAACCAGAAAGTTGTCTTGATTTTTTTTCTGAATTGATATAAAGATATCTTGACCATTATATTTAAATATGTGTCATTATAAGGCATAGGTGTATATCCTTGTCCCTGACTATAGATAGTGGTGATGTGTGAAACATACTGGAAAAAGGAAGCATAGGCTATGATAGCTGTATTAATAGAGTTGAAAGAAAAAAATAAAATAAGGAGACAGTATTTATTTTTTCCAAAAATAATTGAAAACTATAGTTCATTTTGTATATGATAGTTCTGGTGGAAATATCCTTGATATCTTAGAGCTTAGGCTATAAATCATTAGACAGATTTTTCCATTTTCATTAGTGTATTTATATTGCATTTGAACATCTTATTACACGAAGACATGCAACTGAGTGGCATTCATCAAGAGTCTTTGCAGTTAGCTCACATAAAGAAGTTCTTTTTCTTTTGGCCTATCATCAGGCCTGAGTATAGTGTCAGACATCTGATTAACACAGAAAATCATAGGCTTGCTGAATCATTTGATATTTCTTGGAGAATAAAGGGGACTATAAAATAGAACATGAATAATTCATGTACAGGACTATCCAAAGTCATTTTCTGATGATGTGATTTCTCCCTCTTTTCAGAACTGAACTTTGCTTTTAAAAGCCAGTGTGATAAAAGTGTGTTTCTGTAGTGTGGAGACATCTTCCTTTTCAAATATTTATCTTATAAAGTAGAAGTGTCACAAATGTTGAAAATAGGAAGAAGAAAGACAAAAATATATTGGAATTTCTTTGCCAGAGAGAACTGTAGGGTGTGAAAATAAACTGACTTGTTATTTCAGGAGATTTAGTCATGACAGTAGAAAACTATACTTTCAGTGGAGGGTACAACTAATTTTTAAGAGCATCACCCTGTCACAAAATGTAAACTGAGAACTTGGCACGGTATTTTTCTTCTGCAGAGTGCTTTGTAGGAGATGAAAAATAGAATCCTCCCCAGTCTGCTTCATTGCCACATTTAATAGGCTGTGCTGGGGTGCTAAGAAATACAATCTGGAAAGTTTTTCTCTAGTGGTTTAACATGTTAAAGTCCTGAGTGGTTTTTTCTGCTGACCAACTCATCTCTAGGTTATCATCTCTATTTCAGTATTAGCAGACAAAAAGGTTTAAGCGGATGAAGTCTGTTACTATCCTTGCCTTTCTTATTTTCCAGGTTCTGCCTCATTTTTGAGTCTCTACAGCCTGATTCCAGCACTTTTTATGTTATCATTTACTGGGCTTGCCTCCTGAAACAAAAGTTCTTGGCAAACAATGGAAATTTTTATCTCTGGAGAAAAATCATAGTCTTGTTTTGTGAAATCAAGCATGAGGGAACAGGCTTTTGTGATGATGATTGAGGGATCAGGGAATACCAGACCGTGTTGAAGGAAGTCTGCTTCTGGTTAAGAGGGCTGTAAGTGGAAAAAGGTTCCATCTTGACCGTTAGAGTATTGCTGTGATGATGATTACAGATGAAAAATTGGTACCTGGATAAAAGCAATAGAAGGACAATAAGTAAGATGTGGAGAAGGCAGTATAAGGACAACTACACATGAGGTTATGAGGAAAATGATGTATAAAAGCCTCATGAAATGCACCTGTGATGTGTTTGCTTGTATGTGCTGAAGTGAGATTAATAGTTTATTGTGTTCATCAAAGACATAGGATTTGAGTCCTTCATTTTTATCACCTTTTGTAAAATAATCTTCTCTTACTGTTCTTTAATCTGCACATAAAAATTATACTACATTGCTGTGTAGATTCTAATTATACTCATTACAGTCCCATAGTACTGTTTTGGTCATGTTAGTATAAATATATTTTTTTCAGTACAGGTTATTTCCACATGCAAGAGGGAAAAAAAAATCACTGTGGTCAGTTAAAGCAATGCAATAGTATCTGCATTGGGCCTGTATTATTTGGTGCCTGTCTCATTTGGGGATTTATTGCCTTAACTTAATAGTTACAATGAAAAGATGACTAACTCATGGAATCCAATTAAAAAACCCAACAACAGTATAGCATTGAATGAGTGGTAATAGTAACTTGGAAGGGGCTTCAGTCGAAGATATTGTGCTGGCAGTGCCTGAAGCACTTCCTGCTACAGGGATTGTATGAAAAGCATGTGAGAGCACCACAGCACACTGCAAAGTGCAATTAGAAACAGGTGGATAAGAAAATGGGTACACTGACTTGTGGTTCCTCTGTTTCTAATAGTAACAAAAAATTTCTATAGTAACTATCCTGAAGCTGGATTCTCAGGTAAAAACTGGGAGCTTTATGTACATATTTAATCTTGTATTATTAGTCGAAAGCCTCTGGAAGTAGTTGGCAACCATAAAAGAGTTTTTGCTGTGATCAAGGGAATTTTTAACCCTGTGGGGAAAACAGGACAAAACAGAACCGATTTTGGGAGGGGGGGTGTGTGGAGAATGGAGGTGGGAGGTGGAAACGGGAGAGCAGAAGGTACTCTAGTTCTTATTGTTTGTTTTGGATTTTCTTTCTTTTTGTCCTTTTTT
>VWZW01003076.1:0-45442 GCA_013397115.1 Edolisoma coerulescens | reverse complement strand
TTTTTTTTTCTTTTTTTTTTTTTTTCATTGGATCTATTGATAAAAAGCTCAAAGGCTGCTTGGCAGTGACCTCAGTCCTGTTCATACGACCAGGGGAATGCAGGCGGGAAGCTAAAGCTTGCTTTTAGTCAGTGATCTGTGAATAACCCTCGGTCCCTTAATGACGTGAGAGAAGCCTCCAAAGGGAGACAGTGAGTCAGAGAGAAGGAGGCACAGAGATTGCTTGAACAACCATTAGCACGTCATTGGTAATCCCAGCGACACCTTTCACATCCCTGGCATTTGTCTCAATGCACTCCACTGAAGGCTGGTACTATGTTTTATTTAAGGCTTTCTCACTGCCTTCTGGAGATGTGTGTGTTGCTGTAGCCTGACTGATTGGTTGTCTGTTATGTTTACTAACACTCTGAGATCCTGCAAGAGAGGGGAATCTGTGGAATTTCTACCATGGCTCAATAACCCTGGATTGAATCTTCTTTTTATGTCAGACACAAGGAAAGGAAAGGGTATCCAAATAAACATGCACATAAAAGCAAATCTTTTATAGAACATTTAAATTGCAGAAGAAAAAGTTGTCTTGATGTAGTATTACCCAGCTATGCTTCTGCCTGCTTGTCATCTAGTAAGGATCTTGTGATATGTGTGTGTATACTGATGAGGAATGCTAATCTTGTGTTTTGCATCTCTGTTGAGCATTTGTCTTCATCTAAATAGCTGCCTAGAAGCTGGACAAAGGAAAGAGCAACCAAAAGCTTTTCAGAGGAATAAAGGCAGAGAACCTTTTGAGAAAATGCTTCTCCGTCATTCAAAAGAAATATATTATTTGGGTTGGAGGTGTGGGGAAATCACAACATAGCAAGAAAAGTTGCCAGTGAGCAGCACTGAAGTGGCTGTTTCGAGAGGCAAAGTTTATGATGTGGTTCCAGAGCTGTTTATGTTGATCAGAATTGTGGCTCATACAGTCTGTTCCTCTCTGCAGCCTACTGTCTCTGACCAATGCTTCCGACTGTTTGTCTCAGCTTTCCATTTTGTCACCACTTCAGTGGTTGACCCTGGGCAAACACTGTCCTTAATGACTCACTTTCTTTTTTTATCAAATGCCATGCTAGTAATCACAGCAATAACATGACTAGTATTCACCTGTATCATAAAACATTTAGATTTTTACAGCAAGTTTTGCACTTCCATCTGCAGTTTTTAGTTTTCTTTTGGGAAATAAAAAGAAAGAAAGAAAAAAAGAGAATACCCACAGCATTTCAGCCAAATGCTTTAGTTGTGGGCACTTCTAATTTTTATGTGAGTCTTCGGCTGTAGCATCTCCAAGGAGATAAGTTTGCTGCTAAATTTTCTTTGGATTACAAATCCCATGATCCATGGCAGGTGAGCATTCTCCTCACTGGTCTTCTAATGAGTAAGAGTGGCTGTGCTGCATAAGAGGAGAAAACATTAGAGCTGGAAAGCATAAAGCACTCTAGTAAAATTAGCAGATAAAATATTCAAATTTATGCAACAGAAGTCTGAGATTTTAGTAGGAAGATACTTCATTTTCCTGTCACTCTACTTTCTCTGAAGAACATAAATATAACTATGATACTTTCTCTGGGAGAAACAACTGAGCATTTCCTTCCCAAAGGGAATGAGTACCAGAATTTCTGCTAATAAAAGCTACAGAAGTTTAAGGAAAGTATAGAAGCCTTCATAAAGGAAAAAGCAGGTCTGTTCTTTCCCTAAGGGACGATTCTGACAGTCATGTATCAACTAATGTGTTTCCTGTCTACGTCTTTAGTGAGGATGATGTAGGAACACTTGTAGCAGCAATACACTACCCGAAGATTCCTCTGTGCTGAACAACAGAAATGCTTCAGTAATAAGACTGGTAGTACAAAACTAGGAAAAGTACCTTGCTTACTAAATTAAGGAAGCACCTGTTCCTGTAAGTTTGTAGCACTCCTGTATGATACACATTTTTCCTCTTATGGTTGCAATAGATTTTAAAACCCTTTTTCTTTTCCTTTCTCTTTCCCTTTTTATGAGTCAAAATTACTAATTTAATGTGTATGAAGAACTTGGATTATCCAGCATGTGCTAAACATAGCTACCGAACATTTGCCACATGTCAGAACTTTGCAAATGTTGTTTGTGGAATTATTTATATTGACTACATTGGAAACATGGGTGATTAGCAGTGATTTCCACAGTAGTTGGAGAAGACTTACAGATGGAACTCCCACTATCCTTTATGGACAAAGCTTCTTGATATGTGCAAGCTTAAGCTTGGCATTGTATCTTTTAAAGGATGGCAACTGAGAATTGCAAAAGTGGGCATAACATGCAAATTAGAACAGGGGGTATAAAGGAGAAATGAGAATGACTTCAAGTTTGGTGTCAATTGGTACCCGTAGGGTTCCATTAATTTTCAGTGGCTGACTTCTGAGTGTGAGTATGATACTTTTGTTTCTTGCAAAGCAAAGTGAGGATTTGGGATCTCTACCTGAGCTAGGGGAATTAGTTAATGTTAACACTGACGGTTGATAAAACTCAAGGATTATGTATGTTTTTATAGCAGTCTGATACATTGTATTCTACAACATTATGTAATAAATGACCTTCAGGGAAAGGGTCAGTATGGAATGCAATCAGCATTTCTGGCAATTTGCTCTGATTGTTTCTAAGCAGTGGGAGTGTTCTGGGATGTATGAGAACTTTGTGGTACTAAGAGAAAGTACAAAATGCCATAAACAGAAAATTATCTGTTTTGCAATATGGTAAAAGTCAATCTCCCCTGTAACAGAATGGCTTCCTTGGCTTTGTCTTTACCTGCAATTTCTGAAACCTACCTTGTCTGCTTTTCACAATTATAGGCAGTAGAATATGTAAATTTTTTTAAATTAGAACAAACACTTTGCTTAAAACTGAGCAAATTTTTTTTTGCCTAAAATTAACAAAGCATCATTATTTACTATTTACATCTCAATAATATTTTTGTTTGGGGAAAATACTTCTTTTAATTTTTAAGAGAGTTCTTGATTCTTTGATGTAGAAACACAGTTCAAACAAATGTCCATGTTAACTAAATCCTGCCTCTATCCTATTGAGGATAATGCAACTGAATATCAATTGCACTTAATTAATTAGTTTAACATTACAGCAGTTTGCAAATAATCCCCATGAGTTTTGTTGCTGCCTACTTGCTTGTCTGTACTTATTATTGTGTTAACTGAAAGCATAAACATAATTAAAATGCTTTCCTAGACTTTTTTTGCCTCCTATGTCGGAATGTGTACTTTGTTTTCATGCCACTTCATGCAGTATTATGAGTCATGCTCAGATCTTCAGAAAATACCTTGGTTTTATCTGGTCTGATATCCTGCAGGCCTGTACTTGGACCCCTAGAAATGGCAGCTAATTAGTTGAGCTCTAAGGAGAAGCAGGAAAGAAGATTAAATTAAGGACCTCAACGGATTTTTTTAACTGGAGATAGTGATGGTATTTGTTTGACTTACAATATATTTTTGTTAGCTTTCTTGGTAATTTCTGATACCAGGTAACTTGACACCTAGAAATTCCGATGAAACAAATACTTGAATAGAGGCTCCCTGGTTGGAAATGAGGTTTTGTTGAGTAATATGATAATACAACTTATTAGCGTTTTTAAAGTAGCTGTCTAATGTTCAGCTGAACACCGTTGCTGACTCTTCAGGGGTGGAGGTATACTAGCATAATCCCAGTCTTGTTCTCAGAAAATTCTTAGATACTAAAATATTTTAGGTATAGAGTGTAAAAAATTTAGCTACATTTTTCTTTTGCTTGCCAAGAGAGGTTTTTATTGTAAGGAGTAATTTCTGTCTAGAAGACACTGTATATCACTTCATAAACTGACAGTAGGACGGCTGCAGGGGAATGGCCACAGGAGGAAGTTCCTCCCTGCCCTTTCCAAAACCCAAAGAATACCATTTAGCAGGTATACATAAAGGTCCAATTTTCTGAAAATGTCAGTCCCTCCAGAAATATTCTGAGTACTCCTCATGTCCTGCAGGGATACAAAAATGATATTCTAGACTTGAGTGAGAGACCATCTCTTAATCTCAGTGTTCATGTGATGGTCAATCAGACAATGCCATTCCATCACTCACAGGGAGGTTGTTAAACTTACAAACAGCACCATTTTGCACCACGTAAATCCGTGTAACACCAAAATGTAGCCCAAATGCATTTGCAAACTCTTCTAAAAGGATCTCAAGCCTGACTTGCACTGATAGTTTTATAAACTTTTTCATATTTGCAGCTCTACCCCATGAACCATGAGCACCGTTTAACTCCACAAGAATAGGAATGCCAAACTCTTTAAATTGAAGGAATACCCTAGATATATTAAGCCCTAATTCAAGCCACTAAAGACAAGTTAGAGATTAAGGCAATAAGGCTGACTATGAAAAGACATTGCTATGTATAACTTAGCCAAATAAAAAGTATGGAACAAAAAGGTTATGATATTTGTTAACATGCACTTGAAAAGGCCAAATACCAAGATAGGTGATTTCTTGCTTTTAGAATGGTTGGATGAAATTAAGCAAGAAAATGAGCTTGAACCATTAAATACTTTTTGTGGTGAGATGAAATACAAAATAACTGAAAAGCCTCACAAGAAAAGCAAGAGAAAATGTAAAATTTGCATCATGTGAAAATCATTCTGTGATGAATTTGGAATGTATCTGCACTGCATTAGGAATGGATAGATGGTATATCAACACTGGGAATTCCTAATCATGATTGTATTTAGCCACTGATACAGAACATAAAGAATACAAGTAATCAAGACTGTCTTTCCACAGTTACTCTGGGAAATTTACCTCTGTGTAATAAAGCATAATTGCTTTCACTTTTTTAGTAAGATTTATTGGTAGTTCAGAATTATTAAGATGTAATTACTGCGCTAGAAAAACTTTTTTGCCTACCTAAATGTGGCCAGGTTTGCTTTTTTTCTTTTTGTTTGCTTGTTTGCTTGTTTGTTTGGTTTTGTCTTTGTGGTGTATACTTTTTCAAACTAGATGAGTTGCAGACATGTATGTATATGCAAATTTAGCACATAATACAGTGTAAAAAACCCCAGAGCATCAGAGTGAGTCTAAAATACATTGTAACTCTTGCAAAATAGATGTTGTCTTTACTTTGCAGAAGGGTTTTATCGTGCTCACAAATATATATAGCTGTGAGTATGTCGAAAGCAGCTAGCACAGGATTGCTTAGCTGAGTGGGAGGTGATGCAGGACTGTGCTATTAGTGAGCAGGAGGTGGGAGGTGACTGGGGCTGATGGGCAGGTTGGATACAGTATTTATATACATATGTTTACAGGTATATTTAGATGTGATATAAATATACAAACGTTAAATCGATGCAATAGCTTGCCTCAAGTGTAGATACAATGATGTAATAACTCAGAGCGAGGCAGCATAGTAGAGTGGACTGAGCATACAAACCCACAATTTTTAATCTTGATATCTGCACAATAGTACCTTCTCATGTGTTCTCCCCCATGTATTCTATGATAGCTTTGGCTGGACATACATTCTTAGATAGGGGATATGTATTATATTTCATGTATACTTGTAGCTTAATGTGGCATGGTTGAGAAAACAGTGATGACATCTGTAGTGGTGAGGGATGTAGAGATGCGGGGAATAGCAGTGGAGTAAAAGACCCTCTATATTAGGATTTCATACAATTTGCCTCATCTTTACTATTTTTTTTCCTATTCTCTTGGTCATGTTGATGTTCCACTAATTAATTTCTGTTATTGGGTGCACTCATACAGTCTTCAGAGA
The DNA here is from genome assembly GCA_013397115.1 of Edolisoma coerulescens. NCBI lineage: Eukaryota > Metazoa > Chordata > Aves > Passeriformes > Campephagidae > Edolisoma > Edolisoma coerulescens. Next base: position 39,619 of record VWZW01003076.1, on the reverse strand, counting down.
CTTTCTCACTCACTGTTCATTAATTAATTAGATGTAAGATTATTTTAATCATAATATGATTTTCATTTTCTTTTTAGAGTGTGTACAGATTTTCCTCCAAGCTGACCTGCACAAATATTGTCAATATCTCTCCAAATCATCTCTATTAGTCATGGTGCAATTTTGATAGGCCAGGTTATGTATCCTAATCCTGACGATGAACAGTAACTTGAACAGCTAATTTTCCATCCCTGTCTAGCTTCCTTAATACTTATTCCCATCCTTCCTGTTTCTGTCCCTGCTACTGGATCCTCTCATGGTTCTGTATGTCTACGCTGGATATGCCTAACTGCTTCTTTAGAATCCTTCCAGTATGACTGATGCAGCTTTCTTGCCTGTCTCTATTCCAGCTGCTCAGGAGAAATTCTAATATAATCCATCTGGCAAACTCATGGGTCTCACTAACTTTCCCTTGCCTTCATTTTCAATTTGATAAACAAAGACCAGGATAAACGTATAGGTGTCCATAATTTTCCTGCTATTAGTAGTGGTGACTGAGAATTTGTTTGGATATTTTCAGGAGGACTCATCATGCTCTGTGTTTGGATGAAAATACAGATGCCACTGGTAAGATTTAGGCCTGTGAGAGAGATGCAGAAAAACATAACTAGATCAAAGGACACAGCATGGTATGAGGGTAAAGTGTACATCTGTGAAAGGCTGTAGAGAAGGCTGGGAACCTGTGCAGTGTAATTCATAATGCCCAACAATTTTGATATGTGTTCGTGGTTTAGGAATGGTACTCCCCTTTACTGAAAAAGCCCAGACCTTGCGCCACTTTGCTTATTTCTCCCAAACCCTCCCTCCACCCCTGTGGTAGGATGGAGAAGAGAATTGGAGGCACAGAAAGGTAAAGATCACAGTTTAAGATAAGAACAATCTACCAGAAAGAGCAACAAAATAGGAAAGTGATCAGTAACAACAGCAGCAGTAATAGCAGAGTGTACAAGAGAGGCGAACGATTCACACACAGTGCTCACCTCACAGAACCCAGCACCACTGACCCCTCACCCTGCAAAACCAGAAGGAACATGATCCTGCCCCAACTCCCCTGGTGCGGTGGGAGGTGGTATCATACAGCCCCTGGCTGCTGCAAAAATTAACTCTGTCCTGTCCAGAACCAGGACAATTGTGGATTCCGACAATATGGTAAATTAAAGGAAAAAATTCCAGTCATTTAAGCTCAGTTTAGGCTGCTGAACTAGTGTAAAAGTCCAGTTGATACATACTGATTGCTTTCATATACACAGGATTCAGTAACTGTTGTCTTATCATAGAACCACCTTGGTATCACTCTTGGATCTGATCTCTAAAAAACTCCAAAGAAGGAGGGAAATGCTGTTATCAACCAGTACAGATAGATTCAGGTAGTGCCCTGGACAGACCAGATTTCTTGCCAAGGGTTTATGGCAGCCCACAAATCTAGCTGAGCTTTCCCAAGTGCAATCCATCATGTCCAGACAAACTTTTGATTTGGCAAATTTTAATTGACCAGTTTACTTAGCTTCTTACCAGTAACTGGAATAGAGCCCTTGGTGTCTGTCCTGCTACATCGGAAAGTTGAGTCTCTAGCAGTTCTAGCAGCTCAGCTTCAACACTCAGAAAGTCTATAAGCCCTTGGAAGTATAATTTCCAAGTAAGCTCTAGCAATAGGCCTAACTCTGAGGGTGAAAAACTGAAAACCACTTATATGAAACAGGTACACTGCTTCTTTCTAATAGCTGCATTGCCCTTACAGGTGGCTTATCTTACTCAAGACTTAATCAAAGAAACTAAGTGTCTAACATCAGACTTTGCCCCAACTCTTTCCCATCCCATGAAAAAGGTTTGATAGTCCTTGTGTTGGAAATGACATAACTTTTAATTTTCCAAAATAACTTTAGCCATGAGTTTGTTCGCCTTTGCCAAAGGGGGAGGGGAATTAAGGTTTCTCTTCAAAAGGCTGAGGGTTTGAGTTTCACTGGGTAAGGCCTGATGGGCTTCAATCAACAAAAAGAAGATTCCTAGACTCTGAGAGTTTAGCATCTACAGGTTGGAAGTAGCCAGAGGATACAGAAGAGATAAATGGACATTAACAGATATCACCCCCTGGTGCAGCTGGAAATACTTTGTCTGGGAAAAGATTGATAAGAGAATCAAAGAAAGAGGACCAAATCAGCATCAGAGGCAAAGGGATCAATAACCAATAGGACATTGAATACTAAGAACTGTGTAATATAGAACCAATGAATGAGAATTTCTTTGGGTTTTTGTGCATAAATATGTGAAAAGTCTGGTAAAGAACCAGGTGTGATGGAATGATTTTCACTACACAGCCTGGGCATCTGTGATGGAATGATTTCCACTGCCATGTGTGGATGAAATGATTTCCATTGCACATCCTGGCCGGAATAACATCCTGGCCAGAATAAAGTAATGCCTGGTTCTCTCACACTTAAAGAGTGTTGGAGAGCTTCTTTTATTCCCGCAATTTTGGTGACACTTGTGTAACTGCATTTCTCAGGCTTAAACCCACACTCTACACTTACAGAACATGAGGGAAGAGAAGTGCACTGGAGAGACAGTGCATCCAGTGAAAGCCACTACAGATTTTGACTCCTAGCCGAGATTCAGAATAGTAATGTACATATCTAATTGTTTCAGATTTCTTGAGTGCCTTTTGCCTTGTATATATTGCAAAAAGTATTTTAGAATGTGTTCAAAATATCTTTCAGTCTTCTCCCAACCAATTCCTACTAAAATCTGGATCCTTTGGCTTGAAATAATGATTGACATGGTGTTGTGTCTCATGTGTCAACTTGGAGATCCTTTTAAAAATAAATGTGGCAATTAAATCCCCAGGCTACTTCAGTTTGTGCACAGCTTTTTTAAAACGTGACTGATAAAGAGTATGCAGAGTTTTCAATGAAGCTGCCAGCCCCTCTTCAGTGTCCTCCTTCATTTGCATGGTCTTTGTCGCAGATCGTTTCCTTGTGCCAATAGAAAGGGATTGTATTCATGTGTTCTGTGACAACTAGGGTTTTCAGAAAACTGACTGCCATTTCTGCCTGGGAAAAAATAGTTTTTCAGCTCATCTCTGACCTCCTATAACTACTAAGAGTTATACTGTAAGAGCTTGGCTTCATGCTTTCTTGGCTCAATATGATCTATCGTATGGTATGTAATTTCTAAGAATACTCATTTGTGATGAGAAAGATGATGAGGTGGAGCCAGCTTGAGCTGAAGTGGCAGCTGCCATCCAGCCCTCGGTAGTAACAGGTGTTTTTAGGCATGTTTACAGAGGTTGTGATCAGTGCTGTGCTGGGGAAAAAGTCCGTGGAGAATGTCTTTGATTTTACTCAGGACGTGGGACCTGAAGGAAAGTAGTTTAAGCCCATGTATTAGTAAAAGCCATCCTAACTTTGCCTTCACTTGTGTATGGGGTCACCTGTTTCCTTTGCTGTGTGGTTCCAGAGGCCAGGCAACACCTTCTGCCCACTGTGCCCAATATGGTGGATGTGTTTCACTCAAATTACACATTTGCATAGTGAATCCCACAAGGCTGTTAGCCCTTCAGCTGTATTTCAGCCTTCCCTAGTCATCTCTTCTTGTGATCCTGGCTCTTCTTGTAGTTTTTGTGCCAGGAACTATGGGAGTACTAAGGATGCAGATCTGGGTAACCAGCTGCTGTCAGCTGCTTTGTACTGTTAGAACATCAGAAAAAGTTCTGGAAAGCACTAGGCTGTAACCCAGCAATGAAACCTGTTTTAGCAAATGATTGGGCACAAGTGAAATAAATGTCTTCTTGCAAGCCAGTTTGGGAGGAAACGGGTGGTACACGGTTATTACAATGCACAGAGAACAACTCTTGCGATACAACTGGAAATAATTCAAAAGACAACAGTGAGTCCATTGTAAATAAAAAACAGGGTATGATGTAACTGGCTTGTGATAAGCAGGGGTAACCAGTGGGCAGCCAAAGACGTAATGTTTTGTTCTTGTGCATTAATCACTGAGTAATGATGTGGAAGCAAATGGCAGCAGCTTAGGTGAGTGATTCCATGTCTCTGCTGTGCTGCTCTCCAGTGAGCCTTCTCTCCCTGGCTGTAAGGGGGAGCCTCCAACTGTATTTGCTGGAAGAGATCAATGAGCCTCCTCATAAATATTGGGGAAGGTCACTGACAGTCCAACAGGACACAAAAGATCTGAACACAAGGGTTTTCCTGACGTTAATAAATGGTGACTCTGTTACGAAAAAAAGTAGGCATAATCCTGAAATGACAGAAATAAACATTGGTCCTCCAGATATTTTTAGATATTGTCAGCTGACAGGGCAGATTGTGAAGGACTGAAAAATGATGAACATAACTATGACTCTCTTCCTCCCCCCCTCAAAAAAAAGAAAGGGGGGGTTAGGAAAGAGAGAGAAGAAAGAAGGCTCTGCTGGCAGCCTCAGGATAGTTAGTTTCAAAAGCATGTGTGGGGGAAAATATGAGAAACAATCTTGTGGGATTCAGTGAGGAAACACTTCAAAAATATAATTTGATTAGGACACAGCCTGTATGATTCAACGAGGGGGAGGAGGTATTGCCTGGAATATGCATCTGACAAACTTTTACATCAAGAATTACTAAATTACTGTCGTGCAGCCATGAAGTAGGGGCCAAAACTCTTTTTTTTTTTTACAAACTCATGAACTGCAACTTTTTGAGTTGTTGGCGTCTATGACGTGAATCAGCACCATGAGGTTACTTTTGCTTCTGGTTCCATTGATGTATTCTACTTTTGTTATTTTTATCATAGTGTCATGTGCTGCCTACCCTTCCTAAGCTCTCTGTTGGACTGGAGAGCAGGTAAGGAAAAGGAATCCTTCACTGTAGTGGGCAAGAGAATGCCGGATTTAATATGAAGATGATTCAGGCTTTGTGCCTGATCAGGTGGACTTTGGTATCATTACAGAACATCATTCAGTTACTGTCAATTGTTTGTTATTATTATTGTTTATTATTTGTTTTGTTATCTGTATAGCAGCTGTGCCTATGAATGCATTGCTATGAACATGTAATGCTGATCAATACCAAGGAAAATAAGTACGTGGAATCAAAAAAGATGTGGAATATAAGAAAGACACAATTATTTAGAGAAGTATTTAAGCAGCCTGTAACTTTTAACTGTAAATGGAGAGTGGAATGCTATATTTTGCATCATAACACAAGGAGATTAGGCAGGATCACAGTGTGGGACCTGCCCCACTAGCAAAGGAAATATAAAGGAGAGAGTAGGCTCTGAAATCTCCTTCTTTTTAGTGACATTTCTGTCAGGGCTTCAAGGAGGATTATGCAGTGTACAATTGTACAAAGAGGAAAATACCAGTCACTTTCTTTCAAAGAAATGAGATCTTATAATAGCTTTTCCTTTTTTTAGCTGATGATCCTTAAGTCTGTTTTTTGCTACGTTCATTCACGTAAAAGGTTCTAGAGTGTAATTTTTGCTTGAGATCTAGATGTTGACCTTCTGGAAAGCAGACAGCCAGAACTTGGCTCTCAGTACTCTCCAGCACCTTGCTAGTGACCTATGGTTGAAGATCTATTTTGTTTTGAGGGAAAATGAGAGTAAGTAAATATTCAAAAAGGAGATGATCTGCTTAGTGCAGTGTCTGGAGATCTCGCTTGGAGAAAAGATGCTGTGTGCCATCTCTGCTTTTATGCACTTATCCTAAGTAATTTTGATATGGATGCTTTAGGAATGCATCTGAGAAGGTAAAGAGAATACTTTATTTCTAAGAGTTGCTGTCAACAGAGGAAAATTCCAGAGGGGACAATAAATACTGTATCCTTCATGAGCACGTTGTTAATATAACATGCTGTGATTCAGGAATAATCTTTCATCTTATTGATTTATCTCATTAAAAAAAAAAAAAGGTATTTTTTTACTATCTACTGGCAAGATGGTATATTTTGTCCTTGAGATATTTAGGAAACCTAGAACTTGTGCAGAGCCAAATGAAACATTGGAAAAGATGCTTATTTGCACCTCATCAGTTATAAGATTATTAGCACTGAATGAAAGTAGAAAATTGACATCAGTATGACATTCTGTTTTGAGGTCTATCATAACAAATTGTTGTTTATTAGATGTTAAATGGTTATTTAGTTAAAGCACACTATCTTGAACATTTTCCTTGAAAGTACCATTCTAGAGAGAATTGGACAGAGCTATTAATATTTGCTTTATGTTTGTGTTTGCAAGCTCGATTCAGCAATATCTGCTTAAAGTTAATGATATTTCATTCCTTCACTGAAAGTCCACTGCAATGTACAGAAACTCATGGGACACTTTAACTACAGGCATAGATGAAGTGAACTAGAAAAAAAATTGACTAAAATACTAATCACATTCTATCTTACACTAGGTCTTGCCTTAAAATCATTGCATGTGTGATTGCCAGATATGCTCTTTTGCCTTAGTGTTTATCTCATTCCAATGAAAACCATGACAGGATACCCCGTTTCCTGAAAAACTTTCCCTAGTGTTATAAAAACTAGTTAAATATTAACCATTCTTTTTTCCACCACACTGTTAAGTCAGAACATTTTAGGGATGGTGTAATAATCCTTAAACTAAGGAATATGTTTAAAATATAGTGTTTAGAGTTTGAGAAGTCTCCAGGCTAGAAATTTAAATCAATATTGCCTTGAAAAAAAGGGGGTTGTAAGTTGGTGTTTTAGTTCAATGCTGGCTCTTTAAACAGGTTGTGGATTGCTGCCCTGTTAATTTAGGGTTATTTTAAAAACAACAAATGAGGCTGTGAATGTATGTGGTAATTAGATGATTCATTTAACTGGGGCTGGGCTTTTGAAAAGGGGTGTTTCACCTGCTGAGAGATTCATTAAAACAGGTAGTAAAAATGAAAAATACCCCCATAGTAATAATTATTAAGATCAGAATTATTAAGTTCAGACTCAAAAGGTCAGAATAACAAATTTGCAGATATACTGAGAAATCAAAGTTTGAAATATGAGGGCCACTGTATATCTTCTGATTTTGTTTCTAGAAGTTATTATTTTGACGTTCTCAAAACAAGGAACTGATCTTTTTGTTGATTTGGTCAAATTTGCTAATTGGTATATTTTCCTTCATTCTTAAGTATTGAAAAAATAATGAACATTCCAGAGAAACTCTTGTTCAGTTCCCTCAGTAAAGAAAGCCCTACAGAAACCAGTGATTCTTTGCTAAAATATATGTTCACAGACTTAATACTTGGGAAAAAAACCTGAGCTGTTTTATGATACTGCCTCTTTTACTGTGTCTGGCTTAGGAAATTAGTTATTTCTAACCTTTGTTTAGAAAATGTTTCCTTTGTCCATAGTGTGAGGAAGTGCATATCCTATTTTAAATCTTTCTGGAAATAAATGACAGTGACCAGCTTTGTTAGTGGAAGATTCAAATGCTATTGTATGTATTACAGGCAAGTGCAGACTGTTTTAGTTGAGGACAACCTGTAGCTTCTACTTCTTTAGCAGCAGTAGGGAAAAGAATAATTCTGAATAATTGACAAACTTTCTATCAAAAAGCAGAAAAACTAGAATTGTGTAGTTAAAGACAAGAGCTCATGAGCTCTATCAGAAGTAGAAATTCAATTAGAGAGTCACAATGGTGTTTCTTACAAAAAAGAAGTGATGCTTTTCTCTCATTTTCTAATTATCTTCTGTTTTCTGGAAGTGTGACTCCTCACATCTATATATAAACACCCAGAAGTTGTTGTATAATCTAAATAAGCTATATAGAAAGTGATGAGAAAAATGACGTCTGCAGGATGTGGCTCATCCTACATATTTAAATCACTATTGACAAGCTTCTGACAACTTTTTAAACAGAAACACTTCATATTTAATTTGTTCAACCATTCCTCCTTCTCAGTTTCACTCCTTATCAGTTCCAGATAGAGTCTCAGGTTATTACATGGTTGGCAGGAGACAGGACTTGCAAAGGCACTACAGCAAACAGCATTTATGGGTCAGTGAACTTCTTCACTTTGCAGGAACACTGCACTGGGACCAGTTTAGCTCATTTTCCTAACCACGGAGTACAACTCAAGTGTTTCGAGAGCACCTTCTCCAAGTGAAATTGGCATGATTCACAATTGCATCCAAGCCTGTTCTGTACTGCCACATCGACTTAAGCTTCAAAACAAGTTCTTAATGAGTTTAATCATATTTAAAATTTTAATCTTTTTCAACATTATTAAAATTGCCTTTGGCAAAAATCAGAAGTATACTGAGCTCCACATGACTCAGACTCAAACCAGGTTTTGTGTATTCAATTCCTTGTGAATCACCACTTCTTTAGACAAGACTTTAATTTTTGGGGTGTTTTTGCACCTTTAATTACATTATTGTGTATGTGATTAAAGAGAATATCTAAGAAATGTTCGTGACTCTTACAGACTTATTCACCATCTAGTCAGGATAGAATTGAAATATATTCTCTCTCTTCCTTTCTCTCTACAAGCTGACATAAAAGATGGTTTCAAGGGTTCTTTCTTGAGGGATATCTGTCTGTTCTCACTGGGTCACATAATTAGAAGTGCAGATTGTGGCTTATTATATCTCGAATAATAGCTTTTTTGAATCTCAGAGGTCTTCCCTTAGCTTCATATCTACAAATAACATGATACTTTTTGGTTTTGAGATCATCTTTGGCAGATCTGTGATAGTGTATTTTATTCTCTCTTCCTTGCTCATTCCTCACATATACCTGTGTGAAATTTGAAAGAGATTCTGCAAACCTTAGTCATGGGGAAGAATACTGCGTTGAACAATAATGAGTCTTTTAAATGCAACTTCTCTATTCTGGAAAGCAAGCCTAAAAAATTAATTCCTCAATCAGTGTGGTTCTAGAGTACACGAAAGGTACAGAGAGGCTTAATATTTCATAGAAAATACCATTCTTCTTTTTATAAACATCATCAGAGGTATATTGTAAAAAGCAACGTTTCATCATCAGTTGAAAGTAGATCCTGAATGGATACAAGATTTTCTCTGTTTCTGACCCATAAATTATGAAGAAACCCTGAATATAAAAGTGTGTAAACCATACTGAGATTGCATTTTGGTTCATGCTTCTGAGATCCCAGATTTCCCTGAAACAAAAAAATGGCCTTTAGAAATGTGAATGCACTCCTGACATCTCGCTGATTTTTAGCGTGAAGTGGAATAATGACAGCTTAAACAAGAAGTAGTAACAATTAATAACAGCTAACTCTTTCAAAATTCAAATTGCCAACCAATGTGCACATGCACACACTGCTTCTATTTCTTATTCTGTATCATGATTGCATTGTTTTCGCAATGGTTAGAAGCTCCAGTTAATTCCCTGGTAGAATCTACAACATAGGTATACATTATGACACTGAAAACCACTCCTGAAGAGCTGTATTTAAATTCACATCTTCCCTTCGTGCTTACTTGCATCTCTAATGCTCAGCTGAATTTAAGATAACAACTTATGATATATTTACTGTATTGCATTATGCAACATAACATGTATGTGTGTTTCCATGTGTGCACAGTTATATTTGTATTTATAAACACCAAACTGTGCTCATCCTCTTCTGAGAGCTGTGGGTCAGAGGGAGGAACTCTCTACCTGTGTCATACAAGAAAAACAAAGTGGCCAAGAGCTTTCATACCTGTCTTTGGCTCCTTTATCCAAGGACCATGTGTGGGATCGCTAGAGAGGGATGGAAAGGGAAATGACAATAATATTGAATTTAGCCTTGAACTTACACTTTGCAACCTGCAGCTAAGAAGGAATCATCATCAGATTTTATTTCAGTAAGTGTCCCTCATTTAACCTGTTGGTAACTATCAGTTTATTACAAGGACTGTTCAACTGAAGTGTGCTACTGCACAGTGTCAGTCTTTTAAAACCTTTACAAATTCCTTCAGTGATCTGTTTCAGATGATTTTAAGTGGAAAAAAAACCCAGACTATAATGACACTGCATTTTGTAACTAAAAATTTCAGCAGAACATGCTGCAAGTTTTCAGGAGCATGCACATACATAAAAATCAAATCAAACTAAGATATTTACTTGGTCCTCTGACAATGAATTTGAAACTCCTCTTTTTTAAAATTCTTTTCTGAAATTACCCATCAACTGCAGTCTCGCTCCCTTTCTCTTTTTACATAGTTCTTTTTACATCTTTTCTTTGCGCCTTTTATAATTATGACTACTTCTTTTAGAGTAATATAGCATAACAATGTAGTAATTCAAACGTAGTGCACTTTCCACATTAAAAATTCCACCGTTTGCTATGAAACTGCACGTTTATCAAAACTTCATGTCAGATATGTGCAAACCCTCAGGCTAGATGATTTTGAAAGGCAAAAGTTTTTGACTCTATACAGCCAGTTTGGTTTCTATGGATATTGGTATTGGTGACCTGTAATTTTAGTGGCTTAATGATTTTACTTTACTGGAATGCTTTTGTACTTTGATTGTCTGGTACACTGGCACGATAGCTAAAATATAGGGAATGTAGAAGTAATGCATGATGGGAAGCAGAGTATTCTGGCTTGCCTGCTACTGAGCATTGACTATGTAACAATATCTGGACTTAAGAGAAGCTATATCCTTACAGAACAGATATTAGAAGTTGTAATTTCAAAATGGCAATCTGCACATCTGAGGACTGTAATCTGCTTTCCTGAGGGCAGTCAGTACACAGGTTTGCTTCAGAAGACAGACTGGGAATTGATTCAAATACTCATATTTTTTGTTTTTGCTTCTTCTGTGCTCCAAAGGAAATTATTGTCTCTAGCTCTTTTCCTCCTGTTTCTTTTTCGTATTCAATGGTATACAGAGAAATGTAATATTCATTCTAAATCTGCTGACCAGATATACTGACAGTGTGATATTTACATTATAAAATTACTTTCTTAATAAGATTCAGCTTTGTCTAGACCACTGCTAAATCAAGACGTACTTTCAGCTATCTCTTGGTCACTTTCTTGCCAATGTACAGCAATTTGGGCATGAAAATAACAGTATTCCATTGTAATGCCTTGAGATACTGTATGTATCTAAATAAACACTTGTGAGAGATCCATAAAGCAATATCAGAAAACAGTTACTGCTGTAATAAGGAAATAAGGCTTTTGGAGTATAATCAAGTTAAAATTATATGCACATAAACAAATGGCATAATTATTTCATTAAATGTGTAAATCACTTTTTGATTTCTAGAATGATTTCTTTTAGCAAGTCATGAAACATTTAACATGAGAGATAACAGACTTCCTTACACAGAAAGTTTTTCAACCTTTCATAGAGGAGAAAGGCTGTCATTATGCTCTCTAGAAAAAATGGATTCTAAACCAGTTGAGTCAGGCTTATTTGACATTGCTCACAGTGCAGACTGTTGTTGGTATTTGAAGACAGTCCAGCTCTGAGCTGTAATTATGATGACAGATCTATTCGTGTTTGTTGGTGCTGAGGATAGACAGCTGTTTTCACTTGCTGGCTTACAGTTTGACAACTGCAGTCCCAACAAATGCTTTTGATGTTTGTACATGACAGAAATAAAAAGATCAAAAATCACACATAAAATGTCCCATGCTCCTTCGCTGTATCTCATTTCTGAATCCGTAGAAATGTAGGTCTTGAAGGGACTTTGGGGGATTTACCAAGTCAGATCTAAGGCAGTCATAGCTACCCAGAACACATGAGTTTGTGTTGGTTTGTATCTGCCTACAAAAGGTATGGCTTTCTAGGTGAGGTCTGGGTTGTTTTTTCAAGAAGTAGATTCGTTTCCTGTTTTTGCTCCAGGATTTCCTTGGCGTAGGTTAAATCAGTTGCTGAATTCCACCTTCCCATTCACCCTAATTGTAGGCTTCTCATTCTTTCAAATTATTCATGCCTACAATAGCCTCCATGGTGAAGGTCTGACTTCAGGTGAAGAGCTTTAGGTGTTACTCAGCTCAGGCTTTCTCTGTGCTCACCTTGCTCCTCCTATATGTCAGCAGCTCTTCAGTCTTATTTTACCTTCCCTATCTTACTACATATGCTTAAAGCTAGAGCTGTTACTCTGTATAGAGCTAGGCATTAAATGAATATGGATAAAAATATAAGCTGTAACTTCTTGGCCTTCTACAGAGCCATCCTGTGAATTTGTTTCACTGAGCATAAACAACAGCTGTATTTTCCTTTCATTCGTACTCAGGTATTTAATTCATGTTCAGTTACTTCTCTGTGCATTTTGTAGGACAGGCTCATAATATAGTATATATGTCTGTTTGTATGGTTGGGAATCAGACTAGTTTCTGTGAAAAATGTTTTGCTATTCTTTCATAAAAATGAAATTAGGAAATCAGTATGTATAATTTTACTAGATACACCTCTGACGGGTATTTGCTTCGGCTAGGGCACTGCCACCAGGCTATTATTACCTCGTGTATTCAAATGACATTTTATTTCCTACTCTGCATTTCTGAGCAGCAGGCTGGTTTAGCTACTGCAGAGTCACATTTACAGAAAAGGGACAGATGTTCCACATTTTTCTTTATGAAACTGGAGAACCTTTCAAATTCACTAGCTAAAATGCCACCAAAGACACACTGCACAATAGATGACATTGTCCTAAAGAGATGAAGAAAATTTACTATTTAAATTCCCAGTAGAATTCACAGGGCATACTTGATATGATTAGTAATCGTATGCTCAGTGGGCACACGTAGTAAAAGATAGTCAGTTCCTTCCTACTATTCTAATAATGGGAGATAGCATATGGATGTCTATTCAAAAGAGAGGATACAAGACTAGTGCTAACAACTGTAAGAGGGAAAGAGAGGATGAGAAAGTTTAATTAACAAGTACAACCCAGAGAGGTATTTTGTAGAAAGAATGACTCATAGGATAATAATGCAACTTTGCCAGTGGCCAGGATAGGGAGGAAGAATACAAAGGAACAGCTCGCTTTTAATGAAGTAGATTTAGTTGCTGTATCTTTAGGAAGTTGAAAACATACCTTTGTTGCCCACTTATTTCCTTGCTGTATGTTCCAGTTTAATAACGAAAAAGGAGGGGTGCTGTTTTCTTTATTACTCTCTGGTGAGGTCAAAGGGTCTCAGGTATATCTTTTGCAATAGAAAGAATTCTTCATACCAAAAATAGTGTCAGGAGAAAAGTAAAGTCAGAATAAAATGTAACATTTTGCCAAAGATTACCTCTTGGTCCAAAGTTTTACGTGTTTCTCTAGAGTTACAATATTTCCTGAGACTAACATTTTTGAAAGGTGCTGTTATGGTACCTCTAATACCACTGGAATGGACTGGATCTATTATGACCTTACCAGAATACTTCTCTGATGGGGACTGTGGCCATTAAGAATCAGTGCTTTTAATTAATCTTATCAGTTCAGTAGAAGGAATTTAAATTAAACCTTGGAAGATTTTCTGTATTCCCCTCCATTCTTAAGGCATGCATGTCAATGTGACTAGGATATTTATTGGAGTATCCTGATATCCTGGAGTATTCAGTTATAGGCAGGAATATACCAGAAACATATCTGTTTCAAGTCACTACTCATTGTGTTGACTTGGAAATTTCTCATAAAAGAGAAGTAATTTCTCAACAGAATTGTGCCAACCCATTTTCATTGTGGCATCTTCAGATGTATGACAATTCCAACTTCCTTTGGCAAAAGAAATTAGAGATGGAGTAATCTGGCAACAAATGAAGTTGTTCATTGTACTGCCTGAAGAAGAAACTGGATTTTACCTAATGAGGCTGGATGTAGTGCTTAATTTGGCAAACTGTGATCACATGAGGAACAATATTTGCTCAAGATTAACAAAATTGTTTGTAGCAAGTGTAAACAAATGCTATTCTCTGTTTCCACAGCACAATTCCCCACTTTAGGGAGCACTTGTCTATCCCAAAATCTTAGTAAATACTTATGCAGTGAAATATTTCAGACACAGCTGATGGGTACTGAAAGAAGGGAGACTTCAACAAGGATATCCTTGAAAGTGAAACCTGAGGTGTATTATTGTTCAGAACAGGATAATTTTTGCCACAGACATAAGTGCATTCTCTAAGTTTTGATTCTGTGATGGCCCAGCACTTCATTCATGTCTCCAACTTCTGTAGCAACCTTATATTCAACTTAGACCTTGATTGAAAGTAGGTCACGTGTGTGAGATATATGAAAGGGCACTACTAAACCACTGTAGTGTGTATTCTTCCCAGCAGTATTTTGTAATACTTTATCTTTGGCCAGCATCACTGAGAAGGTCAGATAGCTGTCTTGCTTATTTTGTAAGAAATATTTTTATACTCTTATATCTGTGCTGTTCAACAATTCTACCGTAAAATTATGTTTGTGCCAGGAAATCACCATGTTTGTTGTGGTGTCAGTTTGGTAATGCATTGTGATATAAGTCAAGCTGTCTTAATTGATCAGTTCCTACAGTGTGTTACAATATAGCTTCCATTACGTCATTCTGACATGTGTCAAATATGTCCTACTGTGGGAAGAAAGATGTTAAAGGGTCTATTTCTTTTGAGTAGATCTCATGATTCATGAACACAAAGTTTCAGCCCTTGTAAATAGGCAAAATGTAAAGTAAGATATTCTTATATCTATGAGATGTATTTTAAGGTATTTCCTATAGCATATTATATATTGGAGTTATATATTCATGATTTTTTTCTGTGCTGCATTTTATTTATTTATCTAACTGTTGCTTTTTCAATTTTCAAAGTAGTTTAATGTAAGCTGTGCTAATGTGTCATATGCAGATGCTCTGCTTTTTGTGCAGAAATAGGTTTACAAAATTTCACATATGAATTATAGAGCAATTCTTTGTTACTCTTTCTGTTTTCCGCTTAAGAAACTTGAAAAAAGCTAAAATTAATGTTAATTTTTTGGAGCAGATGTGGCTCATTTAACCTCAGGAATGCTTCTGAGGCATATGTATCTGAAAGACATAACTAGGGTTGTGGGTCTGAGCTTTTATAGACCCAATATAATATAGTGAAGAGAAGGCTTTTACTCAAAGCTGTTCTAGGATGTATAAATTTACAGATAAGAGTGAATTGAATGAAGCTAGACTGGTGATATATAGTATTTTGATGTCTTGAGAGTTTGATTTTGGTTTCAAGAAACAATATTGTGATCAATATACTTCAAGAACAAGAAAAGTCAATGTCGGTCCATAGTAATGGTCTATATGCTGCCCATCAAGCTGTTCTTTGGTGAGCTGGAATTGCTATTGAGAATTTCTGATGTTTTTCTACTTTTTTTCAGTAGTTATTAATCCCAAAGCCAAAACTGAGGGAAATCAGAAATTGTGGGTTGTGTAGATCTGGTGAAAGTAGTATTAGTTACTGTATTAAAGGAAAAGGGAAATTTTATATGTGAGAATTCCAGAAAGCAGATGAGTGAGTTGGAGAGTTTAGGATGGTTGTATACTGTTGACATGTCTTGACTTTTCATGATAATTTTTGTTTATCCTTAAAGGCTTTAAAACATATTTCAGGAGCAGGCCCCATATGTTTCTGGATATTTCTACTTGCTCTTCATTCATCCTTTTGTGTCATGAGCCCCATGAACCATAGCACACAGCTGGAGCTATCAAGCTATCAAGTAGAGAGAATAAAGAGGAAGACTGTGGATCAGAGGGAGAATAAGAAGGTCTCTCACGCTTTGTAGTTTTGTCTTTCAGTTTCCGAACATAATATCCCAGAAAAAAAGGTCTCAGTGTCTACTGCCAGTCCTACAGCTGTGGATGGAACTGGTAGTTTTGCATGGTTGTGGTGGAACACCATCTGGCATCTAAGGCCCAGGAAGCTCCTTGCTCCCTGCCCCAGCAGGATGCAAAGAGAATTGGGAGAGTAAAAGTAAGAAAACTCCTTGAGAAAACTCCTGGGTTGAGATAAAGATGGTTTACTAGGTAAAGCAAGAGCCACATGCAAAACAAAACAAGGAATTAATTCACTTCTTCCCATGGGCAGGCAGATCATCAGCCATCTCTAGGAAAGCAGGGCTCCATCATGTGTTATAGTGGCTTGGGAAGACAGACATCATCACGCCAAATGTCTCCCCCATTCTTTCTTCAAGACCATTTTCAGAACAAAAAAGAAACACAGCCCCATACTAGCAACTATGAAAAAAATTACCTCAGAAAAAAATTACTGCTCGCACATGTGTGAAAGCTGGTATGACAGGGCAGGTAAAGCAGAATGTATTGAGTGGTGCAAAGGGATAGAGGTTTATTATGAAGATATATGAGGATATATTCTGTTTGGAATATTAACGCTTTCTCTACTATCTAAATGAACTTAGAGGTACTTTAATTTTGATTTGTTAGAGTAACTTAAAGGGGCAGGCAATTTACTACTTAACTTTGTACATTCAATATTAAGTCTGATCCACTGACGATCTTTATATGAAACACATAAAATTTGCCATGTGACAATGAAGTTTCAGGGAAGCCTGTATTCTGTGTGGTCTTCAGCTTTCTCAGATCCCAGTATCTGTAGTCTTCTCAATGTGCAAACTCCCTAACAGCTCTCTTGTTTCTTCCAGGAGCTTTAAGAACATCTGTTAATAGGTAAAAATACTTAAATTCTGTTTAAGAAATGTTAGGCAGATTTCAGAATTTCTGGTAGGAATAGAATTCTGTTTTATGACCTATGTTGCAGTTCCAGCATAATTTATCAAAAGCCATAAGTACATAATGGACAGATGTCTTTTCTAGGGGCCTTTTTGATTGTATTGATTCTTATTTTAATCAAGACATGCAGAAAGACTTTCTCTTACACTCTCATCTTTGTGTTGCACAGACTCCCAGATAGTGTAGCATACAAATGACTGAACTTAGGTTTTGGTTTCCCCGCCTACCCTAGCCTTTATGGAAACACTTAAAAATTATTTACAGCCTTCTGTTGCTGCAAACTCAACTTCAAAATTTTAATTTTAAAGTTGAAATTCAAATAATGGTTTTTGTATGAACAAATGAACCTGCTGCATAAGCATTAAAATATACAATCAAATCTAAACAAACCCTTGAAACCACTTAAGGCTATTGTGGGATATCAGTACAGATAGGATGGGAATAATTTAGTATTCCAGTAAGGTTTTAACAAGATAACATATTTCTCAGTGAAGATTGAAACAGGTAATGAAATAAAGTAATATCTGTTTTCCTTATGCATTCAATTAGCTGTGAAGCAGATTTTGGTTTAAAACTATATTAGAAGGAAAAAATTATACACACTAACATTTTTATGTCCTGTAACTAGACATCCCATAGCTGCTCATAACTGGACTGGCCTGTGGATACACAGTCATGAAAAGCCATGTTTCATGATATAATAATTTACTTGCGTAAGCACAATCTTTGAGGACAGCACATTAGAGAAAGAACAATGAGAACTCAGCTGTGTCTGATTTTTTTATAGTAATAACAATTATTAAAAAGTTAATGGCCCCAAATTGTTCAATTTCAAATAGGCTTTAATTTAATTAGTCAAAGAGATTGACACTTCAAGCTTAAATTAATTTTGAGGTTCTGTAAGTAGGGATCAAGAAGTTATTAAAACCCATAATCTATTACAATATTTGGGCCGTTTATAAAAACTAACCCTAATGACTAGCATGAAGGTACCAAATCTGACATATTCTTCACAGGAAGAATCATCTTGCTGCTACATCTTCAGCATCTCTGCTGAAAAGTTTTAAGCAGCATGTAAAAGTACGCTTCAACATCAGGTAGGTGAGGAACTAGCATACAAAGCATGTAAAGAAAGCACAAAGGGAATGCATACACACAGAGAAGGGAAGCATGGTCACACAAGGCAGCATGCAGGGAATAGCTTTGCAGGGTATGTGGAGCACCTAATTAAACTCCACTTAAGGATGACTAAAATTTGTGTAGAAGCACCACAACCAATTTGTGTGTTACTAGTAATTAACATCTAGTGCTGGGGCCTGTTACCTCCAATTTGTTGAACAGTTCAGTTGAAAAACTAAAGAACTCGTAACTAGCAGGAAACATTATGCAGAATGAAATGGTCTGCTTTGTATTATTGTTTTACGCTAAAGGCTTTTTCCCACTCTCTACAAAGGACGTTTTTTTGTCTATTTCCTGATCATTGATTCCTCCTGTGCACCAGGATATGAAAATACATGTCTACATAAACATGTATAGATAAGCATAGGTGAATATTCATGTAGGTATTTCGATATGTACACCTATTTGAATAATACATACATGGAGCATAAGGAATATGTGTGTGTACATATATATGTGTGTGTATATATATATGGAATACATATATATGTATGGGGAAAAGGATAATTTAATTTTGGTCAAAGATCTCTCCCTGCTTCCTGGAAAAAAATTGTCTTTGGAAGAAAATGGCTTTATAACTGTCAGGTTCAGCTACAGAAACCATCTAAAAGTAGAAGTGAAGCAGCACACTCTGAAAAAGCATCATCTAATGGTGTGAAGTTTTCACTTACATTGGTCTGGCTAGCAAACATTTTCATGAGCATCCTGGTTCCTATTTCTGGAGTCTGCTCTGTCTTGGCTTTACTACCATTACAGATAGCATCAATGGAATATAAAATAATGGTATATAGGCATAAAAGCGCTGAACCAAGGCAGTGTGTAAATACAGAAAACAGAGATTTGAATGAAACTGAAGACTATATCTTGAAAGTGTGGAATATCTACTTGATATCCATAACTCCTGCACTGTCTCAACACCTTCCTATGTTCCAGAGAGACCTTAGTGTAAGCAACACTGAAACTTTTTTCTTTTTCTGACTCCTGCGGTGACTGTTCTCTCCTTGGCTTGAGCAGTTCAGCTGTAAATGTATGTTTTGGAAACAATGGAGGAGGTAGAACTCAGGAAGGAGGGAGGGGTGGGAGGAAAGGTGTTTTTAAGATTTATTTTGCTTCTCATCATCCTGCTCTGATTTTGTTAGTAATAAATTCAATTAATGTCCCCAAGCTGAGTCTGTTCTGCCCATTACACTATTTGAGGAATTATCTCTTCTGGTCCTTAACTTGTGAACCTTTTGTTATATATTTTCTCCCCTCTCCACTTGTGGAGGACTGATAGAGCAGCTTTAGTGTGTGCTTGGCATCCAGCCAGGGTTAATCCACTGCACCTTGGTAAGGAAGGATCAAATCAAGGGACTTATAAACACAACAGATATACGCAAGTGCAAGGGACCTGATGGGATGTACTTGTGTATTGAGGGAGGAGGTTGATGTCCAGGCCAGGCCATAATCTTTGAATGCTTGTGGTGACTGGAAGAAGATCCTGAGTGCTGGAGGAATTTCCCAGACCGGGTCTTGATCTTAAAGATGTCTTGTTAAGCTGTTAGCAAAAATCATAAAATCGTTAAGGTTGGAAAAGACCCGCAAGATCAAGTCCAACCTATGACTAAATACCACCATGCCCACTAAATCATACGGTGAGGTGCCATGTCCACACATTTTCTGTATGCTTCCTGGGACTGACTCCATGAAGGGAGCCTTTTCCAAGCCTAATCACTATTATCCAATCTGAGCCTCCCCCAGCACACCTTGAGGCCATTTCCCTTTATCCTATTGCTAGTTACCTGGGAGAAGAGCAGATGCCCACCTCACCACCACCTCCTTTCAGGCAGTTGTAGAGAGCAATAAAGTCTCCTCTGAGCCTTCTTTTCTTCAGATTGTGAGGCGTATATTCAGACTTTGAGTATTTAGAAAAATCTCCTTTTTGTTTTTTTGGGTGAAGAAAGCTGTTTATAAAAACCTGAATTATTGTCTTGTATTATATGGGTAGAGTTGAGATTGTATTTATAACCTTCATATTAACATTACCTGAGTTTCTTAAATAAGCTTGTGTCCTCAAGATTCCATCTATAGTACTTTTCATGTAGAAGAAAAAACGTATTCGTTTTTATTAGTGCTTCATTAAAGAAAAATCTGTTTTCTCAGTGTGTGATATTTTATCATAAAAGAAATCAGTAAATACCATAACAGAAATCAGGGGTATAATTATGTTTTTTCTCATTATATTTATTGCTTTATGCCATCTAGTGGTCTCTGCACTTGATATCAGCTTTAGTAGCTGCAGAACTTTAAACACATTAACAGATGCTATTCTAATGTGATTTTTTCATGTTTTCTTGGTACATGATTGGAGAATGGAAGATCTCATGATGATAAATCGGACAAGTTGCCTTGTTACACATTTTAAGATGGAAAGAATTAAACAAACTTCAATAACAAATGTTCAAAATGTTATTACTAATTTGAACTGATGCCAGGAATTTCTTTTTCAGTGTTGCATATGTGTTTGTTCTTAGTTTTGCTGAAGTTTTGACTTTGAATTATGAGGTGCTGAAATAAGTGAGCTGACCAGAAAATGACTTGCAATTAAATAGCACTGTGTGGAGTGTTCAAGGATTATAATATTATACAAAAAGGTATAATTGCAGTTTTGGGATTTGACTGTTCTTAAGAAATATTGTTGCCCTGAGGGGTGAATTTATTTCTAAAAAGGATGTTGCTTTTTCTTTTTTTAATGGAGGAAAAAAAAAGTACCTCTACTTTGCTGGATAACAAGAATTTGAACAATTCAGAAATGCTTAATGATAGTGAAATATGAGATTGTCCAAATGTGACTGGATAATAGCTTTTGAGATAGGCATACTGACCCTGCAATTTGTCCAGGATATCCAGTCACATATTTATCCATTCAAGTGCTGAATTTACTGTAGTAGGTCTGTACAGCAGTAAGTTACTGCTTCTAGAGAAAAGTGAAGTAGTTGCAAATGGGCTGAGGCAAACTTGTCTGATAGCTGATTAATTCCATCACAGAAATTTGGCAGGCACAGTTTATACTTTCCATGTACCATGCTGCCAATTGCCAATCTTCACAGTGGATCTTGTATTGTGGATCTTTTTATCTTGTATCGCTTTTTAACTTTTTTTGTTCAGGCAACTTGGTATCTCAAAAACTCAGCTGCAGAAACCAGGAAATACTATCGGTGCTTTTTGTTTTCACTGAAGAAATGAAATTATTTGGGTCTAAAATTAGAATGTGCTTAAATAAGTGTGACCGTACCTTTGTAAAAATATGAAAACTTGAAAAAAACATGACCTCAATGTTCATTATCGAGAAAAATAAAGATTTTTAAAACCATCCATGATTTTAGGATTTGGATTGGCAATTTTGCACTTAATTTTGGCATGGTATATCCAAATGTGGTTTTGCATTCGACAATTCATTCCAGTTGTAAATGGAGCTGCTGGCTTTTCTGGAGTTCTCCTGGAACTGAAGCTGTTAAACTGATTTTACTACTAATTCTGATTTTCAATCACAGCTCAAAAGGAAAAAGTTAATTGGTCCTCTATAAAATCCAGTTATATTAGTGGTGATTACCAAATTGAGGTGTGTTTTATGATTTTCTGTTTGGAAGTACCAAACCTGTGCTACATGTGCATCTTACACCTTACATAAAGGATAAGATATTAACAAAGGGAAAAACCAAGCAAACCCAACACCCAAATTCTACTGGCTTTTACAATAAAGATTTTAAAGGAGGAATAGTAATGACTTGAAAGGCAGATGTTGCAGCAAAAGCAATATACTTTTACACTGCTGTCAAGCTGTTGAACCATAGAAACCAGGTTTAACTAAAAAGAAAATCTACGGAGGCCTCTTCTGCTGAGTTGTATTACACTGTGGTAACAGTCTGAGCTTTAATTTTATTCTGTAGACATGGGCAACTTGAAACAGCATCATTGTCAAAAAAGAGCACATGCTTTGTTGCTGTACCTTTGCCTCTTTGTATAGTGGAGGTTTTACATAGGAGACTAATGTTTCATTTTATTAAATATTTACCAACAATCTATTGGCCATATGTCATAGAGTTTGCATGGTGACAGACTCCGTATTCGTCACCTTTTCAAGAAGATTCTGTTAAATCCACGGTGTTATACAGGTTCACAAAGACCTGTCAGGTTTTGTCTGTGCTGTCTTTGCCACTGGCATCAGTATCACATTTGTGTTCTGTTGAAATGGTTTTCAGGAATGAGTTTTTCATGACTTTTCTGTGGGACACCGTGGGAGACGTCAGGATTTCTTTCTCAAGCGCTGTTTATCTGACAGTATTGTCTTCAAATATTTTCTAAGTGTAGAGACACTTTCCATATGGAAATATTATTACTCAAAAGTTATAATAATACTTAAAAGGCTCTTTCCATTTTTTTTTTTTTTTGGGATTATGCACTGATCTGGTAATCTTATGTGTTGTTGCAGAGTAATCAACTAAAATGATGGAAATGACCAAAGCTTAAGTTTTTGTAAGGTTTGAATAAGGCTTATGCTTTAAGCACGAGGGATGGGGGAGTGCTCAATATGTTTGTTAAAGCTTAGTATTTTTTTCTGTCTAACAGAAGTTAGTTTAAATACCCTAACAGTATGCTTCCCATATTATTTTCCACGTTTTCTCATATAGAATAATTTTTATGTAAAATGGTAAAATTATGATAATAATTTCATAGGAAGTTATTAATAGCTTCTAATTTCTGTAATTGCATAAGATATATTTACTATATAAACATAGGGTACGTTTGCATATTGTAATGACAAAAACTGATCAGATCTCAAGGTAAAGGTGTATGTTATCATAATTAAGACTTCCAAAATACAACTTACGAACAGCAAGAAACAGGTGATTGAGTGACATGCAGGAGAATGTCTTTGATTACTAGAAGGAAAAGGGAAGACTTCAAGAGAAGCTCACTTTCCTTGCTGTACTTGTTCAAAATTAGATTCTCAAAATTGTGTTGGCTCTAATATCATGCGCAGCATTACACCCCAGTAGGCACAGGGTTGTGCTGCCTCCAGTCTCAAGGGATGCCACCTAGGGGGATTCAAAGTTCCCTGCTAGGAAAGGCATTCCCTAGCTCCATTCCCACCAGTACAAGTTCCTCTGCCTCCATCACACAATCAGTGTAGTCACAGACGTATGGATAGAAATAGCTGGAGGTTTGAGTAGCCTATCAGACAGTGGTAACTCTCAGTGCTTTCACATTCATATACGTGACCCCTAAAGGATTATTTAAGGATTAAAAGAGCCTCATGTCCCGTTGCCAATCTGTACTGCAGGTGGTAGTTGGATGGGAAGTCAGGCTGACATGGCACTCTCATTTCCACTTCTTCAATACCTTGGTCAAAGCCGCTGAGACATAGAGGACTCAGCAGTCTGGGTCAAACAAAGGGGCAGAAATTGTACTGTGACTCACAGATAGAGCTGACCAGACACTTGACCTCTTCTTGTGGCTAAACATGAGGTAATAAATCAACTCTATCATTTTATTAATGCTGTACAAGGCATGCTGGATACAAAGACCTTTATGGAATGCAGTGAAATTAATTAGATAATAATTTGGGGGATAAGCAATATATACTTTTATATTCTTCTCTCTTTTTTTTTTTTTTTTTTTTGTGGATATGGAGGAAATATTTGGCAGGTAATGAGTTGTTCAACAATGCAGCCATAATCTCAAATCCAGCTACAGAAGACAGCACAGTGGCAGCAAGACCTTTTTTTTTTTATTGTAAGCATCTATATTGCTTGTGAACATTGAAGAAATATAAAAATAAATTAATAGCCGCTGGGTGACTGAGACATGATTAACAAAACAGGTAAAAATATTACTGTTGCTCGGATCCTTGACCAGCTCCACAAATTTGTTTTTGCTGTGTTGCATGCTAGGGGCACTTGAAAAAGCACACAATGAAAGAGTATAACTGAATTTCTCCCTTGTTTGTTTTGCTAGATTGCGAGGAACCATTCTTGTCAACTAGATTTCTCCTGTGTTCTGGAGGGGAATGTTGTACCAGGACCAGTTTTTAAGATGATGTTCAAAATTAAGCCCTGAACAATGGTGCCTTATTTGAATTTTTATTTTAAAAACCCCACTCAAAACCAGAAGGAAGGCTAAATGCAGGGCTTATTGCTAAATACAAGGCTAATTAATTGAAAAAATTAGACTGTGACAGGACAATCGACTGCATTTTGACTTCCCTATTATAAGCAACTCAATGTGAGTCATTACATAACAATTTTTTCTAGAAAGTATTATTTACCATCATCGTAGACATAGTGGTAGTAAAACTCAACAGATGTATTCTTAAATGTAATTTTGAAAAGCATGTTTTGATATGGTTTTCACAGACAAGGTAGGTAATATGTAAAGAAAATTAGAAACATCTAAGACCATTGTGGGTAGTGAGTCAGTCTCTATTATAGTTGAATATCCCCACCGTCTACAAAATGTTGCTGTGATTCTAGTTATAAAGTAGGTTTGTGGCAACCCTTTTGTGGAGTTGTTAATAGGGGATGATGTACTTTACAAAGACAGTGGATGAGTATTCTCACCTTAGGAATAGCATCCCTCTCCTCACAGTCTGAACAGAGCAGGTTTTTTACTAGAGTATGAAATGTGGATTTTCTTCATGTTCCTGATTAGGCATATGAAGTAATATGCAGATAAGGCTGTCTTTAAATTTTTCTTTTACAATTCACAGTCTGTTAACTGGCACATTAAAGACTGATACTTAGCTGACCAGTTCTAAACCATGAAGAGCGAAGTGCAGCATTTAAATTAAGCTGTCCTTCTCTAATTAAGAAAAGTGAATCAATATCATTACTATATCTCAATTTCCTAAAAATTTACTAGCTGGAAAAAGTAATTGTGTCAGTTAAAATATTGAGTTTAGCTTGGGAACTCTGGAATACACCTTGTTTCTCCCTTTTTTTAAAATTATGGAGTAATGCCACATGAGGACTTGCCTTGTGAACGAATCTTGTCATGGAACTGGGTGCTACAGTCTTCTGTGGTGCTCAGGTCAAAAAAATGTTGCTACGCCTAACTTAGTAAAACTGACATGGAACACTCTGAATGTGGTTTCGGAAAAAAAGAAATCCTCCTCAGGATTTCATGTCCAAACCTATGAAAGAGAAGAAAAATGCAACACCTGGAAAGCGCTCCTTTTTCACATTTTATTTAGGGAGAAAATTACTGATCTACAAGTAGATGAAAGAAATCAGAGAAAAAACCTGGTTACCTGGTGAAAAGAAACCTGAAAAAGATTCTTTAAAGCAATTTTAAAATGTATTTTATAGAAAAAAGGGGAAAACTCTCGAAGATGTTAACTTTTTTTGCAAACTTTATTTTCTGAATGGAGACTATTTAAAAATCAATAATAAACACACAACAAAAAAAATCTACCAGTTTCCTGCAGTAAGCTACCATGACTTAAATACCATTTTTTCTATAATCTGAAAAAACACGTTTATAAATTCTGTTTGCTTGCCAGGCTTCTTTGCTATATGGCTGAAGCCCTTTTTTTAATATTCTGAGCTGTTCATGAGTCCCCAGAGCTTTTTGTTTCTTAGCAGCTTAATCTTTAGATATAGCTGATGAATACTGCCATAGGTAATCAGAAGCATTCTCAGGTGCTTGTTTCTTTCAGGCCCGTGACCTGGAACCCGAGGAGTGGGGTAGGCAGAGCTCTGCTCCCAGCTGGCAGAGACCCAGGTGTTTGGTGTTAGGAGATGCCCCTGGGAAAGATGAAAGATATGAGCAGTGCAAGCAGGGGGGAGGTTGGGGCTCAGCAGGGGACTGCAGACCGGTCTTCGGCAGCTCTGAAGAGGGGAGGAGGAAGAAGTA
The DNA here is from genome assembly GCA_013397115.1 of Edolisoma coerulescens. Lineage (NCBI taxonomy): Eukaryota > Metazoa > Chordata > Aves > Passeriformes > Campephagidae > Edolisoma > Edolisoma coerulescens. The sequence continues at coordinate 13,847 of VWZW01003076.1, read as the reverse complement.
ATTCAAGATAGTACTTAAAGCAGGATCTTTGTAAAGCCCCTGAGCAAGAGGGGGTTTATGGCCCTTGGCAAGACAATGAATGTACTGCTTTGTTACAGAGAGAGAGGGATGTAGTTATTCTGAGACAGTTGAAAGTGAGGCAGTATTTATTTTAAGAGGTTTGAATATAAATAAACTGCTTCAAGAATTCAAAAGATACCTGAAGGTCCATCTGAAGCCAGGAAGGAGTGCCCTGGCTTGGTGCTTATGGTGCTTATCTGCTGGGAAACAAAGTATTAGAACAATCTGTCTCCCCCTGGTTCATTCATTTCTGATGCCCACAGCAGTCAATGAAGGACAGAAAAGTCTTGTGCATGCCAGGTGCGCAATTCAATAATCATCCTCCCACAAAGGCGGTTCAACCCTTCCTTTGTTGCCAAGGCTCAGGGAATAGAATGTACACTGAAGTACAATAGCTTTCTTCGTAAATTGTATGTTTCTATCTCTTTCAGAGTATAAGGGTATAGTATAACATTTCTGTAGCTGTGAGAGTGAGCAGCTTTTTCCAAACCTGTAAAAGCTATTCCAAACCAATTCCTAAGTGTTAGAGTGATTCAACCTTCACCTTCTCTGCCAGCGTATGAAGCGTCAGCAGCCATGTATGCTTTGAGTTCTTGCCAAGTGCACTTACGATTCAGGAGAAAATAGCAAGGAAAAATGGCTTCATGGCTGTTGCATATTAAAAAGACCTTGAGAATTTTGTATGGAAAAGATTAAGTTGCCTGCAGTGTACAGAAAAAAACTGAGTTAAGTAAGCTACTAGAAATGGTAGTTGTTTAAACCAGTCATGTGCTCCAGCCTCACATTGTCTGAAGAGCTGTGCTTGCAAGGAAGTACAATAGTTCAGCAATGTAAACAATTAATATTTGGAATCCTTTTGTCTTTCTAATGTGAAGAAAAACATAGCTGAGTAAGAGTACTTCTAGCATTTGTTATGTGCCATTTTTTCAAAACTCTTTTTTCTCTAAAGAATATTTGACGAAACTGACATCTAACAGGATAACTTAAAGTGACAAAAGATGGACTTTCAGAAAAATGGAGAATGTTGCATATCCCTTCTGTCTGTGACAGGACCTGAGGGAATGGCCTGTGTCAGTGGAGGCTTAGGTTGAATATTAGGAAAAAATCTTCACCCAGAGGGTGCCTGGGCACTGGAACAGGCTCCCCAGAAAAGTGGTCGCAGCAGCAAGCCTGACAGAAGTGTTTGAACAGTGCTCCCAGGCACATGGTGTGACTCTTGGGGATGGTCCTGTGCAGGGCCAGGAGTTGGACTTAATAATCCTTGTGGATCCCTTCCAACTCAGAATAGTCGGTGATTCTGTGGTTAATATGATTCAGTTTGTTTCAATTTCCAAAAATAGCAGGCAACTTAAAATCAATTATTATTATTTCTGCCCTTTGCAGAATTCTGTAAAAACAGTTTTCACAACATGCAACAGGAAAGCCTTGCCATGCTCTCTGTAGTGATTTAGAATGCTAATGTACAAATGATTTGCCTTTGTCTTGAGAGAATTTTGAGTTAAGCCTTGAGCTAGAGGGTGAACCAGCATTAGTTCCTTCTCCAAACAGTGGATGTTTTGCATTATTTGACATATTTTGAGACAGTATCTGCACATATGGAGGAAAAAAGTCCATTTAAGTAGACTTTTACTCTAGAGCCAGACTTTATTTTTGTGATCTAAAAGACAGATAATTCTTCAAAGCAAAGAATTATATTGGAGTTTACCTCTAAATTTTATTATTAGATTTTAAGATAGTGTGTTAATGTGAAGCTTTCAGTTCAAATATCAAAGAAGTTGAAATAAGTGAAATCTAGACCTAGTCTAAGGGCCTTTTAAGGTTGTTGAGAGAAGTGTGAGCAATGTGTAACTTTCCTCTTACAGATACGGGAACTGTCATTATTCATTTGAAGAGAGGAATAAATAACCCAACCCAAAACCAGAAGCCAGAAAGCTATCTAGGGCAAAATTATTTTCTTGAAAACGTCCTGCTGTGATAATTGTAACCTCTTCAGAATGGGCCTTTATAAAAGAATTGTTGACAGATCTTTTGCAGTTGGGTACTCCAGTTCTTCATTTTGTTCTATTCCTAGACATGAAAAGTATCTGTTTCAAGAACTTAATTCACAAATTGTCTGCTTTGACATGCTAGAGTCTAGCAAAATATGCTAACACAAAAGAACCTTTATTTGTAGAATCAGATAAAGAATGTTAATAATAGATTTGCTTCAAATTCTTTATTAAAAGCAAATCTGAAGCTATAAATTCCTTTTTCCAAAACCATTTTTTTTTCCTGTTTGTGGTACTTTCTTATGAAGAGGAAGTTTATGTATGTTTTTAGAACTATGTGTGCGTATATATGCATATTTGGAAAACTTCATAGAAAGTATTTTCACTTAAAAATGATAAATATTTTAATGGTAGTTTGATGCATTGTAAACAGTACTTTGAAGAAAATTGTATCTTGGCAGTGAGAATAAAAGTTCTTATGCAGAGAATTTATATGAATTAACTATAATAAGAGGGCAGAAATGATTGTTTTAATTTTGTGTCTGGTTCTTTTTGTTACTGTGTTGCAATAGATTTTAGATTGGGACTTGCAGGACTTTGCCTGCAAGTCCCCATGCTGATCTACAGCATACACATGTTTTTCATGAAGCATCATTGATTTTTTTTGTGCCTGGTTGAAATCTCCAGTGAAAGACAGAAACTGGGAAATTACTCTGTCTGCACGCTATGGTAGTTTACTGCAAAGGAACAACAGCAAAATGGAGATAAGTAACTAGATTACACTTTTCATGGTGAATGGGCTTGTTTTGGTGTGATTTTAGAAAACTATGTTGTAGTACAGGGTATGGTGTACATTTTCTCTAAGTAATGTTGAGCTGCTTGAGAAGTGGTTTTCTAGCAAAGCTGCAATTTATTTTAGTGGTAGTTCACTACCAGAAAGGAAAAAAAAGAAAGAAGAAAAACTCCTGAGATTTCTTAAAAAGGTTATTTAAAATGAAATCTCTGCTATAACAATCATTGCACTTCGTCAGAGGGTAAGAAATTGTGCCCTGCAGTAGAAAGGGTTAGTTGAGGTTCTACTTCATTGAGGTTTGAAGCAGGTTTCTGAGGCTGGTTTTTGGTTTTGGTTCTAGTGTGGGAGAATTTTGGAGATCCTTTTTAAATTTTGGCCTTCAGCCAAATATGCTTCCAAACTGGAACAAAGATTTAGTAGCTCAAACTTGTGAAGTTGACTCCATGTTTTTTCTCCTTGGGATTTGTTTATAACACAGTGGATTTTCTTAGTTTGTGCTTGGCATTTGTGTAATAAGACTTGTAAATATTCCCTATAACTCTGTACGTTAGAAATGGTCTCTCGATTGTGACTATGTCATATTGTGGAGGGGCAATATGGCAATTAACTCTAAACTCACATAAAACTGCAGGAAAAAAGAGATCTGGCTTGGGAGCCGTGGCTGGTAAGATATCAACTTGAAGGTGTGTGGGCATGGAGCTACTTTTCATTGTGGGGTGGAAAAGGCAGAGATCAGCTACAAGCTTGGTCCTGGATGCTGTGGAGAGAGTTTCCCTTGTGTTGCTGCAGTGTAGGTGATACAAAAGGACCAAAGAAGTCCAGGCTGTCCTTTGCAAGAAAATAGTGTGTTGTATGCTTTATCTACAACTTTTGATGTCATGCCACTCTTTAGGAAAGAATTCAGTATTAAAGGTGCCAAAAAACATCAGACCAAGATTGAGCATAACTGTAGCTATGAAGTGAATTTTGTGTATGACTCTATAGACTTGATCTTTTCGTATGTGTGTCTGTGTATATATATATGTGTGTGTGTATATATATATATATATATATGTAAACATAACTGGGAAATTTCTAATTTTTCAAATTTTGGTATTCTTTCTCTTAACATTTTGCTTTTTGAACATTTAGTGGTTTGGGCTTTTCTTTGTACAGTTGATGCTTCATTTTTCTTAAAGCTTTAAAGGCTAAGCCTAGTTGTTGGATATTGGTTGATACCTTTTCTTTTCTAAAAGAAATAGCTTCTTTTTATGTTGGAAGCTTAGAATTCCGAAGTGAAGACCTCTGGTGTGGACACATTGTCGCAAATAGATGAAAAATAAATTTAAAAATTATATTCCTTTGATTTTGAATTTAAAACAAAATGTTGAAACATATTTTTGAACCAACTTCAGTCATCTCAGTAGCAGTCAATAATATTTAAGTTTACATGAACTCCTAAACAATAAGAATCATTACATGAAATATTGTATACAGTAGCAGCTTGTGAACTCTATGACCAGAACTGTTATCACATAAGGTACAAGAGGTAATTAGAACATACCAAATGCTCTTTAAGGTCACCACAAAACTTGCAATACTTGATGTGCAATCCCATATTTCAGTAGAAATTTAATTGGTGTATTTTTTATTCAGGCTCATTTGTATTGGGTGGAGCTTGAACCTATAGCTTTGTGCCTGGCATTTAGTTAGGCACACTCTGACAGAAAATTAGATTCTTAATTAGATGTGAAAATATAAAAAAGACTTTGGTTGTCCAGAGCACCCAGTGAGTGGGCTGAGGCAGGCTAGCTTCACTGGATAAATGTGCAGTTTATTCTCTAGCCAGGAGTTTCCAATATCTTATCATTCAAAACATCTGAAAAATAGGAAGATCAACATTGCATATTTGTGTTTTTTATATATGAATTGTGGCCACAGGTGGGTTCTGGATTTAAATATTAATTAAAATTTTAAACGGTGTTAAGTAACTTGTTAGCTGTGGAGAAGGGTGTTAATTGTGGCAACAAAGAAAATTTAGCAGTTAATGAAGGAAGAAGGATCTCTCATGTACCCAGCATAGGATCCTTACCTTCCCATAGCAGTTGGAACCAGTCATGTTAGGGGACAAGTATCAGGTAGGTATTCATGACCAAGAATCACTCTTTTTTATATAAATCCTTGGTCATTAAATCAGTGAAGTACTAATAGGTTCTGTACATCTTAGTATTTCAATGTAGAAAAATGTCTTTTTAAAGTATAATAATTTGAATGAGATAAAATAAACAGCCTTCAATACCTAAGCATAACAAAAACATGGGCATCTTCATCTGAGTAGCTTCTAAGTAATAACAATCATCATAGTCTAAATACTGAATAAAATTGTATCATTACCTACACAATCATTAGGGAGAAAATATCGCCTGCTATTGGAGCTTCTTTAGTCCATTTTGAAGATAGTGAGTTGCTTGCCAGTAGTTTCTAGAAAATTGTAATATTTGTTTACCAATTTAAGATTTTCCACTTATGTTTCAAGAAGTTCCACATCAAAAAATATTAATTCTCCCTGAGCATTGGGAGCTTTTGTAATAACTTTTTTGGCTCTCTGTGTTATTTAGTTTATCACAGTCAAGTGTTCTTCAATGTCTCAAGCCTCAGCACTTCAAGAGGTTTTTGTCACCTTTTCACAGCAGTTCATACAATTCTTAGGGTTAGTCAGCATAACACAAGGTGATGTGAACTATGATGCTGAGTTCCTGGAAAAAATATGACCAAGTTTCCAAAGAATTTAATTTATAAAAGAGAAAATGTCTAGCCCATTAGCAATGAGTAAGCAGCAAGCCTGTAGTTGAAGAGCTAAGGTTAGGGACAGGATTTTTTTATTTTCTCTATGTCAATCAGGTCACTGCTTTTCTTTGTACTTCAACTTCTTGGAGTGTCCTTAATTAAATTTATATAGAAAGAGCTGTAAGTGGAGAGTTTGTGTTCTTAAGATCTGTGTTTCTAAAGGCAGAACATTTTTTAGAGGCAGGGAATTTATCCTAATCACTGGAAGATTGCATCATTTTAAAGAGTGTTCCCTTCCCTTGTATTATGGTTTTAATGATGAATTTAGTGAGAAGTCCATTCTTTGTAGTCTGGCAGTTGATGTAGTTAAAAGCAAGATAGTGGATGTCCTGAAAGAGCTAAATATGCAGTCTGACTGAGCAGAAAGAATTGAATAAGTGTAGAAAGGCAATAGAGAAGCTGCAGAGAGCTTAATAGATGTCATCAATCAGAGAAGCAAGCACTGTGCAACAGGCGTGGCGCGGGGCTTGTGATCCGTCTGTGCTGAAAGAGGCATTAGGAGCTGGATGCACTACACTAACATATTTGCCGCTTCAGGCAAAGACATAATCACCCTGGCCTTTTCCAAGTGTCTTTTCAGAGGAAACTCCAAGTTACCGTTGTTATTAGTGTATTAATATTGTCTTAAAATAAACTTGGATATTGCCAAGACAGCCGTGTGGTAAACAAGGCATTCTTTTCAAAGAATTTTCTGGCAAATCAGGGTTTTTGAAAACTGTGCATTTTCAGTCTGAGGGCTTCATATTGAAGTTCACTGGGATGAAAAACCAGGTTTCAGAAGTTACTAACTCAGAATGTTGAGAGTTTCTGGTGACCTTGTGACTTGATATAGCCAAAATTTACTTGAAACTGAGCTGATGTTTACTCTGTTAAAAGTTATATAATAGGTGCTTAAAATGTTTTGACTTTTGAGTTTCTTCCAGTTGAAACTAGAGAATTTTTTCATTTAGTCAGAGAATTCGATGTACTGTTTTGCACTTTCTTATTTAAATGTACTCTTGCCATGCAGGTGTATTTCTACACTGACATGTGGAAAGTGGCCTGGTTTACTTTTCTACAAAAAAGTTTATTCTTAGTAAAGTTGGCTTCTGGCTAGATAGAAATAGAATTATCTTGTAAAAGAAGGAGAAGAGCACTGGGCCAGGATGCTAAAAAATTGTGTTGCAGAGTTTAATTCTGATTTATTCAAGAGCTTTGGGAACGCGCATTCAATATTGGATGTTCTAGGCCTATGCTCAGTTACACTGTACTTGCAGGCAGGTCTAGGTACAGAAGATAGATACTACTTACTCTAAGTTTTAGGAAGTGCCTTTTTTTAATAATCTTAACCTTGTGGGAAAGATTCTCCTCCTCCAGATTTCATAAACTTTTTGCAATGGATTTCACGTGCACCTGTTGGAGCAAGTCCAGAGAAGGCCACAAAGATACTCAGGTTGCTTGGACGCTTCTCCTATGAAGACAGGCTAAGAGGGATTTTTCATCCTGGAAAAGAGAAGTTTCTGGGGGTACCTTCCAGCACCTTTCAGTAGCCAAAGGGGCTACAAGAGAACTGGAGGGGGGTATTTTACAAGGATATGTAGTGACAGAGCAAGAGGAAATGGCTTAAACTGAAAAGACAGTAAATTTAGATTGGATATTAGGAAGAAATTCTTTACTGTGAGGGGGGCGGGCCACTGGAACAGGCTGCCCAGAGAATCTGAATTCCCCATCCCTGGAAGTGTTCAAAACCAGGCTGCATGGGGCTCTGAGCAACCTGTTCTAGTGGAAGGTGTCCCTGCCCATGGCAGGGGGTTAAAATGAGATGGTCTTTAATGTTCCTTTTAACCTAAACCCTTCCATGATTCATTAGGCAATAATTCATGATAACAATCAAACAATTTAAAATCTTTCCGTTCTTTGTCAATTGAAATATTTGTAATAAACTGTTTTTCTTTGCTTGCACATATATATTGCCTCTGTCTTCCATGGATTTTGAAGATAGCAAAAGAATTATAGTAGCCATTGTTGTTTGCAAAGTTCACTTTGTTCTTTACTTCAACACAACCTACTGGTAGTGGGAGTCATGAAATAATATTGCTAAGAGTTTATTGACAGTCAAAGGCAGTTCAAGGGTTAAAATACCATGCCTTGAGCTTGTTTGTATTCTCATATTGAGAAATATGGCTTGCACTAAAAGGCTAAAAGGACCAATTAAGATTCATGTCTTCTGTTTGGTTTAAAAGAAAATGTTTGTATCATCTTTTTAGCAAAGGGAATTGGAATTAAAAGTGAGAAATGCTTATCTTTAAAAGGCCATTTTCTTCCCTGAAGTGCTCATAAAAGTGCAGCTACAGCACCACAGTGTGTATTCTAGGGCATGAAAGCAGTCCCTTTTAGACCCTGAAAGAGCTTTTCCTGTGAGTATTTTGGGAGACTACATCCTCATGTCTTCTCATCAGTCTGGTAACAAACTGGAAAATATTTGTGTTTGAGTCTGTATGGCAGGACTGCAGTTTAAGTACCATCTGTAATCATACAGAAGCTGTATGATCAGGAGTCATTTTAGCATAATGAGTATTTGGTTGACAACGTTCCCTCATTTGAAAGAAGAAAGGCCTGAGTCAGACCTACAATATTTTGTGAGCAGATAGAGACCATTTAGGGCACTGGTAGTCTGCAGTAATTTGCAGGCTGAAAATGAGGAATTGTCTAAGTAAAGAAAATGGTGGCTAAGAAGAAGTTGGAATTATATCACTGACCTCATTCTGCCTTTGTTGTCCAGATGTTTTTAGCTGACTAGCAGAAAAATTTTGTGGCAGTAGAAGACCTACAAAGGGAGTATGTGTATATATATTCACCAGTGGAAAAATTAGGGTCTCTAGTAAACAAACTGAATGTACTTGTGAAGGGGACCTTTGGGAAGCTGTCGCCTGCTGCAAGAGCTGACCTGAGGAAGAAGGAGGCAAACTACAGCCACTGTAAATAGAAGGAACAGGGAGGCTTGCAATCTAGAGTAAGATTTCTGTATTAATAAGTTATGATTATAGGGTGGCTTTATTGCTTGGCAGCAGGCAGCCTACTTCTACTTCCTTTGTGGGGGTCAAAAGTTGGCCTTCTACTGGGTTCTACAGTTCAGAGTTTGGTAATAACTGTAAGTCTGGGCATGAGTTTTCACTACTATTCTATTTTAAATTAAAAAAAGACTTGCCAGCTTTTGTGCTGTTATACTAAATTGAATTGTAATGTCAAACGTCTGAAAAAAGCCCACTCTAAAAGTAGCTGTTTGAAGCTCACAAAAGTACATAATGCCTAGTTTGGCTCTCAGGGCAGTGGTCTGTTCTGCTTAACATAAAGACAATAAAACTATGGCAGTTTTATTTTTAATTGGTATAAATAACAATATTAAAGCCAGACATTTAATTGAAAACTTGTCCTATTGCAATTTGACACACGTGGTTACATTCTGGATCTGTGTATAATCTGTATATAATAAAGAGAATTCTTTACTACAAAAAGCTAGAGCACTAAGGGAAATACACTTAAATTTAACAGGCAGAACTCTCTAGGACATTGATATTGTTAGATGAGAAAAGTGAAGCAAAAATAGTACTGGAAGAGCTGACGCACACAAATGCTGAGGTCAGAATGAAAACCTGTTTGTCTGAAGATGGCACAAAGATGAAGGAACTGAGACTTTACCTCCAGCAGTTTTTTTGAAACTATGGTCACCTTCTTAAGTTGCAGTGGCTGTGTTGGTTTATTTTTTTTTTCATTTTCAGGTTGCTGTTTGTGGTGTTATATTGAGTAAAAAAAGAGTTCAGCCTTTACATATGCACGTAATACAGAGGAATTGTTCTAATGTACTTTCTTACATAATAGTTCTGTATTTATTCTCCCTGAAGAGTGAACTGTTCAGTCTCAGACTAGAGATATATTCTGCTAGGGATTTTTTAGGTAAATGCATTATCTTGGACAGTATGTTTTAAATTTTATCTCCTTTCATCACAGCAACTGTTAATAGTAGATTTTTCTGGAAAGTAGTAGCGATTTCAGTGGTTGAGGAGAACCTTAGGCAGTATCATGTGATAATTTTGAGATTCTTTTAAGCAAACACACTTTTAATTGCAATACTGAGATGAGAATTTCCTTTTGAAGACTTTCTAACCTTTCCAAGACTAGCATTTTTAAACTGTGTTTTGAGCTGCTGTGAATGCATACCAGTGGGGAGACAAGGATGCAATTCCTGATCCTGCATGCATAGAAATACTGAGATACAGAACTTATAATTTGTTTAGGCAGATGGCACTTCTATTTAACATCTAGTATCTACTGATATTAGCTATCCACAGATTGGCTCATAGAGCTTGTTGCAGACTTTTAAAGAGGCAAGTCTTTTAGTTTATTTTTTATTAATTTTTTTTCATTATCTGTGTTTTCCTATTTGGGGGGATCAGAAGTATGATGGAATGTCCGCAGTAAAGATTAAACCCTCACTAATAAGGTAGATCAAGATGGGCATGTAGTATAGTTCTTTATTTAAGGTAAAAATTTAATACATTCATGAAGCTGGATTCTGTATTTGACCTTGGAAATGTTTTATATCAGTAGCTTAGAGGAACCAAGAGAGACATCAGTAGTCATCAACAGGTTGCTTTTCTGACATTATTTGTTCAGACTTCCTAGGCCTTTCAAAATATAAAGACACTATTCTCCCTTAAAAAAAAAAAAAAAAGCTATAAATCTGACTTTGTTTTATTTGGAGTCTTGTGAATGAGCATCTGGGATGCTATTAAACTCATAGGTACCCTCAGATCTGTCTCTATCATTCCCCAAGTAATGGATTGCTTTCATTTAAGATTAGAAGTATTGCTACAAAGTGAAAACCTGCTTTGATACCATCATGAAAAGGCACTTCTGTACCTGAAGAAAAGTTGTTTATAAATAGATAGCAGTGACATGATGCTACTGCAGTTGAGGAAACCTAATTCCATTAAAAAACATCAGTGAAGAACTAGAGTAATGTTTAATAATTAATGAATATGATTTAAGTCCATTTTGAAATGATGACACTTTTTAAAGGTCCTGTAATATTTATAAGAAAATTTTACCTCCCGTAATTCTAATTAATGAATTTTTTCTGACCCTTACTGAAAGTTACACCTGTAAATTAGTTTTTCATCTTGCTACTAAAGGGTCTTTTTTTTCCCAAACTACAGTTCATTTACATAATTTTGGTAATGCTATCAGGCTCTGTAGATTTGCCTCTTTTGTTTGGCATAGTGTATTTCTTGTCAGTAACCGACTATCAGCTAACATCTGACTACTTTAAGAAGGTTTAAAAGCCTTGTACACAGAATCATAAAACAGTTTGAGTTGAAAGAAACCTTAAAGGTCATCTAGTTCCAAGCCCTCTGCCTTGGGCTAAGACACATTCTACTAGATCAGGTTTGTACACAAATTACATTTTGCTAAAAAGAATACCATTTTAATGTTTTTCATCAGGAAGTCTAGACTGTGACAAAACTACGTAATGAAGTCTTTAATTTTATTGCAAGTAACAACATTTTTCCGCTTTAGGGGGCTTAACAGTAAAGACATTGTTAATCTGATATCAACAAATTAATTTCCATTAAGGAGCTCTGAACTGGTAGAAGGTAGTAGGAAGTAGGAAGGTAGTAGCAGGAAGACCACATGAATAAAATTTCAGGATATATTTGGATTCAGTCCCCCACATTCCGTGAGTGCTGGAATATGTTAAAGGTCCAGCATGAGCTGGAGGAGGCATGGATTGGGGTGGTAACTAACTCCTGCCACTTGCCTTTGCTTCCAGCTTACTTGCAGGTTATTGGTACTCCTTGAAAAGCCGTAGTGGAGAAACAAAGCAGCATTAATGATGTGTGAATATGTGGTGCCCATTTATGTCTGTTCTCATCACATGGCATTTTGAGGCATCTCAGCCTTCCTGATTTTTTCCAGGCTTGCTTCTCCTCCAAACAGATTGATTGTGTGTGTGTGTGCCAGCTTTCTCAGCTAAGGGCTTATGGTCTTTATGGATTTAATGAAGAAAAAGCTGGATTTTGAACAAAAATCTGGATTTTGCGATGTCTTACTGAATAAGCATTTCTGTGTGACTGTTAGGGAGTGTTCTGAACATCCAATGCTCTCTGGACTATAGAAATACTTAAATCATGACTATGTGCCAGTGACTTGCAGCCATTAAAGATTCAGATTGAATGTCTGCTTCTGAAAATGGGTAAGTATTTAAAAATAGTGGTTATAATTTTAGAATCATCATATTAATTTCAGAGGAGACTGGAGTTTTTTGCCACCATCATACTGAGACTGTTCAGACCTAGATCTCATGCAGCCCAGAAATGTTCCAAGGCATTCCCATGATCAGACTATACATTAGGTTAGTGTGGAGACAGACTTGGCCCCTATAGGTGAATTGAGATTACTGCAAAAAAATGAAGACCAAAGGTGTGTGATGGAGTTCTGCACCAGAATTTGTGCTTCCAGTGCTGCTAATGTATTTTAACTGGTAACTATTTGCATAAATGCAGTTACTGTCCCTCTTTTGATTATGGGAATCCAAGGTCACTCTTTTTGAGGGGGTTGGAAGCATGGAATTTGTTCATCTTGCCTTTAATGAATATCTGGAGTCAAGAAGAAAAAGCCTCTTTATATTGGTGAAGACAATTAATTTTAAGGTTCAGTCCATAAACTGTTTTTCTGCTGACTTCTAACCTGCGTACTCCCGTCAGAGCTGGACATTTAGCAACTTGTAAAAATTTAATGAAATTTTTAGGAAAAAATAATTTAGGCATTTTGAAATCTAGAATTCATCTGATGAGGTTTCTTACTGAAATATTTATAAAATTTTGGGCTAAATTATAAGAATAGCTTTAATTTCTTCCACTTAAACATTACAGTGTGAAATGGGGTAGTTGCTTCTGGGTGCTAATTTGTTATGAATATTGAATGGAATAGAAAATTTGTGTTAGGAAAGATAAGGGCAAGGCAATAAAAAAATAGTCGAGAAGACAGGAATTATAAATTAAATTGTGCAAAATGTTCACAAAATAGGAATCAACATCATTCTTCGGTGGGATATTGTTACAGTCTTGAAACACAGCCCAGGTTTGTTTTTAATCAATAATCAGACAAATTCAACGCATCTTTAAAATGAAAGAAAACTGGTCAACATTCACAAAAGTGCTAGTCACTGTGATTTTGCATGTTAGACACTCTAAGGTTTTGTAAAGAAAAAAAACAGGAAGCAAAGCAATTGAAGGGTAAAGTTCAAGGGGTTTAAACCATGACAGATGAAAATGGAAGCAAATGTCTGCACAAACCCCCACAGTATGAAACTGCTTTGTTTTTAATGGCTTCATTCCTAACAGATGTTTGAGATGAGCTGATCTTTTTCCAGGAATGTCATTATCACCTATTGCATTATCCAGCTAATACCAGGCATTTGTTGTCACTTTGTTTTGCATACTTTTCAAACTACATTTTAAATGCTGCAGTACCAAATTTCTGCAGTCTTTTTAAAATTTTTTTTTCATTTTGAGTGAGCACATAGAAATGCTGTCAACAAGTGATTGGTGAGTTTGGGATGGAGATTTCTCATGGTCTTTTTGGATGATATTGAATGCAAAGTTCTGTGGTCGCCTTAAAGTCCCAGGTTAAACATATCAAAAAGAAAAACTTAAATGTAGAAAATGATAAATGTTTTTGTCATTTTTCTTTAGGACAGGAAATAGGAAGGGCATAAGTCTTATTTTCTTATAATTTCCAGCTCATCAAGTAAAAATATTTTTAAGAGTTGAACCCAGCAAAAGTGATGCCTTTTACTCATGTTTTTAGCTGTTGTTGAATTAAAATGCAGGTTTGCATTAGGAGACAAAATGAAAGTCTGTGATAGGAACTAAGAGAAGTCCTGAATAGTTGGTGCCTGCTTTCTGATCGTGTTGAAAGAATTCTCTTTACATAAGAAGTAGCGTAAGTCTGGCAAAAGCATGCTTGCACCTATTACAATCCAGCTTAACCCAGAAAAGCAAAGAAAATTCAGTCCCTGAGTGTAAAACTGAAAGAACTTTGAAGGTTCAAAATATACCCAACCAAAAAATGTGATTAAAACCAAACGAGATTAGATGTTGGTGCCAATACAGTAATGGAGGCAAAGAGAAAGAAAGAGA
>VWZW01003074.1:1788223-1813244 GCA_013397115.1 Edolisoma coerulescens | reverse complement strand
AGCCAAAGGGGCACAGGGAGCCAAAGGGGGCACAGGGACCCAGAGGGGGCAGGAACCCAAGGGGCACAGGGACCCAAGGGGGGGCACAGGCAGATCCCAACCTGCCGTTCCCAGAGCAGACCACGAGCACCTTCCCAGCTCTGAGCGCTGCTCCCTCCCTTTCTGAGCTCTCTGGCTGGGGTTTGAGAGGTGAATGACAGGAGCTGCTCAATTTTCCTGCTAATGTTTTATCAGAAAGAAGTATCCATGTCACATCATGAGCTCATTAACAATCCATTCCTAAGACTTGTATTAAAGCTTGGCAGGCAAGTTCCTCATGAAACGAGATCTGCTGCTTTGCTTTTTAGGGTCTGAACGTGCTGGGGTGGCGCATCAAGAAGTAAAAACATAATTTAAAGGTTGCACTTTGTTCCAGTTTCATAGAATCGTCATTAAGCAGTCACAGACCACACACCAGGTTATCCATTTCATCCTTTATTACCTTCAGCCATCAGGTTTCAGAAGGAAAACTCTGAAATCACTTATCTGCTGCAGCACACGTCTGTGTAACTTCACGTGCAGGTAAACACGCAGCTGTCGTTCCTCTTGCTACTCCTTCCTCAAGGATATCTCCCCTTTGGGGTCCCAGTAACCAGCCAGGAAACTGTATTTGAAATGTATTTGAAACAAGCGGAGCTCACTGGACAAATGAGGTCAAGAGCAAGGCTGACAATCGCGTTAGATTCAGTTCTTGGAATGAAAAGACAAAGTCCCTTTCATGGCTTCCACTACAAAGAAACCCATCATTAGACCTCATTTTTGTCAGTTCATACAAAGGCTGAAGATACAGACAAGTGGTGTTTAAAAGAAAAGCCTTTGAAATCAAATGGCTCCCAAGAATATCCCTCCATCCATGGCAGATGGAAACTTTCCTGCCTTCCCTTCGTTAGCCCAGCTGAAGGTAGGAAGCACCATGTTGTCCTCATCAGCTCCAGACCTGGGCTGGGCTCTTTGGTTTGTTTGTGGGCTTGTTTGTTGCCTTTTTTTTTTTTTTTAATAACCTTTAGGACATCTCTCTGTTGATTAAACCATTTTCATCCTTCAATGAGTTTGATTCCTATTAGTTCAGACTGCAGAGAAGACATTGATTTTTACTATACTCAGGATCAAGAGAAGTAACAGCTTTTCCAATTAAACAACTGCTCACCACGTTAAGTAGAAAAATATGTCCACAGCAATAATGTGCAAGCATCCAGAGCACTCTGCAATGCCAACAAAAGCTCACACACATGCTTGTAATAACTTCAACCTTTAACTCGAGAAAAGGAGGAAAACTCCATGAATTACAGACA
The DNA here is from genome assembly GCA_013397115.1 of Edolisoma coerulescens. Taxonomy (NCBI): domain Eukaryota; kingdom Metazoa; phylum Chordata; class Aves; order Passeriformes; family Campephagidae; genus Edolisoma; species Edolisoma coerulescens. Next base: position 1,811,913 of record VWZW01003074.1, on the reverse strand, counting down.
GTTCAGCTCCGGTTAACTCTGCTGATAAGAAGCTGTGGCACTGAGAGGCTCAGAATTACAGACAACTCATCTTCCAGCTCAGAATTACCATCATTATACCACACAAATCACCACACTGGGCTTCCACCTACTAAAATAGAAATCACAACCAGAAATGGTCCAGCAGGCTGCTGCTTCTCCTCTCAAATGAGGCTTTTATACCAAACAAATCCATACAGTTCTTGCATTATAGCCTTTCACAAGAGTTGCACTGTAAATCAAATATTTTATTCCACACCCTGCAGCTATTTTCACATTTAATAACTGACATGGGAGACAAGTTTTAATCTCCATCAGGCTGAAACAATTACTGTCCTCATAACCACTCAAGTCAGAGGTAAAAATTACGAGATTTCTATTACCAGATTGCATATTCAGGGGGAAACAGTCACATTTTTCCAGAGGAAAAAGACAAAGTACCATCAGTGGAACAAAAAAAGGGGATCCCAAACAATCACAGTCCCTAATTTTGCACATGCCAGAATGGCCACGCACTCCAGGCACTCAAGACTTTCCTTTAAACTTGAAAAGAAATGCAACAGCCCTGCCAAAAAACCACCAAAGAGACAAGAGTTCTGACCAGCCGAGACACTTGCAGATGTAAATATTCCCTGGCCAAAAACTCGAGCTTTAGATGAGACCTTAAACTTTTTTTTTTTTTTTTTGGCATCAAGGAAACAATTCCCATGCTTAGAGGAAAAAATCTATTGAAAATTCACCTGAATTAAAGAGACCTGGGAGTCACCCTGTGCTGTAGCCCAGCCCTGAGCACCTAAGAACCATCAGCACTCTGAGGCTTTACAGTGACCACGAAATTCCCTCCCAAGGACGTTTGGGGAAGGGTCACAGGACGGGTAAATGAAAGGAAAAGATGAAAGTGTCACACGGACAGTTACAGCCAACAGGAAAATAATCCCTGTGTGAAATCTCACGATGGAATTTGTCCATTATTACATGTTTTACTACCAGTTATGACTAGCTGCTAGAAAGGGATATTAAAAATCACAGCAGGTCAAGACACTGCTTCTTTCTCTATTAATATATTGAGGCAAAAATGCAGTGATTTACATCTTGTCCAAGAAAGGGAGAATATGCCATCAAGTTTGAACCATTCATCCTTTTATTTACGCTCTATAAAGACCTCCAAAGATACTTAAGCATCCAAATTATTTAAATCAGCATGAAAACACACGGAAGGATGTTAAAGCTCAGCGCAGGAATCCCCCCAGAGCTAAATAATTAAGCAGCATCTTCCAGAGAAACTCTCCAGGCCAAACTAATATTCAGGTTTCCAATAAAGTGAGAGCCCATGTGGCTGGGGAGGAGGGCAGAAGGGAGGCAGAGCGATTTTTATTGTTTTTCTTCAGCAAAACGTCATCAGTGGCTGTTAAAGAGGGGAGGGAGACGCCGCTGCCTTGGTTCAGAGCACCCTCTAGAGCCAACTCCTCATCCCTGACATCACACCCGTGTCCCCTTCCACTCCAGCCCCTGCTCCCTGCACAGCTCTGAAATCAGCAATATTTTACATTTATGTATCGGGAAACTCAGCAGCGCTTTGCACACACCAGGGAATAAATGTATTTCCTAAATCTGCACCCAGTGTGCATTCATCTCTGTCCTCCCCAAAGTCCTATCCATGTGCTGATAACAAAATGAGACACTACCTCTGATTAAAGCACAAAGCTATTAAAAATAAGGCACTGTTTCTCAGTGGGAGGAGAATTACCCATCTCATCCTGAATAAAGACCAAGCTTTGTTTTCCGAGACTTCACATGCACCTTTCACTGAGGTGAATAAAGAACCTGCTGTTTCCCAGATTTTTTTATATCAGGCTGAGTACGGATTGCAGGAGCCATCCTTGAACTGGAGTCCCTAATTATTATTTGTAAGTGAAAGATTTTAAGGCATAGGATTTCAGTTAATTAAAATCCACTTAGTTATCAAACTACAACTAAAAGCCCCATTTCAACCTTGAATGAGGGTAACTGCCATCTGCAAATGTATCAGTAAATTGTCACTCACTGATTGTAAACTTTTTGCTTAAAGCAGGTACATGCAAAAGATAACAGTGACACAAGGAAGGAGCTGTGCAGAGAGCCTCTAATCAGGAACTCTTAATCAATTCAATTATTAGGGATTCGTTTCTTCCAAATCCGAGCCCTTAGGAGGAGAACCACAGAAAAACCAGATTGCAGAATTTAATGATGTCTTTTTGGTTCTTTCCTCCAAATTCGGCAGACTCACAAGTGGTGACTGCGGACACAGAACACACCAGCATTCCCCAGGGAGCTGGGCAGGCAATCCCGAAACAAGGGGGAAGGTTTTTCCTTCATCCCACCACCCTCATCTTCACTCTCAGTCCCAGGGCCACAGGTTCCAGCCCAAAAAGGCAGGTGAACACACAAGGTCACGCTCTGGAGCTTCACTCACACGTCTCATACTGGAAACCTGTCTTGTGTTTCAGAAAATCTGCGATTATCCTTCTAATCTGCCTTGACAAGGACATTCATCCTTTATCTAAGGGGATTCAGAGAGATCTCCTGAGGACCTTCCTTTGGACACAGGCAGGACTCTGAGGGCTGTAAGAACTCAGGGCTACCTCCAAACAACCCTTTCCTTTAAAGTAAATCATGGAGGAAATGAGGAGTTAAAGTGATTTTTATATATTTAAATAAGCTCAACATAAAGCCAAAGAGGCAGAAGAAAATAATCTGTCTCTTCAACACAAAGCTATTGCCAGGAAAATAAAGATTTGGAAAAGGTCAGAAAAATTTCTGGCAATGCCAGCAGGCGGAAACACTGATCTACAAGAAGGATGTAACACACTTCCGTCACAAATTGTCTTCCTCAGAGATATCTGCTGCAAGAGAATCACAGCTTTCAAGGCCAAAATTAGGTGTCACAGCCAGCCAAGGTATCTCCCAGACTTCCTGCTCACAGCTCTGCCCCGCTGCACACACAGAGTTCTGTAACATTTGTCTGTGAAGTTTTAAGCTCACCCCTTCTCACACGTTTATCTACCTCTGAACATCAACAAATAATTAAGAACAGTAGGTAAAAATAGCATCTATTGAAGGACAAACCTAGAGCCTTTGATAGCTACAAACATCAATACAGACCCTCTTCTCAAAAAGGATCAATAGCCCAGCCCCTGTTTTAGCAGAACCCATTCTGTCTGTAAACCCACCCCTGCTCTGAGTCTGAAAATGACCAAACTACAGTGCACATTAAAAAAATTACCTGCAAATCCACTGACAGATCAGTAATCCTGGTGGCTCTCACATCTTTTACTAAAGAACATTTCTTCAGACCTCATTTCCCTTTCACTTGACCAAAATAGAAAGATTAAGGTAAGCCATTTACAGCTCGGAAAACGAAAACTTATCACGTGTTATTTTTAACCAGCTACACTGAATTTAATACCATTTCCAGAAATTATGCCATGGCTTTCAGCAGCAACATTCATGCCTCCCACAGCTAAAGTCTGGGCATTTTCTCCCTCCCTTATATTAATGTGTTTATCCAACCATAATTCCATTAGCATTATGTAACACAGACAATCTTCTGAGGCATTTTATCATTGTCTCACCCAAAAGTCACCCCCTGCACACACGAATACTGACTGTGGAACTGTGATCTCCCAGACTCTGCTGACATACAGGGACTGTCTGATGCAGAGCTGAACTGACACCTTCAGCTGCTGAGCAGCTCTGCCTGTATCCTCAGCCAAACCCTCTCAAACACCACAGACTCACTGGCCAAGGCATCCTCTCCCCTCACATACTCACAATGTTCAATTGTAACACTTGAGATTCTTCCTCAAAGAAAAGAAGAATTTAAAAAATATATTTAATGTTTATCAACTGTCTACCCCCCCTGCACACTGAACACAGTAAATACTATTTGCAGTTATGTCTGTAATTTGACATTAATTCCTTAATCTTCTTAAGGCAAGGCAAGCTTGTAGACCATTATGAGGTTATTTAGAAGAGCACATCTCAAGTGTTACACCAAGTGTGCATTTTATTAAGAACATAAGTTAACTCAAGTTTTGTGTTTTGCCATTCATACACCTGACAAACAAATCAATCTCCTTCGGAGAGCAATGGGGAGATGCCCTCTGAACTGTTACTGCTGTGTAATCCTCTTTGGGGTGGCACGGTGCCTGCTAACGAGCTTGTGTGGCTTTCCCCTGGCTCAGCAGGGCTGTGCCCTTCCCTGACAGCTATTCCAGTATTAATGCCAGACCTGCCCAGAGCAGCATCTCCCCCATTTGTGCTCTCCCATCTGGGCACCATCGGCTCAGCCCCCACTGCTGTCCCCCCCTGTGTCCTGCTGCACCAAACCCCAGGGTCAGGGTGGTGAGCAGCACAGCACAGGCTGCTCCAGAAAATCCCACCTGGGGCAGCGCCTGCTGTGCCAAACCTCATTTAGACCCAACAGGGGCTTCACTGGGCCTTTCCAAAATATTGGTAATAAATAAAATTAACAAAACCCCAAACCAGCACAGCCGGGAAGCTGCTCTGTACCCACCACACACAATCCTCCTCTCCTCACAAACAAAGCTCTTCAGCCACGCCACTGCTGAAATCCAAGTTCCAAGCCAAGGGGTTTCATTAAGCCAATAAAGATGAGCTTAAAAACAACTTTTAAAAAACTACCTGGGCAGGGTCAGCTCCTGAACTGACACACACTGCTGCCCTGGGGAAAGGAGGGGACCCAAGCCCTCCTTAGGAGGAGAAGGGGAATGAGCAAGGACACATTCTGGGCACGGTGCTCGGATTCCACATTCCCAAAAGACTCCAACCAAGAGAACTCCCTGACAAGATGGATAAAATCCAACCTGCATGCAACAGTCTAAAGCTGTAAGAACTGATGGTACTTTCCTTAAGTTTAAATTTTGTAAGCAATTTTGAACTGTGCTTAAGTTTCCAGAGCAAGATTTGCTCTGATGCAAATTCAAATATTTCACTTGTTCATACAATGGCTGCTAAAGCTGATTTTGTAAAAAACAGGATGTGAAAGAGCAGCTACAGCTACCAGCAAAATATTTTTTGCTAGTTTTACAATCACAAGGCATTTTGTAATTAAATTGCTAATGTTGCAGAACCTAGTTTTGGTCAAATCTACATCTAATTACATTCATCAATTAGCCTGTAATTGCATTTTGCTATTTTTAATTCCTAAGACTTTGCCGGAGATATTTGACAAACCGATATTCCCTGGTTTTGGTTCCTGGGATGGGGTGGATAAAAATGCCAGACTACAAAAGAGGCTGAATGGTTTGAAATATCCTTATGTTTTCAAATTCAGGTTTACCTGGAAAACAGAACACGATCTGCAGAGTCCAGCGGGACAGAACGACTGCTCACAGTGCACACAGGCTGAAAAGGGATGCAAACACTACCCTGCCACATTCTGCTTTCTAAGTACTTCTGAATGCAGAAGTGAGCTCCTGAAACTGGTTTTTCTGCCTCCGAAAGGCTTGTACCCAAATGATTACTGTAATTTTCAGGAGAGATAATCTACCAAAAATAAGGGAAATCCCGTTCTGAAATTTTATTTGCACTGTGAGCTCATCTCATGGGAAGAACGACATTTCAGTACCTTTTCCTTCAAAACACCAAGAAGGAACACACAGTGAGGAACACTTTGCTTCAGGGTTTTGCCTAAAGGTTCAAGACACAATCAATTATAAAAACAAACTCCAAGTATGAGCTGAGCAGGAAACATTTCTTGTTGTCACGGAAAGCTGGAACCCAAAAGCAAACAGGCAGCCAGGCACTGATCATCAACCTCCTCTCTGTAGCACATAATTAAACAGACAACTTTTATTTCCAGTATCAAGACACAGCTGAGTCCATGAAACAAGGAGCTAAAACTTTGCCAGACGTCCCCACAAGGACATAACAAAAGCAGAGGGTTTGTTTCTCTGGGAGGGGTTTTGTTTCTAAAAATAAAGATGCAATTATCCCACTACGAGTTATCTGCTGTTTCTCCTCAAGAGTCATCAGCTCCATGATATTGCAGGACTACAACCCATAAACCATGTCAGAATCAGCACACTTAAGTAAAAAAAAAAAAAAAAAAAAAAGGTAATTGTAGTGAATTAGCAGAGTTTGGCACTGAATCCCAAGCAAATGAAATCCCTGCCCCTTCCCTGAGTCACTGCCATTCATTCCTAAGGATGCATCACTCAGGCAGCCTCCACCACAGAGCAAGCTGGCCTGGTGGGAGCCAGAAGGATCTTGGTTCAAGCAAGGAGGAGGATCTTCTTCAAGAGCAGGTACTTCTCAGCCACTGCACACCCGGCCTCCTCTGGAGTGGCTCCTGAACCACTGCTGGAATCCTTTAGAAATTACTCCCTAAGCAGAGAGCTTTAAGCTTGTCAGGGAGCAAAGTTTACAGGGATCAAAGTTTACAGGGATATTTATACAAACTTCCTTCCCAAAAGAGTCACGATTCCTGTTGAGATAGCGAATTACTCTGGCCACACTTCACCCACAGAAATTCTACTTTCCGTGATGAGCCAGCAGTAATTGTAACCGAGAAAAACTAATCCCACTTTAAGAACTACTTTTAATGAATTTCAGCTCTATGTGCCAATTCTGGTTAAGAACCCAATAACTTTGGTGTTGCAGCTGATTAGGATCCAACCAAGTCGGATTTGCCACCATTTACATTTCTCAGAATGTCCTAACAAGATCAAGTGTGATCCAAGACCAGCAAATACAAGATTTTGACTTTTTTCCCCCACCAGACGCCACAAAAGAAATCTGAGTTATTACCTAAGGTAGCAAACAAGTCAGTACGCCTTCAGCTGTGGTTAGAACCGAAACTGTCAGGCCTCACTTAGCACGTACAGCTCAGCCTTTGCATATTTTTGTGTTTGTCTCACAGCTTATTAAGTTTTGCAAACAAAAGCAGTTGTGCTCTTGCCAACAGATTATCGCGTTTTATTATCACGGATCATTCTAAAACATCAATGTTCCTACATAAATAAGAGACTTGAACTGCAAGTGTCTTTGGGCAATTGCAGGTGGATTTTCTGTGTATCAGCAGCAGGCACACAGGAGCGTTTGGAATTGCAGGATGGTGTTTTCATCTGCCACGACAGCTGAGGCTGTGTAGATACCGAACACGCAGTAAACGCAGCAAGCGTTTCTTTTAATAAACTGCCACGGAAAAAGTATGAAAAAAATGATTCAAGCCGAGGACATATTGATGGGTACAAAATCCTTGAGGCATTATGCAGCTCACACAGGCTCGTGGATCAGTATTATTGCAGCAACCAGCAGCCGTCAAAGCCAATTACCCCGGGGAGCGGGGCTGGGGCTCCCGCAGCTGCCGGAGCCGGGAGGGGCGGCAGCGCCGCGGAGCTGTCACAGCCAATTACCGCCAATGTTTTATTTATGTCAGGATACACCTGATCAGCGGACAATAAAGCCATTTTATAAAGGGTGATTACAAAAAACAGCATGCAAAATGGCAACGAGCGGCAGGGAAGTTCCCCGGGTGGCGCCAGGCCAGGCGCGCTCGGCCCCCGGCCCCAGATGTGCCCGCTCTGCTCCAGCCCCAATGCCCTGCCCAAGGCTGGCGTGCCCACGGCTCCTCCTGCACTCCTGCCAGTCCACCGACCACAAGGGATTTAAGGAATTAAATTTGATATGGGAGGAAACCAGACAGGGGAGAGGGGGGAGCAGGAAATGCTGCCACAGTTGGGAGATAAGCCCGCAGAACGTCTCTGCTGTGCAACGCCAGCCTTTATTTCAATTGCCCAACTCACCTGACAGAAGAAAAAGGTTATCTGCAGGAAAAATATAGAAATTTTAACATTCTCCAAGGCTTGAGAACCTGCTTTGTACTTATCTGTCTTCATCTTACAATATACTACCTGCATTTTAAAGTTAAACAGATTTAAGTGGACTCAACATCAGATCCCAAAGAAAATATTGATTTTTTTTCCCCCACAGATATATAAACTGTGTCTAGTTTTATTCACAGCCATTTTCATTACTTTCAGGAAAAGGGCACTGTACAGAACTGCTCTGAATGAACAGACCAGCCCTTATCAGGTGAATATGCAGTTGGGGAAACCCTCCTTTAAGCAGCACTGACCTCCCAGGAGAAGCTGTATCGGCCACCAAGCTGGAAGTTGGCACTTAGAGATAATTTTCCTCAATTATTTTGCTGCCTTAAGTTCCAGCTGCCAACATTTCCTGTCCTCTCTGCTAGAGGATGTATCATGACCCCATTCCCAAAGACACCACAGAGAGATCCGGTGATTCCACCAACCACTGCTCTGGAAATGTGATTTCCACGTCACCTCTGAAACATCCAACGAGCCCAAGTGGGCTGGACAATTATTTTCTCAAGGATGGCCTTTTCAAGTACCAGATCTAAGCTGAGCGATGCTCCCAGTATTTTGTAAACTTGAAAATCTATGGAGAAACAGCAAAAAGAAACTGAAAGCCCAAAGATACAGGGACTAAAAAACCCAAGACTACAAATACCACTTTAAAAGGTATCAAGACAGGCAAGACATGAGAGAATTTGGGTAAGGCCTTCCCTAGGAGGAGATTGCAAAGAGTGCAAATAATGGGCATTTCAGCCCTGAAATCAAAGTATGAAAGGAATGGCTGCTGGGTGCCAAGCTGAGCATTGGATACTTGGATTCTCCCCTCCCTTTCACATATCATATATGCAATATTCTTCAAAGGGGCGTTTTGTTCACAAGGCAGACACTGTGCAAGTACAGCTGCAGAGTAAGGCGGCATTTTAACACAAAAATACACTCCCTGTGTAGAGTTTTGTGTGCACTTTGATACATTTTTTTAAATAATCTGTCCTGTAGCTATTCAAAGGAGCTACACAGGTATCTGCCAATAAATTTCATCTTTATTCTTTTCTCTCCAAATGCACGCCTTTGAATTTAATCTAACTGTGCCACCATCACCCAGCGTATTTGTGTGTGTGATGCTGCAAACATATTTAATCAAGGCAATATTACCCACTGTAGTGCCTGAGCTCCCCAAGTCCCCTAGAGAATACATTTGGTTTAGATTTTAATACCTGACAGGGACACCCCCCCCCTTAAAAAAAATAAAATCAGGGATATAGCAGATCTAACAGAATATTTCACAATGGAGTTGCACAGTGTATGCACTCAATCGCTCCATTTCCCAGAAGATTCATTACAGTTACATTAGAAAGTCAAATCAGGCAATTCTGCAGTCTGGTGAAAGCTAGCATATGAAAGCAGGTTAATACAAAAGAATTTCATTTTAAATAGAGGACATTTAGGACTTTTAAAAGCAACATTATGATAAAAATTTCAGGGTGTTTATTCTGGCTTCGGAGCACGCTTTTCAAGTCTTGTTTCAATGATGTTGCTGATTTTCTAAGGAGAGAGGGAGGGAATGTTGGATCTCAAAGGTTTGCCATCTTAATTACCCTGCTGCTCCCACACGTTGCTCAGACTCAGTACAGATGCCCTGCTCCCCTCGGCAGCCAGGGCAGGGCTGGTACCAACCCTGAGCAGCAAAAATGCCAAGTGCATCACTTACCACCTGCAGAGGCTGAGTACTCCACACTAACAAATCCCAGGGGGCTGCATCCCAGACAGAGGTGTTATTAACTACAAGATACCAGGCATTTGAAGTTTCCTGCTTACCTTACAACAGAGGTATTATATCTAATTATTACCATTTAGAACCTTGCCTCCATCTCAGTGAGTAAAAGGCAAACAGTGAATGTAATTACTCACTAAACTAATAATGTAAGACCTGATTGACAGGATGGAAGAAAAAAAAAAATCGGTTCAAAGCAGTTTTAACTTGAGTATAAGCTCAGCTGAATGAAGACAACCAATTTCAGAGCAATTCTTTACTACAAGCAAGACACCTACAAACACAAAAGTCACACACACAGTACACCAGCAACATCAAAAACTCCCCCCAGAACTCCAAGTGGTTGTCACAGCACCAGCCTTGGCAGCATTAACGATGAACTTCATGCACCCCTGCCTATGTTTAATTTAATACAAAACCAAATGCAGTCAAAACATCTGGTGCATTATTGATGGTTACCATGATAAATGAGATTTGACATTTCACAGGAACTCATTAGATATTCTTCTTACACCCCACACTTAAAGTGTTTCTGATTTTACATCTCTTTGGAAAACACGCATTGTGTGGGTATTGAACTGATATTTTTGACCCCACTGTTGTAAAGGAATCGACTTGCACAGCTAATTACGAATACTGAGAATTTAAGCAGCACACACCACATTGGTTTTTTAGCCTCAACTAAACCAAATGCTCCTGAAATCCAAGAGAATTTTTGTGTTGTCCCATTTAAGGGCAGAGATCACAAGGAGGGGCAGTGTGGGTACAGGATGGTGCCACTACTGCCCAGGGATCAGAACCTGAGCTGACCCCTCTGGAGCCCCAGCAGGCTCCCTGCAGCCTTTTTCCATGTCTGCATGAGATAATGCCAGACTGCAGGAACAAATGCACTGCAGGCCAAGCAAGAGCTGTCTCCCTTTAATTTCTCATATCTTGACTCAAGAGCTGCACAAAAAGTTATTAAAATTAATGTAAACTATCATAACTCTGTCTTTTTATTACTGGTAATATTCCTTCTAAAATATTAGTCTCCTTGGCTGAACCAGCATGTCTTTTTGAAAATTGTCTTTGAAGATCAGCAACTCCTTAGCATAAAAAGTGAAACATGCAATCATGTTAATTTGACAAGGTAAAAGGGGGAGAAAAAAAATCACTTCAGCTTAGTATTTCTGAAAATCAGGCTATTCTTTCATTTAAAAGAAAAAAAAAAATGCATTTTTCTTTCCTGGTTCCCACTCCAGTAACTGAAGTGAGGATGTAACAAAGGCTTTTGGCGCTCCAAGTACTTTAAAAACAAAACAAGTTTCAAACTTGGCAAGTGACCAAAGTAAACACCTCCCATCTTACATGAAATTACTAAGTTTGAATAAATTGCTGAAGCTCAAACAGCTCCAGCAATCCAGTGAGTGCTCATCTCTCCTTGTTTGCATAATCAGTACCACAGACATATAGAGATATAGATATATATATATATACATACATATTTATACACATGTAAGGAGGAGGCAAGAGCAAGAGCTTTAGCACATGTGTTGCATAAACAAGAAATTCCAGCTGGAATTTCTCACTCTTCCTTCCGAAGTTAAAGTGAGCTGTGTGCCTGGCCAAAACACCCCATTATCCAGTTATTTTATCAAAAACAAACACAGAGCATCCCCACATTCCCAGGTTGTGTATCAAACACCCCACAACCCAAGAACTTCACGAGCTGGCAGAAGCATCAGAGTTTCCCAATATCCAAGTGCAGCTTGAGGTAACACTCAGTGCATGTGAATGTTTTATTCTCAAATCGTTTGTTCCTCTCAGCTGCTCTGCAGCAGGAAAAGCTCAGAACAGCCCATTCCTCACTGCTCCCATGCACCACAGAGTTCCTGCCGAGTAATCCATGTTCCCATTCCTGTTCCCAATATTTATGGACACCTCTGCTGTCAGTGATGAGCTCCTGACTCAGAGCTGCAGAACAGCACGCTCAGCACTGACCAGCACCCTGAGAATCACAGACTCCTCTCAGGCATCTCGGAGCAGAAGCTAAATGCCAGCATTCAAGGATGACGGGGATGCTGGCAAATAATCCTACTTCTCTGAGGTTATAATTGCAGAGGAATTCCCTGGGAAACCAGGCGTTCCACCTCTCTGCACAGGCTCAGCTTTCCTCAGGACAGACACCCACGTTTTACAGGCACACAGATCAACCCACGCGAGCGTGAACACAAACCCATTCTGGGGCAGCCCTGACTGCTGCCTCCCCAGTGCTCCTTCAAACACCCAGCACCCAGCACTGACAAAACACCATTTCCAGGAGTGCAGACTAACCTCCTTTTCATAATTGCTCACTCCATTTTTAAAAGCATGTTCCTCTCCCTTACAGTTACAGAATGATTTCAAAAGCATGAACCCATTAGACATTTGCCTCAGTCTGCCCTCAACAATAGCCTGGAGAGATAAAACTCTCATTTGTTTCCACAGAGGCCCTATTGATTCTGCTGTCACAGAATATGACTATTCTCTCCTCACGCTGCTTTTCAGAACAGAGCATTCTGCCGTGGAGCTGCACTTTTATTGCCTTGCCTGTCTCCCACAGCAGCTCTGGAGCAGTGCTTTCTCACACACCACCCTTCTCCATCCCAGTAGAGCTTTCAGCAGGCGAGGAACAGATAAATCTCTTCACACACCCCAACACACAGGAGAGTTAATGCAAAGAAGCAGCCAGACTGTGGGGAACACCCAAACTCTCTGCACTGACTGCTCACACTGACTGCTTCCCACTATTCCAGCAGCAACATCCAAGAGTCTGGGAGCCAGGTGGAGAGGAACCACCTGTCTTACAGGAATCACCCACAGCATCACACAAGTGCTTATGGTTTTTAGAAAAACAAGGTCAGAAGGCTTATTTCTGGCAGTGCTGTAAATGTGAAAGTCTCCAGGCTGATCCTGGGCTGCCACTGCAAAGCTGCCACATTTTATTAGGACCGGGGAATATCGACTGCGTTCCGTCCCTGGGATGTCAATGTAAGTGAAGTCAGGCACAATTTCCATTCCCAGTGTAGAAAAAAGCAAGGCAATACAATACACAGAAATTGAAGAAAGAATAAATGTAGCCTGCTGATATTTGGGTCGTTATGGACCAGTCCTGCAACGTCTGCCACTGAATTCATTTCCACCACAAGAAGGACTAAATAAAGACAGAAGAGTTTAGCACACCAAGTATTTTACAGAGCTTACAGCAGGACCTAGAAACACTTCCAGTGATCCTGATCCAGCTCCAGTTACAGTGCTGCAGCGTGCCACCTTCAGCTCACTGAAATGATTCTGTTAACCATGGTGAAATTTCAGCTGCTCTGGTAGCAGGGAAAGATCCTTTAGTGAATCTGTGCCAGAAATACAAGTTAGCTTATGGATGTTGGGATGTTTGGGGATGGACTAAGCTAAGTCCAAGGGCTCCATGGAGCTGCTCAGCCTCAGAGGCCAACAGAGACACAGTGAGAACTGTCCCTGACCCAGCTCCTGCTGGGAGCCAGCCCCGAAACCCTGGCAGGCAGCTCCTTGTCCCACTGAACTCAGTGTTTCCACTCCTAGCAGAATATTCCAACAGCCTTATAAACCTCCTCTTAACCTCCCCACTTTCCTAATCCCCGGCAGTACAGGAACTTCTCCCCAGCATCCTGAACAGTTTCAGTGGGATATAACTCACACTTGAGAGCTAACATATGGTTCAAACAAGCATCAGATTGTTGCATGGTTTCCATACCAGCCCGTGTAATCCTTGGGTTCCTCACATCTGTCTTTCATTTGTGATATAATTACACATTTATTTTCCATTTTATAGTTTAATTTCATATACTGTTTACTTGATCTGGGGTCTGATCTCGCTGCAGCCAAGGGACATCAGGCTCCTTTTTACCCATACAAACGTGTTTCAGTGGAGCTTACAGAGGCCTGCAGTTCTCTGGCTCACCAACAGATTCATGTATTTATAGAAGAGAATTGCTCATACATTCTTCCCCCTAAACTACAAACATAAACTCTTAATACTTCACAAAAAATCTAGTGGGAAAAACTACAGAAACTTGACCAGCCCTTCTATAAACACTTAAAAAGCTTTAAGAGTACTGGGAGGTGAGGGGGCAGAAAGAGGTATCAATATTTAATCCACTGCTAAAAGTGTAGCATCAAAGCTGCATCAGGGTGGCATAACGTTGCAGCTGGTTCCATTTTCGTGTTCTTACATTAAGAAACCAGCTTTTCCTTTTGCATTATGTATTAAATAGTACATATTTTAGAATCTCAGAAAATCATCTCTAAGCCTTGCTAAGCCTTTATAATTGAAAAAATTGCATTTAGCATTTTACCAGCTAGACATGCATGAAATACTAAATTCAAGGACAGAGCTAATGTTAATTTCTCGATAGTCTCCTGTGATCTACAGACCTTCTCAAACTCACCACATCTGGAAAACAGAGCCATCAATGTAGTTCACATCCTGACTTAAAGCACACTTGCATTCTTCACGTTTGAGCAAGGGAAGTTCAGGCTTTCTATCCACACGAGTTCCTTTCCTGAGAAAATTGCCACCATGTGGTGACTGGCCTATATACTGGATACTACCCTGAATATACTGCCTGGCTGGAGGAGCATTAAGAAACCAAGGAGTTGTGTTTCAAAACACAGTGAAGCATTTCTCACAAGCTTGGCCATGAAAATCTGGGTTTGCAGGTTGCTCCAGACAGGAGTTGTGTTTTCCCAGTTCCAACCAGCAGCCTGGGAACGGTCAGTGCTGTGTGAGCACTCCAGTCAAACCCACACCCTGGACACAGCCCCTGAGCAGTCCCTAACACCAGGCAGGCACATTTGCAGTGCCAGCACAGAGCAGCCTCACCCCGAGCACCGGCAGAGCTGCAGGAACAGAAATTGGACATATTGTTAACAGAATACATTTTTGGCAACCAAAGAGCAATTAACATCAGAATCCTTAATCATCCCGAGCATCTCCACTCTGGAGAGCTGGGTACCAGCCTGTGGCAGAGCTGGGGGCGATGGGGAGCTGGGAGCAGTGCTGGGATTGCAGCTCTGGCACAACCCTGGCATGAGGCACCAGCCCAGCCTGCTCCTGCCCCCAGCACACAGACCCAAACAACTGCAAGGGAACTTCTTGTCAGAAAGGAGAGGGGAAAGTATCTCCTTTACAACACATCCAGAGCAGTACAATAGTGCAGTACATTCCTGCAGCACCACTGAAGGCACTGGAAACTGAGTTCACTCTACCCGTGAACACATTGCACACAAAAATTCATCCCACAGGTCATCTTTCAAAATAATAAGTCACGTTTCCACGGAGTATCTGCGCAGAATCGCACAACGTAAGTTTGCCCTGTTTGTTTGAACTTGCTGGGGCTAAAACACATGCAAGGGCAGCCTGGAGTTCCCCAACCTGCCTGGTATCCATTATTAAAGCCGAGCAGATGTTTATTCACACTGTGCCTCATTGTGGCTAAAGCACATAGGCAGCGTTCATCCTGCCCAGAATGAGGCCAGGCACTCCCTGCGCCAGGATGGATCCAGAGCACAACAATGAGAGGCATTCAGGCACAGCACAACTTGCTAATGGGTTTTGATAACAGCAGAGACACCCACTGTATTCTTCATTACTGCTGCGACCTATTTCACAGTCCATTCTAAACAGATTTGGATGCATAAAATCATCCTAAGCACTGCATTTAAAGACATTATCTCCCTAAGCACAGGATCCCTCCAACACCTCTCCTATATTGATTAAATGACCAACACAGCAAGGATTTACAAGTCCACTATAATAGAAACCATCTTCTCCAGCATCTGCTCATCAGTTCTTTGTGCTCCTTTATCCCCTCCACGCTTTAAGTGGTTTTCCATTTTTTAATAAAACACATTTCTGGTCACACCATTAAGAGCATCACCAGAATGTAAGAGCGCCGAAAACACTGAAAACAATATTCTTCCACTCTGTATTTCTAAACAACCAAACATCACACTGAAAGAATAATAATAAAAAAGACAATCACTCTGAAATACGGCCTGGTTTTGTCAGCTAGTGTAGATTTTAAAAGTCAGATGCTTGCATTTTACTTGTCTGCCATTACTGGCAAATTAAAGCTATGAACAAATGCTGCGTAGGCAACAAATAATTCTACTAACACGCCAACAATCACTTTAATCTCTTCCACTTAACAACTCATGAACCTTTTATGAACATAATCTTCTAGAAGGTAGCTGGTAATACAAGATAATCCCAGTACAAGTTTAATTAAAAATACAAACTACATATAGCTCCATGCTTACCAACTCCTTCACGCTGAAGGAGCAGGAGTGGCTATTATTAATAGCTCCGTTAATCTGGCAAACTGAAGTGCACAGGAACACGCTAGAGAAGCATTCAACAGACCATTTCCCACTGAAAAAAGAGCCCTCACAAATTCTGACTTGCCTTAGCACAGCATTTAGAACCCCCCTGTTTTAAATAGCTGAACTAAAGCTTGCTTGCAGAGCTACGGATCCTACTTTTATAAAGAAAATCCAGTACAAGATTATTTATTGTTACAGGCTACAATGGAATTAATCGGAAACTAAAAAAAAAAAAAGGCATTTTCCTTTAGGAAACATAGAATTTGAGTCACTTGGCTGTCAGATGGAAGTCAACATAGATTTCATTTGACTGCCAAGAACCTTATTTGACTGGACATAAAAGACATTTGCTATTTTTAAACATACCTCATGTAATCATTTAACCAGAGCCCTGTAATTCAGAGCAGGGAGCTCTTTCCACATTCAAAAGCTGATCAGAGCTCAGGTCTTTACAGTTCTGTTTAAGAGTTGGCTCGTTTCCAATAAATACAACTTGCACTCCCAAGCTCTCCTAATAACCATCTCCACAGCCCTTTCCCCTTCTCCTAAACCCAGTCAGAAATATGTTAAACTGCCTGAGAGCCTCCAGAAAGCTTTTCCTGCTTACTTGGACCACAGTCACTGCCTCATACCTGTGGCAAGCAACAACCAGTCCGGGCAGGCCAACAGTGGCCACTGGATGGACACTCAATGGTTACGGGTGTGTCCAACCCCTCACTGCTCTGGGAATAATGAAGTCCAAAATGTCACTCTACTGTGTGGTGCTAACAGCCAACCTGGCACTAACACAGAAGTGGCACCTACCTGTGTCCCAAACCTGAATCACTTTCTCACCTCAGCCACCAGCTGCGTAACTCTGAGCTTTACAGTTACTCAGAGTCACAGAAGGAATTCTCTTTAACACAGATGAGCAAATATATCTCTGATGAACTCTCCTGACACACACAGAATGAAGTGATGTGTAGGTGAGCTGTGACATTCTTTTTGAGGAGCACATTCCCCAAACCCGTAAGTTTTCAATTTTTTTTTCCATTTTCCTTTTGGATGTGACTGTGCCTGCTGAAAGGCACTGTAAGGGCTCTTTTCCACACCAAGAAAATAGCAAGAAATCCCATGCTGGAGAAAAAAAGTGCACAAGCAAGCAAAATTAAACCTTGTGAACTAACACAGATTCCTTTAAACATGTTTCAGCTCTGACACTTCACTGAGAGCTAAAGGCATAGCAAATATTTCTGCCTCCTACAAGAGAGAATCAAATTTTAGACACAGCTGAATGAGTTACCACTACAGAGAAATGTGGGTTTCCTCAAGCTCGGGATCATCAAAAAAGCCAGACTATCCAGAGGCCTTGTCCTTTCAGGAACACACTCCACTAATCATAGCAGACAAATGCAATTCTGATGGATCTCCAGCTCCTGCAGGGAGCAGGGAAGGTGCTGCTGCTGCTCAGAGGAAGGTCTTTCCCATGTGGAAGGCAACCCCTTGAGATGCTGCACTCCAGCAGCATTTACCAGCTCCCTCCTCTTAAATGGTTTGATGCATTTCACTACCCAGGGCTACCCCCAAATGTCAAACTCCCAGCCCACCCTTCATCCCTAAGCAGCTCCTCACTAATGTGAAAGCTTCCAGTTCAGGCAGTGTTCAGTCCCCAGAGCACTCAAGGTTTGTTTTGATACAAAAAAAACAACTAAAAATTGCACAGTGCTATAGAGACAACACTTGCAGCCCTCCCTGACAGCCAATTTATCTGCAGTCCAAATTCATAGCTAATCAAGTCACCAGAGCAAGCACATCAGGCACGTGCCACGCTCGGCAAGCTCCCCCTGACAAACACTTAACATCTGCAGGCTTTTGAAACACGAGACATTTTTCCACAGCTGCAGAAGTCAAACTGTGCTATGGATGACTGGCCCCTGAAGTCCTATTTCTGCAAGTAGGAACTGATGACCTGAGAACTGTGAACATCAAGGAACTAAGCAGGCAGCAATCTCCGAGGGATGCTTAAGCGATGCTACCCAAATAGGTTCTGCCCACACAAAAATCCGCTCCTTTCAAAATTTAAAGTCTTTTTTGAGGCATTTGCCTGAGCACTGAAGACAAGGGCTTTGCTGCTGCCAAGAGGTACTTTTAAGGTACCTTTTAAGTCTGGTGTCTTTCTGTATCATCATAATGTGGGAAATGAACACAGTGGACCTTGTCTTTATTTTCCTCTCAAAAAAAAACCCAACTAGAGGGGAAAAAAATAAGTCACATTCAAGAAATCAGGCAAACTCATGCACATGCCTAAGTACACCCACAAGAGAAGGAAACCCTCCTCCCCCCAGCCATGCTCCCTGATAATTGTTTGTGTGATCTCGGTTTTATTTTAAAGTGTAAGGAATATTTTGGTTTTACTTGTGACACCAACTCACTACAGCCACCACCTCTTCTCTAATCACAGACCAGACAGAAAGGCCACAGCAGCTCAGAAACACATCCAGGCACAGAGAGAATAGACCTGGTTGGACTTCAAACAGAAACTTAAGATCACAGAGGGATCAGTGTTTCCTGCACTGCAAGTATTAATCTCTTCTGCCTAATTTTCCTCCCCGGAGCCCGCCCTTCCTCTCCCCAGGGAAGAGAGAACACAGATTTGATTCTCCATACACCCACTGGACCACAGACCGATTTAAAGAACCTTATTTAAATGAGGTGCAAATTACATTCCTACTGAACTGGATTCCACAGAACGTATTTTCATTAAAACCAAAGGCGTACATAGGAAATATCCCTCTGGCTTTCCTCAGCTTCCTCACAGGTGACTCCACCTCCTTCCATCCTGGAAGGCTCATTCAACATTCAGAACTTCACCTCTGTGCACCCGAGGAAATCCCAACTCCACTTCCAGGAGGCAGAGAGAAGGTTCCTGAGAGAGAATTTCCAGCACTGATTGGGAAGTGCTCTCTGCAGGAGCCCAGAGCCCATCAGGAGCAGGAGGGACACCAGGGGCATCAGGAATGCTCCGAGCTGTCCTGCCTCATCTTTCTTCTGCACTCAAAGCACAAATACATAAACCAGGGGCAAGAAGTTACAGTTATTCCTACAAAGCTTATTTTAAAGGCAAACTTCATTCAGGACAAGAATTACAGCATAAAAGAGTTCTGAAAACTACGGAAAACAGCAAACCAGAAATTTATTCTAAAACTTTTAGGGAAGAAAAAATTAATATAGCTCAAATTTGGCATCTAACAGAAGAGGCATTTAAAAAACAATAAGAATAATTTCCATTCAATACCAAGGAATTAGATACTCTGTACAGCTGCTGGTATGGCAAGAGCCTAAACTACTTTGCTATGGACAAGTAATACCAAATAGATACATCAGGACACAAAATAGCAAATTCAAAGATACAACATTCAGTTGCCATCAGAAACAGGCTTTTAAGTAAAAGAACCACGTCTTAAACTCAAAGGTACAGTGAGAAAGTGATAATCTGTAGTGACACGGCAGAGAGCTCAGTGATGTTTTGATGAAATATACCATTATATATATATATACACACACATATTTATGTTTTTAAAGCATTAACTACCTGTTTCATGATCACTTCGAAAAGGAAACGTCATGTTTAACTAAGTTAAACGCACACTTCTAGATTAGCAGAGTAAACAGATACAGAAAATTGGCACTTTCTTATTGCTTGACAACTATAAAACTCGCTGATAACAAAGTACTCTCACACCTGTTTTGTAAGCAGAAGAACACAACTGCAGTGAGTTCCTCAGCTCAAGGTCATGCAGTGAGTTTTGTGGGGTTTTTAAGTGTCCAGAGCACAACCCAAATATTGTGACACCAACATCTAAATTCTTGTCAGGCGTTAACAACCTGTAATCTTCCCAGTCTCTCCTGCTGTCTGCTTGTACCCCGACCCTTTACCATCTGCAGGAATTTAACATATTACCCAATTATAATATCTTTGGGATTTATACAGGAAACACGCTCAATTTCAAACAGGATGTCATAAACAAGGGAGTCACTAAGAATCCCTCCCAGCCTTCACCTCTCTCCAGGAATATCCAACCTGTGCCTCAGAAGGGGCCCAGCAAGGAGCAGCGTGCCTGTAACTTCTGGGGACTCTGAAGACTTGGCTAAACATACACAAAAGTAATTACTTTCCACATCTTGCTAAACTCGTACTTTGGGACAAAAGCAGTGGAAGGAGTTATTTGATGACTAATTAGCGCGGGGAAGAGCGCGTTAATTGAGGCAGGGCTGCAGAGAGCAGTGCCGGCCCGGAGAACACGAGCGCAGCAGCTCCACTGCTCGCACACGGGAGAGCAGCAGCTGCACAAAAAAACCCAACAATGAAGGACTGGGGCTATTCAGCATGAAGACAAGCAGGAAATAAGAATCAAATGACTTTTTCCAACCAGAAGAATGAGCAGATATGCTGTTTACAGGCTGTTTAACAAAGCCAGCCCTGGAAGGTGAGCTGTGACCGGGAATGGGACTCAGGGAAAAAGAAACATCCTCAAACACTCACATTAATCACCAAAAAGCAGAACAGGGAGAATCTCAAAGTCTGCAGTGGGGAAATTGGGCAGAATTTTGAAAAACTCTACGTAGAGGTATAAAATAAACACGTTACAAGTCACATACATTTCTAGTGACCTACTAAAGGACATGTGAGATACAGGAACGTGTCACGGATAAATCAAGGACCTCCCTAAGAATTAGTACAATTAAAAAATAACCTTCAGATTACCAGACTATGTGCACCACTGCCTTTTCACCTACTGCCCTCCAACATCTCAGAACTCTGATGAAGAATTCAAACAGCAGCCAGGACTGTTTCAGCAGAGCAGAAGAGAACCTGGATTCTGCCTAAGTTTTCTTCCAAGAGCAAGGTTTCCCTGATCAGCCACAGACACAAGGGGCAGATCAAGGGGGTAAGCCAGTTATTTCCTGATGAGTTACTAGCTGGGCATTTGACTCCCAGGAATCTCTAAGTGTATAGGTAAATAGGTTTGTTGAATCATTGAGTAAAGATTCTCATCTGCAGGGTTCACATTGGAAGGCAAGTAACATAATTCAGTGGTTTAAGGAGCAACCAGAGCCAGGTCTATTAAGTTTCATGAAAATGAATGACCTTAGAGACATAAATTAGATTTCCTGCATCTCACTCCCAGTTTGTAGAAATGAGGATTAAGTGTTTAAGTCTCCTGCACCGACCTCATCAGAAGCTCTTTAATGGAGACACTGCATTCCTTCTCCTCCAAGCTGCACCCCCCTGGCACAGCAGCACCAGGTACCAAAGGACACAACCATTGGTAAATCGTGTGTTTCATTCACCTAAAGCAGGAAGCAACTGCTCTGATGAACCTCCCCACATGCCAAGTGCTCTTTCTTCATTCAAAGCCCATCTGAAGGTCCCAGTTGTCTGACACCACCATTTTTTACTGGGTATTTCTCAGGTAAATACAACCCTTAAAGCACCAGAATTCCATGATCTATGGCACTTTCTTCTTTCATATTCATGACACTTCTCATGTTAACATGCGTGAATGAAGACTCCTAAATCAAGGAAAAGATAAAGAAGCATTTTAGCATCAACACCATGAATTCCAGTCCCTTGTGGATGTTGGCATCAGCAGACTACTGCCAATATGCACTTGTTTAAGAAGATTCATAATCCTTAAACACATATATTTAATAGCTTTGATATTTAGCACAAAGCTGCTGATCCCCTAACACCCTATAACACATA
The DNA here is from genome assembly GCA_013397115.1 of Edolisoma coerulescens. Taxonomy (NCBI): domain Eukaryota; kingdom Metazoa; phylum Chordata; class Aves; order Passeriformes; family Campephagidae; genus Edolisoma; species Edolisoma coerulescens. Next base: position 1,790,120 of record VWZW01003074.1, on the reverse strand, counting down.
GTTAATTACTAACTGAATTTGCCATTTCCTTTAAACCAGGGAATAAACCAGTTGCCAAAATAGTAAGCTTTGACAGAAACCATCATATTCTGGTTTAATTCTCTATTTCACCACACCTAAACACTCAAGTCTAGGTCATCCTGCTTTACCTTGCAATGCAACCACACAATTATTGTAGGTGCTCAGGTTTAAAACACTGTGCAGTCCTAGCAGCTCCCTCCAGACCACTGTGATCTCAGCAGCAATAAAGAAAAGGCCTCTCTGGCTTAGTTTCTGGTGAAATTTTAAAGATATTAGCTAAAATGAGACCATGCGTCAGTTTACGCAATACACGGGTGGTTATGGAACAAGCAGTGCTAAAAGTCTGCTGAGCCAAGCTCTGAAAGCGGGGCTGAGATCCCAGGAGTCACAGGCACTCCGAGTTAAGTGTCCAGAGCCATTTCCTACAGGACAGACACAAAAGAGCTGCTGGAGGTCACCTGTCCTTCAGGGAGGGAAAACTGGCACCTTCCACGTGCTGTCCTGGCAGTGAACACCTGCTGTGGGTCTGACACGGATCTGTGGGCAAAATGGTACAAACACACACACAGATTCATATCAAACCAAAGAAAAGCTTGGTTTTCTACAAGTTTTAACAGTGACTTCTCACTGGTAAGAAATCCTGCTCCTTACTGGTTTTATTCATTTTTAGTAAACACAAGACAAGGATGTTTCCCCTATGTATCTTGCCACCAGTTATGCCTGCTCCCAGACCAGCTAACACTGACAATGCTTACAGAGAACTCCAAAAAAAAAGAAGGAAAATCTGCAGGAAGACAGGCCCAGTGCCCAATAACTTTTCTGCTTCCACCCCAAACCAGTTGGCCACATGAAAAGGACCAACATAAAGGAGACACTGCTCATCACCCAGACAGAAATATTTATTAGCACTGGATGACACAACTTCCTTTCTCTTCTTTATCCCCTTTCCTCAGAGAAAACAAACTTCCCTAATTCACCTCACTCCCCCCTTTCCCCCCCTCCCCAATTCCCTGATTCTCTTATTTCATGCCAGTAACTTGTAGTGCATAATGAATTTCCAACCAGCCTGCCACGACAGTCATCTCAGCAATAACCAACATTCCTGAAAGTTTTGTGCAAGCCAGCAGATGGATAGGAAAAAACTCTCTAATTAATTACATCCCCAGTAAGGCATGGCCAGACAGAAAGCAGCATTTGGAGTTTTGCTTGGCAGCCAGGAGCCCGTAGGCACAGCCATGTTATTGCCCACTCAACTGTTATGAAGGACAGCGGAAAAAAGAGGATTTCACTGGAAACGGGGATGGAGGGAGCAAACTTCAGGACTTACAAGCTGAAACAGAACCTTCATTAGTTCTGCTGATCAGGAAAATAAATTTACACTCCAGCCCTCGCTGCCTGTACTAGAAAAGATCATGGAACACCCATCACCATAAGAGAGAAATTCTGTTACATATTTGAAACAGGCCAAAATTGACTCTCAGTACCAAGGATTAATAATACCATGGTAACTTTTTTTTATTACAGACAAGTAGATTAAATACATAGATTAACTAAGACCTCAAAATTAACGAGCACTCATTTTCTTCCACTTATCTTGAATCTTATAATGTGAACTGGCCTCTCATCTGTGTTCTGTAGGAAGAACAAAAGACAACCTACATATTCAAAGAATCGCCCATTTTTCAATAACTCAATCATCACAACTTACTTTTTCATCTATCAAATTTATGCAATACCTAAAGTGATCTACATTTTCAGAATCATGCTTTTAACGGAATTAAGATGCCAAATGCAAGTAGAACCCTTTCTGTCTCAAATCCAGAGAAACACCAGCAGCTCCAACAGCGCATTCCAAACACACGTTTCTAAGAATTAC